>JACGWL010000014.1:11425808-11958444 GCA_034509725.1 Sesamum angolense
TTGGCCAACAAAATATATATGTATAAATGTAAAATATATACATATAAATATGTCTAATTATATGCATATTTATATATTTATATTCTATAAACATATATACAAATATATATAATTTATTAATTTTAATCAAATTTAGTTGTAAATAAAAATAAAGAATCAATCTTTTAATTTTAATAATTTAAAATAATGTATATAAGTGTGATAGTTTTTTATTTGAATTTATAAGCTAGTAATTAATTTTTATTAATATATTAATTAAATAATTTAATATTTTAATTATTAAGATGTGTAAATTTATATACAGATTCAATAAAAAAATTAATAAAATAATTTAATTTAATTAAAAGGTAGTATAAAATAATAATAAAAAATATATGTGGTCATATAATTCATTCTCGTAAACATTATTTTGACACCTTATCTACCTGTTGGTAATTACAAAATACCTCTGAGGGTATTTATATTATTGAAAAACTAAATTAAACTTTAACCAAGTCAACAGGGACATTTTGAAATTTTATAGGCCGCCAGGAGTTATTTTTATAATTTTTAAAAAGGCATGGTGATATATAAAATAACAAAGATAAAGGGGTGTAAATATAATTATCCCTTTATTTAATATACAAATAACCTAATGATATATATGTAAATATATATATATATATATACACACACACAGACACATATTTCCCTCCCGTCCCCAAAATGTACCAGCCCCCTCCCCCATCCCCTCCATCCCCAGCACCACCCCCTCATCCCCGATCCCTGCCACCCTCCACCCTGCACAGTCCCTCTCGGCACCGTAGGTGGACACATAGTCCCCCTTCATGCCGCCCCTCCATCACACACCTTAAGTCCCGTTGCCTCCCTCCCGCCATAACACAACCCCATCAACCCCCTTTCCTCACCATGTTTTTTCATTTGCAGGGAAAAAGAAAAGTGTTAAATACAATTTATCTCCATGTGCTAATAAAAAAGTGCAAAAAAACCATTGTGAAAAAATAAAGTGTAATTTACCCCCTTATAATTTAAAAATGATGCAGTTTGCCTCCTTCGGAAGAGGGTAAATTGCATTTTTTTAGTATCACAGGGGGTAAATTGGCTTTTATTTTTCATAGGGACTTTTTTGCACTTTTTCATTAATACGGAGGAGAAATTGTATTTAACCCAAAAATAAAATAAAATAAACAACGAACAAGTATCTTTTCAAAGGTAATATGGTTCAAAAAATAAAGAGTAAAATCTGTGCATTTTTCAAAACAATTGCATTCAATAGGAATTGAGTTCAGACACCATTGTCATCTGTTCTTCAAATTAATGTGGAGAACTTGAGAAGTCTAACTTGTCATTTTGTTGAAGAAACTGGTCAGTTGGTTATTATGTGCAAAAATAGGGACAATGTGGTAAATTGTTAAGTATATTTGAGGACAAAATTAAGAGTACATTTTTAATCACCATATAGTGGGCTTGGGTGACTACATAATACTAAAATGGTGGTCTTGATTGCAATGAAGCCATAATCAACTTAGTGTGGGGCTTTAGATACTAGTATCGAGCCAATTATAAATCTAACTAAAAAAAAAAATTAAAAATGATTAAGTGGGACATCCCAACTTATAACTCAAAGTAAATGTAACCTATTTTACAATCTTTCTAACTTTTACATAACTATACAAAAATTTACTAATTTTTGCTTTATGTTGTATATATTGAACATTTTAAAAAAATATAAATTAACAATACAATTCTAAAATATTTTGTCAAACATATATATGTACTGTAAAATATGCAATTATGCATATAGTTAATCTATAATATTCTATAATTTTGTGAATCATGATACAATATATATTAATTATGTATGTATGTATGTATGTATGTATGTATGTATTTGAATACAAAACATATAAGTTAATTATATAACTTTGTGTTATAATGTTAATATGTGTAATGTATATATATAGTTATATCATGATTAACACAAATTCATGTGTATTTTTTAACTCAAGTAATATATTGTTTAAAGTATATTTGTATATATTAAGCTTGTAAATATATATATATATATACATTGCATTATATAAGTTGCAAATATCTATAAAATTTTAAAATCACTAAAAATAATTTTAGGGGCGGTGTTTTAATAAACATACTTCAAAAAGTAAAAAATATATAGGTTGTAAGAGAAAAGGGCATTTTATCCTATCAATATCAAATTTTTGTGAAATGATCGCTTTTTCACCTTCCATACTTTATACGGTGAATGCCACTACTATATGAATATTACTTTAAAGGTGCAAAATGCATTTAACCCTGATAAATATCCAATGAAGTCCTTTAAATTCTCCAAAGTCAAGTTTCATGCATTCCCGATTTTGCCTATTAGGGTTAAGGGTAAATTACAATATTTTTTTTTGGCAAATTACATTTTTAGTCCTGTAACTTTAGGCCATTAGCGTTTTTCGTCCTGTAACTTTCTTGGTTTACACATTTCGTCCTTTTTTTGGCAATTTTAGTCCTGGACTTCACAAATTTAGTCCTTTTTTGACAGATTTAGTCCTCTAATTACAGTTTTGGTCCACCGTTAAATTTTCCGGCCAACCCGTTTGGCCGGAATGCCACGTCATGTAACACGTAAGCTGCTACAGTGCCACGTAAGCTATTGCTTTATTTGACTTGGCCCACTAAACCCGCCAAAAAACACTTAGCCAACAAAACACTTTCCCCCAAATCAACGATCTAAACCCTAGTTTAAGAGAAAATCCTTTGATAATCTTGAACTTCTTGCATAAATCAGTAATTGATTACAAAAATATTGCAAGTAAGAATTTATTGTTAATTGCTATAAAAATTGTGTAATATTGTCTATTAATCTAATCCAAATTTCATTTTAACTTGTCAGGTGAAGAAGAAAAGAAAGACCACATCTGCGACACATACTCTTGAAACTGTAAGTATTATGAGTTATTACAAGTATTTTAACTTCCAACTAATTATATTTTTTCTTAACACAAGTGCATAGGTGGAGAAGATCCTCCACCAAGGATGTTAAAAACAAGATCTCAGACAAAAATAGTTTCAGAATCTCCACCTACGCAAAAAACTGTAAGTATTTCATTATGAGGTACTACAAATATTTTAACTTCCAACTTATTACATTTTTTCTCAGCACAAGTGCATAGGTGAAGACACTTGTCCAAGGATGGATTCAGAACTGCCAGAAAGAATACTTGCACCAGCTACAACTTTTGTGCCAACACCGGGTGTACCTCCAAGGCCTACACTACCTCCATTTGTGCCACCAAGGACAGCACCACCTCTTGCATTGCAACCACCTTCATTTGTGCCACCAAGGACAGGACCACCTCAATCACTGCCACCTTTACCACCTCCTGCACCAACATCTCAAGTAACAGCACCTCAGAAAGGTGTTAACATCAGGGCATCGCCACACTTCTCCCACAGAGTCTGTTTACGACCCAAGATCAACAAGGACCAAATTGAGAAATCATCATCTTCTTTCATCATGAAAGATGGCAAGAAATATGTCACTTTGTCTAACTTGAACAAAGTGATTGGTGGCAAAGGAAAAGAGAAGAAAGATAGCAAGAAGAAAGGTTGCTTTGTTTAGAGACATTAGTTTATTTTGTTTTTTGTTAACTACCCGATGAAACTTATAACCATCAGAATGTTTTTGCAATGATGCTATACTTGGATGATATTTTGGCATCTCTTTTTTGTAAAACCTTGGATGAATATGTATTTGATGGTGCATCAATATTACTTAATGTTAAGTTGTTTATTTTCAATGTTAATTGTGTATTATTTCTTTTTACTGGCAATGATGTATGTAATATACAAGAAATAAAAAATTATACCAAAGACTTGCATTCATTATTTATATAAAATTCATACAACATACAACATAAGGCTACACTCATAAACTTCTACTCCAAATCAAAGTAGCAGAAAAAAAACTACAGTGGACGAAACAACTACAACAATTAACTTCATTTTCAAAGACGAAATCTGTGCCTCTTTCTTCTTGATATTCTGATCCAAGGATGCAATATGTTCTTCTTTCTCTCTAATATTCCGCAACAACCCAGGTATCACAGCCATTGCCCTTGGGCACATAGGGGGATCTTCCCACAAAAAAAATTACACCCATGTCTGCCATGCTTTGTCTTCTACAAAAGAATCAAACTACGAAAATGAAAATTTATGAAAAAAATGTGACAATTTACAATCACAATATCACATACCTTGTAGTCTTCACATGAGTAGAATCTCCGTCCCGGATTATCATCAGTCCATGAACACTTCAATCGAGCTTGCTTCCCACATTTGCAGTTCACACGACTCGATCCACAACTTCTTTGACTCATCCTTTTGGTTTCTTTAGCTCAAAGTAGAAGTCCGAGCTCGCAAAAAGTTCAAGATTATCAAAGGATTTTCTCTTAAATTAGGGTTTAGATCACCGATTTGGGGGGAAAGTGTTTTTTTTTGTTGGCTAAGTGTTTTTTTGGCGGTTTAGTGGGCCAAGTCAAATAAAGCAATGGCTTACGTGGCACTGTAGCAGCTTACGCGTTATATGACGTGGCATTCCGGCCAAACGGGTTGGCCGGAAAATTTAACGGTGGACCAAAACTGTAATTAGAGGACTAAATCTGTCAAAAAAGGACTAAATCTGTGAAGTCCAGGACTAAAATTGCCAAAAAAAACGAAATGTGTAAACCAAGAAAATTACAGGACGAAAAACGCTAATGGCCTAAAGTTACAGGACTAAAAATGTAATTTTGCCATTTTTTTTTTAAATTTGGCATAATTATGAATACTCACTCGTTGTTTGAAAAATTACAAATACCCCCTCTGATATTTGATGAAATTGTGTAATCCTTGAATGGGATTATGAAATTGTCAACTTTGTTTTTTTTTTTTTTTTTTTTGCTTTTTAGAAAAATTAAAAATTTATAAAAAAATTAGACGGGGTAATAGAAAATTTTTAAAAATTATAAAAAATTATCCACTTAGTCCATAAAAAATCATAAAATTTTGAAAAATAAATAAAATTATAATTTTTAATCCACAAGGGCGTTTTGGTCAGTTCATCATAAAAATAGATAAAAATATGACGGATTGGGCTAATTGCCAGACGACCGTTAAAATAAGGAGGGTATTGATAATTTTTTTCAAACAATGAGGGGATATTTATAATACCAAACCTCAAGAGAGGTTGTTATAATTTAACCCTAGGGTTAAATATAAACATTTTTCTTCCTTAACTTAAGTTATCTAATATTTTTGTCCTTTAATTTTCTGGGACAGTATTTCGCCGGAGTTCAACTCCACTGTAAGAAGGATGAACTCAAAAAAAAAAAAAAAAAAAAGATTGAAATCGTAATGATGTAGGATTAGAATGTTAACCAAAAAAATTTATAAGATAAAAATACTGGTAGAAATGAGCGAATAGGATAAAAAACCCAAATGTTAAAATATCATGTGAGAGGCACATATATTTTTCTGAAGAGAAAAGTGAACTCCGACAAAAAAAAAAAAAAAAATGACTAAATCACCAAAACTAGATCATATGTGATATGTAAGATCATAATACTACTTTAGAAAATTAAAATACCAAATAATTTAAATTAGAGGACCGAAATTTCATCTAAGCCTAGCCCTCTAATATTACTCCATTAAACAAGAGTTCAACTTCAAACTATATATCCTCCATTCACGGATCCTGATTTGCATGCATGACCACCTTTATTTTGAGGCCCGGAAACGTCGAACATCCTCTAATTTTGGAACAAATTAACAACCTCAAGCTGATTTGAATGGCTTCCAATGCTGTTTCTCCAGCTATAAATACCCTGTCTTACCTCCACATCTACCATCACCCAGAGTTCTAATAATCCAATAAGTATTCTTCTCCATACAATAAAAATGGCTGCAAATAAAGGGGCGGTCGCCGGGCTCGCCGCCATCCTTGTGGTAGCAATGGTTGTTGCTGTGGCCGTTGGTGTTACAAGGAAAAACGGCGAAGTTGATTCAGGGTCTGCCAGCAATGGCAACCCCCAAATCAACGCCGGCACCACCAAGGCTGTGCAGTCCATTTGCGCTCCTACTGACTATAAAGACACTTGTGAGAAAGGTCTTTCCCATGCCAACACCACCAACCCGAAGGAGCTGATCAAGGCGGCGTTTGATTTTACCTTGAAAAATATAGGAGACGTCGTCAAGAACTCGCCTCTGTTCAAAGAGGCATCCCATGATAAGAGCACCAAGGAGGCATTGGAAATCTGCCAGCAAGTGCTGGACATAGCCATCGACGATCTTAAGATGTCGTTCGACAGTGTCGAGGAATTTGACGTCGTAAACGCCAGCGAATATGTCGAGGACCTTAAGACATGGCTTAGTGCCGTAATCACGAACCAGGAGACCTGCATTGATGCCTTTGACAACACCACAGGCGACACGGGGGAGAAGATGAAGAACTTGCTGAAGACTGCGAGGGAGATGTCGAGCAATGGCCTGGCCATGGTAACCGATATGTCATCATTCCTTACCTCGTTGCAGCTCGGGAACGTTGCAGCTCGGAAGCTTCTTTCAAAGGAAGGCAGGTTCTTGTACGGCGGTGATCCCACCGATTATGCTCCGGGCGAAGAACCCACCTCATTCGTGTCAAACATTAAAAGAAGTCTCATTGCGTTGAAGCATAATGCCGTGTCAGAAAAAATTGGCTACGGTGGTGACCCCACCGATTATGCTCCGGGTGAAGAACCCCCTTTCCACTTGGACAGCAATAGAAGACATCTCCTTTCAGCAACATCCTTGAAGCCAAATGCCGTGGTGTCCCAAGATGGAAGCGGGCAGTTCAACACGATTAGCGCTGCCATTGCTACGGTTCCTCTAAAGAATGACCAGACGTTCGTGATTCATGTGAAGGCTGGTGTGTACAAGGAGCAGGTCCTAATTCCCAAGCATATGAACAAAATTGTATTGATTGGAGATGGGCCGTTGAAGACCAGAGTTACTGGCAGATTAAACTTCGCTGAAGGTGTTAAGACCTACCACACAGCCACCGTAGGTGAGTTTCTTCAACCTTCCTCACTTTCTACAGAATCAATCAAGTTTTTCATATATACAGTACTAAAACTCACTGTCTGTTTCAGCTGTCAGCTCTGACGACTTCATAGCGAAGGACATCGGATTCGAAAACACGGCCGGTGCTGAGGGACACCAAGCCGTGGCCCTGCGCGCCTCTGGCGATCGTGCTGTCTTCTACAATGTCCACATCGACGGCTACCAAGACACTCTCTACGCCCACACTTACCGCCAGTACTACCGTGACTGCACCATCTCCGGCACCATCGACTTCATCTTTGGAGACGCCCTGGCCATTTTCCAGAACTGTAGATTCGTCATCCGCAAGCCGCTGCCCAACCAGGCCTGCATGATCACCGCTCAAGGCCGTGTCGACCGTCGCAGCGTGGGCGCTATTGTTATCCAGAATGGCGACATCGCAGCTGAGCCGGCGTTGCTCCAGGCTTCGCCACCCCACAAGCTTTACCTTGGCCGACCATGGAAGCAATTCTCCACGACCATTATCATGCAATCCAACATTGGCGGGTTCATTGCACCCGAGGGATGGTCACCGTGGGCGGGAACTTTTGCTCTAGACACCTATATACTACGCGGAGTACAAGAATCGTGGCCCCGGGTCGGATGTGAAGAACAGAGTCCAGTGGAAGGGAATGCAGACCTTGTCTCCTCAAATGGCTGAGAGCTGGACAGGAGGGAAAATTTATGGAGGGGATGAATGGATCAGAAGCTCTGGGGTTCCTTACATACCTTACATGATGCAAGTTTAACTAATTCTGATTATGTGTTTTTTTAAAGAATACATAAATTAATAAGAATATATATTCTTTCATCATAATTAATTATTGTGTTTCTTATTATATTACGTGCGAAGAAATAATCCATTTAGATAATTAATGTAAATTTACATACTTAAAGATTAAGTGAAGGAATTAAAGAAATTAAACAAATTAATTAAAAAATTGTATAATTTATCTAGTAATAAATTATGGGCAAAATCCTTTTTTCGGTCCCATTAAAAAGGGTCAATTTCGTTTTTGGTACCAGAATTATTGGAAGTTCGGCTTTTGTACAATTAAACCCAAAATTGGTCCCGGCTTTGCGACAGACGGCACATGGACCTTAACGGCCGTTAAATGTGACTTTGACTCATATTTAATGGTATCAAAACAACAAAAAAATGTGCTTTTTTGGTACCATTAAAAGAAAAAAAAAATTTTGACCAATTTTAACATAAATTATAAGAATTTTTTTTTCCAAAAATAAAAATATTAGATCTTTTTAAGATCTTTTTTACTATTTTTGAAATTAAATTATTATTTGGTCTAAAAATATATTAATTTGAGTACAAACTACAAAAAGTAAAATTTATTTTTTGAGTGAAAGTATTAGATAATTTTTTTAATTAATAAATTAATTTTTAAATTAAAATTATTTACACTCGAGATATATCGTAGCAACTATTATTTTTTTAAAATTGAATTTTTATTTTGTTTGAATATATTTTGATAAATTTGACCATAAATTATAAGTAATGCGTGTTGGCCGAGATCCAGTATCTAAGTCCAAGACTGTTGGACCCGTGCTCAAATTGCAAGCCTCAATAAGAAATAAAATTTTATTTTTTAAAAATTAAAAAATAAAAAAAATATAACTAATAAAATAGTTTATAATTTTAATATTTATTTCAAAAAATTCTAGCATATTTTAGTTATTTTTAAAATTAAATATTATTTTAAAAATAATAAACTTTGACTGAAAAAAGTAAGAAATAAATTTTAATTTTATTTATTTAATTTATCTCAAATGTAAATAATTTAATTTAAAAATTAATTATTATTTAATAAAATGAAATTTATCTAATACTTTCACTCAAAAATAAATTTTACATTTTATAGTTTATGCTCAAATATTAATATATTTTTAGATCAAATAATAATTTAATTTTAAAAATAGTAAAACAGATCTTCAAAAGTATCTGAAATACAACAATTATAATTTTAGAGCTAATTTATTATATATATTAAAATAAATATTTTCTAGTATTTTCATTTTTGAAAAAAAAATTCTTTATAGTTTGTGTTAAAATTAGTCAAAATATATATTTTTTTTAATGGTACCAAAAACGTACTTTTTCGGTACTATTAAAAGAAATATATATTTTTAATTGGTACCCAAAATTTTTTAATTTCCATCCACCTGAGTATCCTTAGTTAAGTTGGTCGTTAAAACAAACGGTCAACTCAATTTTGGAGGAAAAATTAGGCGAAAATTTATCTATATAAGGGCTTGTTTGGCTTCCATTTTATTCAACACAAAAAAAAAAAAAAAATTATAGTTTGATTGATTTCAATTTCAAATTCATAATTAAGGACAATAATTTAAAAAATATATACTTAATTCAATTAAAAGAAATACTAATTTTACTGAAAACATCACATTTTTTTCTTCTTTTTTCTTATTACTTGGCCACAACAGATGTTATACTCTATTTATTGAGGATTTATGCTATAACATTTTCTACTTTTCTTTTAATATTTTTTTTGGTTTTTTTTTGTGACTAGTGAAATTAAAAGTTTTAATAAATTATATACAAAATTCTTTTAGCCAAAAATAATTAAAATTTTTTGGAGGAGAAATTAGATGGAAACTTGGCTATATAAGGCATGTTTGGATGCTATTTTATTCAAACACACAAGAAATTTCTATTTTAATTTCAATTTTATAATTGAAGACAATAATGTAAAAAAACAAATTAACCCAATTTTTTTTAAAAAAAATACTAATTCAAATCGTTATGAAAATGTCAATTCAAACATTTTCTTCCAATTAAAATCATTATGAAAAATAAAAATACATACTAAATGTGGAATAATGTAGAGATAATCGCTTAATAATAATTTAAGAAAACTAATAGAGTCTTTTCATCATCACTAACATTGCTCGCGAAAAATAAATAGAGAAAAATTAAATAAGCCACTTAAAGGGTATCAATGTACTTTGGAGTACAATAAAATTGCATATCCATAATTTGATATATTATACAGTTGTTTGTGCATAAAATAAAAAATACATTTCAATTATTGTTATTTGGATGAGAGAGTTTTGTGTATAAAATTTATTAAAATTTTCAATTCCACTAGTGACAAAATAGTCAAAAAAATTATTAAAATAATTTAAAAAAAAGTATGAAAAATTATCGCATAAGCCTTCGATAAATAGATCTGACAATATTTTCGTTGTGGCCTTGAAAAAGAAAAAGAAGTGTTTTTTCAATAAAATTGGTATTTTTTTATGAAAATTAGATTAAATATGTATATATTTTTTAAATTATTGTCCTCAATTATGAAATTGAAATTGAAAAGAATTAAAATAGATTTTTTTTTTTTTTGTATGTTGAGTAAACTGGAAGCCAAACATGCCCTACATACACAAATTCCCACATAATTTTCCCTCAAAATTGGGTTGACCGCTAGTTTTAACGGTCAACTTAACAGAGGGTATTCAGGTGGATGAAAATACAAAACTTTGGGTACTGAGTCTGATAACTTGGAAACCTGAGGTACTAAAAAAAAAAAGACGTATACTTTGGGTATGAAAAGTAAAATAATACCTTTTGGTACTATTAAACATGGCCTTTGAAGTCAAAGTCACGTGTAATGGCCATTAAAGTCCATATGCCATTTGTCATTGGACAAAAAAAGTTTATTTCCGGGTTAATGACACCAAAAGTCAAACTCCCAAGAATTGTGGTACCAAAAACGAAAATGACCCTTTTTAATGGGACCAAAAAAATTTTAATTTGCACCAAAAAAATATTATATTTTTTACAGTTCATTTCTATTTGTAATTCATACTATTAGATAAAAGTTTCATTCCTTAAAATTGAAATTTTGTCCGAGTATTTAATTAAAAAGGGTCAATGTTACATTTATTAGTTTGATGAGTGGGTAAACTGTAGTTAATCCTTATGTATATTGATATATTTTTATAGAATTTAAAGATTGTGATGATATTTTTTTCTATCAACAAATATTATTTGCTCGTTTTAGAAAATTTACTCATATTTCAATGTGATATTTGCATGTCATTTTTAATGGTAATAAGATTAAAAAATTATAAGTCTTCTTAATAGAATTATTTTTTTACTTTTTAACTGACAATTATATAATATTTAATGTTATACCTTAATATTATAGATCTTTTAGTAAACAAAATTGAATTTATATATGTATAAGGGGATAATTCACTTTTCATACCTAAAGTATACGTCTTTTTCAGTTTTAGTACCCCAAATTTCCAAGTCATCAGACTTACTATCCAAAGTTTTTAGTTTTCATTGACTTGAGTGCCCTCCGTTAAGTTGACCGTTAAAACTAATGGTCAACACAATTTTGGAAGGAAAATTAGTGGGAATTTGTCTATGTAAGGGCATGTTAATTTGCCTTTCAATTTATTCCACACACAAAAATTCTATACTAATTCTTTTTTATTTTTAATTTCATAATCGAGGACAATAACTTAAAAAAAAAACATATTTAATACAATTTCTATAAAAATAAAATACCAATTTCACTGTAAAAAGCACTTTTTTTTTCTTTTTCTTTTTGCTTGGCAACAAGGCAAATGTTGTCATACTCTATTTATCAAGGGGTTATGCTTAATTTTTTATACTTTTCTTTAATTATTTTAATAAATATTTTTTTTTGGCTTTCTTGTGACTAGTGAAACAAAAAGTTTTAATAATTTTTAAACATAATTCTCTCAGCCAAAAATAATAATTAAAATATATTTTATTTTATGCACAAACAACGGTATAATGTATTAAAGTGTGAATGTGCAATTTTGTTTGACTCAAAAGTACATTGACACCCTTTGAGTGGCTTGCTCAATTTTTTCTATTTATTTTTCACGAACAATGCCAGTGGTGATTGAATATTAAACTCTGTTAGTTTTCTTAAATTATTACTAGGTGATTATCTCTACATTACTCAATATTTAGCATGCATTTATATTTTAATAACAATTTTAATTCTCAGTAAATATTTGAATTGATATTTTTCATAACAATTTGAATTAGTATTTTTAATAGAAATTTAATTTTTAACATTATTGTCCTTAATTATAAAATTAAAATTAAAAGTAAATTTTTTTGTGTGTTAAATAAAATGGCAGCCAAACATGCCCTTAGATTCCACCTAATTTTTCGTCCAAAATTGGATTGACCGTTACTTTTAATGGTCAACTTAACAGAAGGTACTCAGGTGGACAAAAACTACAAATTTTGGGTACTGAGTCTGAAGAATTAAAAACTTGGGGTACTAAAACTGAAAAAAATATATACTATGGGTATGAAAAGTGAAATAATCCCTATATACAAAAAAATTGTTGCTGAACAAAACATATTTTCTTTTAATTTAAAATATTACAAACCCTAAAACGATTATAAGTTAAATTAAAAAAGTAAAGAAGTATTTTGAACTAAACAATCAGAAAAAAATACTATCAACTCTAATGTATAAAAATATTTTGAATTAGAATATATTGTACATACCTTTTATAATCTTTTTTGTCTCACTAAAAGTATACATAAATTGTGTTACTTCTACTTTCAATCATTTCCAGCATGCAATAAAAAAAAAAAAAAGTTAGGAAAAAAAAACATGAGTTTTGTTCTCTATGTAATTTTTAGGGTAAAATAAATGAAATAGTTTACTAATTTTGATATTTAGGTGAACAAGTATGGATCATTCGTCAGACAACTATAGAGTATAAAAATTACACATCTCTTTTACCAAAAAAAAAAAAAAAACCATTAAATGTCAACAATAGAAACAACTGTAGATTTGTACATTTCTAATTTTATTAAAAAAAATTGTAAATACATATATGCAATAAGAAAACAACATGAAAATTGCATGCTAATAACTATTATTGCTTTTCTATATGAACGGGGATCAAATATAGAGTAAATACATTATTATTTGGGCAAAATCCTTTTTTGGTCCCATTAAAAAGGGTCAGTTTCGTTTTTGGTACCACAATTTTTGGGAGTTTGATTTTTGGTACCATTAAACCCGAAAATAAGCTTTTTTGGTCCCGACTTAACGGCAGACGGCACATGGACCTTAACGGCCATTACACATGACTTTGACTCATGTTTAATGGTACCAAAACAACAAAAAATATGATTTTTTGGTACCAATAAAAAAATATATATATTTCGATCAATTATAAACAAAATTATAAGATTTTTTTTTTAATTTTTCAAAAATAAAATATTAGAATTTCTTTTAATATATATAATAAATAGCTCTAAAATTATAATTATTTGTATTTCAGACACTTTTTAAGATCTTTTTTACTATTTTTAAAATTAAATTATAATTTGATCTAAAAATATATTAATATTTCAGCATAAACTATAAAAATAAATTTATTTTTCGAGTGAAAGTACTAGATAAATTTCATTTTATTAAATAATAATTAATTTTTAAATTAAATTATTTACATTTGAGATAAATGAAGAAAAAAATTAAAATTTTTTCTTACTTTTTTCGATCAAAGTTTATTAAAATATTTTTAAAATAATAATTTAATTATAAAAATAACTAAAATATGCTAGAATTTATTTGAAATAAATATAATTATAAATTATAAACTATTTTATTAGTTATATTATAAATTTTCTTTATTTTTTTAAATTTTAAAAAATAAAATTTTATATTTTATTGATGCGTGCAATTTTAGCACGGATCCAACAGTCTTGGACTTACATACTGGATCTGAGCCAACAGGCATCTTTTATAATTTATGGTCAAATTTTATTAAAATATTTTCAAACAAAATAAAAATTCAATTTAAAAAAATAATAGTTGCTACGATATGTCTCGAGTGTAAATAATTTTAATTTAAAAATTAATTTATTATTTAATAAAAAATTTATCTAATACTTTCACTCAAAAAATAAATTTTACTTTTTGTAGTTTGTGCTCAAATATTAATATATTTTTAGACCAAATAATAATTTAATTTCAAAAATATTAAAAAAGATCTTAAAAAAGATCTGAAATATAAATAATTATAATTTTAGAACTATTTTATTATATATAATAAAATAAAATTTTCCTAATATTTTTATTTTTGAAAAAAATAAAAAACAATTCTTATAGTTTGTGTTAAAATTGGTCAAATTATTTTTTTTTCTTTTAATGGTACCAAAAAAGCACATTTTTTTGTTGTTTTCGTACCATTAAATATGAGTCAAAGTCACGTTTAACGACCGTTAAGGTCCATGTGCCGTCTGCCGTTAACTTGGGACCAAAAAAACTTATTTCAGGTTTAATGGTACCAAAAGCCGAACTCTAAAAATTGTGGTACCAGAAAGGAAACTGACCCTTTTTAATGAGACCAAAAAAGAATTTTGCCCAGTTGTATTTTACAAATGAATTGTTATTTGTAGATTGCAGTGCTAATAAAGATTTATCAAAGAAGTAATCTAATTTATTAATACACACTTATAAAATGACATGAAGATGACTCTAATGACTCATTATCAAGTAATCATAAGAGCACGTGGTTTATTGCTTTTGGGTGCATTTGATTTAAATTTGCTCGGCTAATAGTATCTTGCTATTTGTAGGTTCATATATAGTTGGCTCCATGAAAAGGCAGACCAGATCATTGCAATATGAGATAAATATCTTTGTTGTCAAAGGTAGTTTAGAGAGTATCTCAAGAATTGTAGCAAACTAAAGCAAACCGATTTATTACCATATGTTGGAAGTTTCTTCCTTCAGCACTGAAAGAGGTTGTAAAGAATGGCAAGGTTGAAGAAAGGAAAGTGTTATTCAGATTGATAGTGTAATCTTTTCGAAGTTGTTTTGTGACATTATACAAATTCTTCAAAATATTGATATGGATTGATTTAAATTTGCTTGACTGATAATATCCTATTATTAGTAGACTGATGATATATTGGAGCTAGAGAAAGTTCTTTTATCTCTAGTTGAAGCCTTAAAGACATTCTTGATATTTTGTATTTAATAGAAACATGAGAAAAATAGAGCTTGGGTTGCAATGTTTTTCTTGATACATCGTATTTAACAGAAAGTATCATATGCGTTTCATGTGTAGAAGCACATAGAGGATAATATATCAAAACAGTAAAAATTATTAAGTTCATAAATCATATTTTTTTGTCATTGAACCATTATTATAATAAAAAATTATTATTTTTTATAGTTCATTTCTAAATTTAATTGATACTATTAATAAAAATTTATTTCCTTAAAATTGAAATTCTATCCGAATATTTTGTTAAAAAGGGTCAATATTATATTTATTAATTTATAGGAGTAATTATAACATTTCTTATAGTCGAATGGGAAAAGAGTAGTTAATCCTTATATATATTGATATATTTTTATAGAATTTAGAGATTGTGATGATATTTTTTTCTATCAGCAAATATTATTTGCCATGTTTTAGAAGATGTGATATTTGCAAGTCATTTTTAATTATAATCAAATTAAAAAATTTTAAGTCTTCTTTATATAATTATTATTTTTTACTTTTTAAATGACAATTTAATATATTAAATGTTATACATGTAAAAAAAAAAATGAATTTATACATGTATAAGAAAATATTGTTGAACCAAACATGTTTTCTTTTAGTTTAAAATATTTCGAAACCTAAAAGGTTCATAAGTTAAATTAAAAAAGTAAAGAAGTATTATGAACTAAGATAAACAAAAAAAAAATACTTTCAACTCTAGTGTATAAAATATTTTGAATTAGTATATATTGTACATACCTTCTGTAATCTTTCTGTCTCTCTAAGAATATACAAAATTTGTATTACTTCTAGTTTCAAATCTCCTACATATGATAAAAAAAAAGTTGGGGAAAAAAAAACATGCATTTTGCTCTCTATGTAATTCTTAGGGCAAACATGAAATGTTTTATTAATTTCCATATTTACGTGCACAAGTATTGATCATCCCTCTGACTCTATAGAGTATCAAAATTGCACATCTTCTTGTTACCAAAAAACAAAAAAAAAACTAAACGTGTACAAAAGCAGAAACTGTACACGTGTACATTTTTACTTTTATTACGAAAAATGTTAGATATATATGTACAATAGCAAAACAACACGGAAATTGCACGCTAATAATTATTATTGCTTTTTTTATATGAACGGGGATCAAATATAGTGTAAATACATAATTATTTTACAAAAGAAGTGTTATTTGTAGATTGCAATGCTAATAAAGATTTAACGAAGAAGTAATCTAATTTGTTAATACATATTTATAAAATGACATGAAGATGACTCTAATTATTGATAATCATCAAGAAAGTAATCATAAGAGCACGCAGATTTATTGTTTTCCGATGAATTTGATTTAAATTTTTCGGCTAAAATATCTTGTTCTGTGCAGGTTCATATATGATTGGCTCCATGTTGTACTAAATTAAAAAAGGCAAACCAAATCATGGCAACATGATATAACCATCTTTGTTGTTCAGAGGTAGTTTAGAGAGTACCTCTTCTGTTCCTCGTAATCGATATCCTCCTCTGTAGCAAAACTAGGGCAAATGGATTTATTAACATATGTTGGAAGGTTCATCATTTAGCACTGAAAGAGGTTGTAAAGAATGGCAAGGATGAAGAAAGGAAAGTTGTATTCAGATTGACAACTCATTCTTTTCAAAGTTGTTTTGTGACCTTATACAAATTCTTCAAAATGTTGATATGGATTGATTTAAATTTGCTTATGGATAATATCCAATTATTCGTAGACTCATATTATGGGAGCTAGAGAAAGTTTTTGGGTCTCTCTATTGAAGCCTTGAAGATATGCTTGATATTTTGTATTAAATAGAAGCATGAGATAAATAGAGCTTCGATAGCAATATATATATATATATATATATATATATATTATATATATATATATATATTTTTTTTTTGATATTTTGTATATTATAGAGAGTGTCATCTACATTACACGTGTAGAATGGTATATTTTGAGGATAATATATCAAAACTATAAAAAAGTATCAAGTTCATAATTTTATATATATTTTTGTCATTGAATCATTATTGTGATAAAAAATGTGATATTTTTTTATAGTTCATTTTGAAATTTAATTGATACTATTGAATAAAAATTTTATTCCTTAAAACTGAAATTTTGTCTAAATATTTTGTTAAAAGGGTTCAATGTTATATTTACTAATTAATAGGAGTAATTATAACATTTCATATAGTTGAATGGGAAAAGTGTAGTTAATCCTTATATATATTGATATACTTTTATAGAATTTAAAGATTGTGATGATATTTTTTTCTACCAGCAAATATTATTTGCCTTGTTTTAGAATATTCACTCATGCATTTCAATATGATATTTGCAAGTAGTTTATAATTGTAATTAAATTAAAAAATTTAAGTCTTCTTTATAGAATTATTTTTTAAATTTTTAAATGACAATTATATAATATTAATTTTATAATTAAATATTATAGATCTTTTAGTGAACAAAATTGAATTTATATATGTATAAGAAAATATTGTTGAACAAAATATGTTTTCTTTTAATCTAAAATATTACAAATCTAAAAAGTTCATAAGTTAAATTAAAAAAGAAAAGAAGTATTATGAACTAAAATAATCAGAAAAAATTACTATCAACTCTAATGTATAGAAATATTTTGAATTAGAATATATTGTACATACCTTCTATAATTTTTTCTGTCTCACTAAGAATATACATAATTTGTATTACTTCTTGTTTCAATCATCTCCTAAATGCGATAAAAGAAATTAGGGAAAAAAAGTGTGCATTTGCTTTCTATGTAATTCTTATGGCAACAAAATGAAATGTTTTACGCATATTGATATTTACGTGGACAAGTATTGATCATCCCTCTGACAACTATAGAGTATCAAAATTGCACATCTTCTTTGTTACAAAAAAAAAAAAAAAAAGAATTAAATGTGTACAATAACAAAATCTTTAGATTTGTACATTTCTACCTTTATTACAAAAAATTGTAAATTTATATGTACAATAGGAAAACAACACTGAAATTGCACGCGAATAACTGTTATTGCTTTTCTATATGAACGGGCATCAAATGTAGAGTAAATACACAATTATTTTGCAAAAGAATTTTAACAAATAAGTAATCTAATTTGATAATGGATACTTATAAAATGACATGAGATGACTCTAATTACTCATTATCAAGAAAGCAATTATAAGAGCATGCGGGTTTTATTATTTTTAGATGCATTTGTTTTAAATTTGCTCGACTAATTAGATCTTGTACAATAAAAATGCAGACCAGATCATTGCAACATGAGATAAACATATATTTTTCCAAAAGAAGTTTAGAACATACCTCTTCTATTCCTGGCCTGATGACATCTTCGTTGTGTAACGATCCAATTTCTCATCCTTATCGTTGTTGGGGGTGTCTAGATTTGTTTTGACCATTTCTAGGTTGGTGGGAAGTTTCTGCTTGTCTGTAATCTGATTTTAAAATTATCTCTACTTATAATTAATTGTATGATGATAGACAAACTTGTGTTCGTGTATGATATTTATCCTATGGTAATTCATCGATCATACAAACATGGGATAAATAGTGATACCTTTACAATATATTTTCTTGATATTATGTACTCATTATTTTGTGCAAGACGAAAGCGTATGATTGCAAGTAATTTTTAATACTAATTAAATAAAAATTATAAGTCTTCTGTATAGAATCAATTTTCTTTTCACTTTTTAAAAGACAATTATATAATATTAAATATTATAATTAAATATTATAGATATTTATTAAATAAAATTGAATTTATATATGTATAAGAGAATGTTGTTGAACAAAACATGTTTTCTTTTAACTTAAAATTATCAAATTTAAAAGGTTCATAAGTTAAATTAAAAAAAGTAAAGAAGTATTATGAACTAAAAATATCATAAAAAAATTACTATCAACTCTAATGTATACAAATATTTTGAATTTAGAATATATTATACATACCTTCTATAATATTTTCTGTCTCACTAAGAATATGCATATTTCTACTTTCAATCATCTCCTACATGCAATAAAAAAAAGTTCGGAAAAAAAAAAGAAGCATGCATTTTGCTCTCTATGTAATTTTTAGGGCAAAAAATGAAATGGTTTACTGATTTTGACATTTATGTGCACAAGTATTGATCATCCCTCTGACAACTATAGAGTATCAAAATTACACATTTTTGTTATATATATAAAAAAAATTAACCGTGTACAATAGCAAAAACTGTAGATGTGTATATTTCTACTTTTATTACAAAATATTATAAATATATATTTACAATAGAAAAACAACACGAAAATTGCACGTTAATAACCATTATTGCTTTACTATATGAATGGGGATCAAATGAAGAGTAAATACACAATTATTTTACAAAAGAAGTGTTATTTGTAGATTGCAATGCTAATAAACATTTATCAAAGAAGCAATCTAATTTATTAATACACACATATACAATGACATGAAAATGACTCTAATTACTCATTATCAAGAAAGTAATCGTAAAAGCACACGGGTTCCTTGTTTTTGGATGCATTTGATTTAAATTTGCTTGGCTAATAGCATCTTATTATTTGCAGGTTTATATATTGTTGGCTCCATGTTGTATTATAAAAAGGCAGACCAGATCATTGCAACATGAGATAAACATCTCAGTCATCTAGAGGTAGTTCAGAGAGTATCTATTCTTTTCCTCACAAGCGATATCCTCCTCTGTAGCAGAACAATAGCAAACGATTTTATTACCATATGTTAGAAGCCTCTTCCTTCAGCACTAAAAGAGGTTGTAAAGAATGGCAAGGTTGAAGAAAGGAAAGCTGTATTCAAATTGATAGTTGATTCTTTTCAAAGTTGTTTCACGACAATATACGGATTCTTCAAAATGTTGATATGAATTGATTAAATTTGCTTGACTGATAATATCCTATTATTCATGGACTCATATATGGGAGCTAGAAAGTTTTGGGTCTCTCAATTGAAGCCTTAAAGATATTCTTGATATTTTTTATTTAATAGAAACATATATAAATAGAGCTTCAGTTGCAATTTTTTTCTTGATATTTTGTATTTAATAGAAAGTATCATATGCGTTGCATGTGTAGAAATATATATTTAGAGGATAATATATGAAAACTATAAAAAGTATCAAGTTCATAAATTTATTTATATTTTTTTCATTGAATCATTATTGTTATAAAAAAAATTTATTACGTTTTTTATATTTCATTTCTAATTTTAATTGATTCTATTAAATAAAGATTTCATTCCTTAAAATTGAAATTTTATCCGAATAATTTGTTAAAAGGGTCAATGTCACATTTATTAAGTTGTAGGAGTAATTATAACATTTCATATATATAGAATTTAAAGATTGTGATGATATTTTTTTCTATCAGCAAATATTATTTGCCTTGTTTTAGAACATTTACTCATGCATTTCAATGTGATATTTGCTAGTCATTTTTTATGGTAATTAAAATAAAAACTTATAAGTCTTCTTTATAGAATTAATGTTTTTTACTTTTTAAATGACAATTACATAATATTGAATGTTATAATTGAATATTATAAATCTTTCAGTAAACAAAATTGAGTTTATATATGTATAAGAAATGATTTTGAACAAACATGTTTTTTTTAATTTAAAATATTATCAAAATTAAAAGGTTTATAAGTTAAATTAAATTAGGTAAAGAAGTATTATGAACTAAAACAATGAGAAAAAAGATGTTATCAACTCTAATGTATAAAAATATTTTGAATTGGAATATATTGTACGTACTTTCAATAATTTTTTTTGTCTCACTAAAAATATACATATTTTGAATTATAATATATTGTACATACCTTCTATAATCTTTTCTGTCTCACTAAGAATATACATAATTTGTTTTACTTCTACTTTCAATCATCTCCTACATGTAATAAAAAAAAGTTAGGAAAAAAAAAAAAAAAAAACATGCACTTTGCTCTATATGTAATTTTTAGGGCACAAATGAAATGGTTTACTGATTTTGATATTTACGTGCACAAGTATGAGATCATCCTTTGACAACTATACAGTATCAAAATTGCACATCTCCTTTGTTACCAAAAAAAATATTAAATGTGTACATTAGCAAAAACTGTAAATGTGTCATTTCTACTTTTACTATAAAAAATTGCAAATATATATGTACAATAGGAAAACAAGAAGGAAATTGCTCGCTAGTAACTGCTATGGCTTTTTTGTATGAACGGGGATCCATTTTTTTTAGACTTTCCGTCCCTACCGTCATCTTTCCGTCAAATTTGATGGAGAAGTCTCACGTGTGACTCACGTGAAGCAGAAAATAGAAGGAAATTAGCGGGATAATTGTACTTTTGGTCTCCAAATATTACCACTTGTTCGATTTTGGTCCTCCAACGTAGGTCCGTTACAGTTTTGATCCTCATACATCCATTTTTTTTTACATTTTATAATTGGATAATTTTTATTTAATATAATATTTTTCACTGATTATTCATGTTTCATAATATTTATTGTATTTTATTATTTAATATTTATTCAATTAATTAAACTCATACATATAATAATTAATAATAATTATAAATTAAAATTATTATTTAAAATTATATAATTAAAAAAATTAGGAATAATTTTAGTAATTTCAAACAAAATGTAATAAATTTAATAACAACATTTTTCCAAAAATAATTGCTAAAGTAATTCTAAATAAGTATTCCTAAACAGGAGTAACCGTTCCTAAACTATGTTTGAGTTGGAATATATTTTGAAATGGTTATTCCTGTTTAGGAATACTTTTTAAGAATTGTTTTAGCTATGGTTTTTGGAACGGTGTTGTTTTTGAAATTTGTAACATTTTGTACGAGTTTAAAACAAATTTGTCATTGGACGACAACCACGTTACAGGCTTCTAAACAGAAAAAGACGTTCAAATTCAAAATTTTCCTCTTTACCAGTAAAGGTTGAAAAATAATAGAAAAATAAAGAGAGGTTAGAATGGCAGCATATCGATTATTGGGTTGTCTAAAGCACAGACAAATATCTCCAACTCTTCATAATCCATTTTATTTGGTTTTTCATTGTCCGAGGATCTGATGGAATGCCTATTAAGATATATAAGAGCACATAACAAGGAAAAGAGGTAAATTCAACCAAAAAAACTAGATTATTTTGGTAAGAAATGAATATGATTTAGATTAGAATATATGCTACATACCTTCTATTTTCTTCTCTCTCACTAATAATGTTGACATTTCTTGTATTACTTCCCCTTCAATCCCCCACATGAATGTTGTGGAAGTTTCAATACGCGTCCTAAAGAAATGACATAATAGTTCACTCATTTTCTATAGTCTTCTATAGTTGAAAATTCCAAAAAAGTATATATCCACATAAATTTTGGTAAAAAAAAAAAAAATAGATTCATGGATTCTGAATTTACCTGTGCAAGAATTAGATCATTCCTCCAATAGCTATAGAGTGTAACAGTTGCAACCTTCTTTAAAAAGCTAAAGTTTTGAGAGACTATCATAAATGTAGTACTATTCCAAGAAATTTTTTGTTGAAAAATGTTTTTATATTACATTAGTGTTGCATAATGCAAAGAATTACATGTTATTTATGTAAAGTATTAAACAAATTTTAACTTATCACTTGTATTTGAGGCATTGCGCTTTCTTCTATGTGATATCAAACCCTTTAGTCGTCTTTGTAGGGATAACTTGTATTTTGCTGGACTTTTATTGATTAAATAATTTTCAATAGAGGGACCACGTCTTTTTGGAAAGGGAGTGTCTTCACTCTTACATCCAATTTTTCTTCATTATCTTGTACAATTATGTGATACATGTCCCTTTCCCTTTGATGTTATTTTATAAATTATAACATCAAGTTTTTGAGATTAAAAAATGTAAATGTGCATAATAGCAAAATTGCACGTGATCACACATTAATATCTAATTTTGTTTTTTTAAGTGCATAATAGCAAACTTTTAGTGCATAATTTTATTTTTCTTTTTAGCATAAAAGTCTTAAGATGAGATAAAGATGACTTCAGTACTCGAAAATGTAAATCATAATAGCAAATATTACTGCATATTTAATTATATAAACCTTGCTTGTGTTATATAAAGTAAAGCAATCGCACTGACTCAAAATATAAGATATAAGTAAACACCTTATACTGCGCATCCAACTAAAATAGTCACATGCTTTGAAAATTGCATTAATATTGTATAATTATGTCAAAACATTCAGATGTCTTTGTATATTTAGGTTATTATGATTCACAAGTACTCAAGAAATAATGAATTATTTCTAAAATGTTTAATTACACTTTTAATATAGTTAAAAATTTGACATGGCCCTTTAAATAACAAAAGAAAAAAATTAATCATATTATCATCCTACAATGAATATAACGATTAACACAAACAAATTCATTTTGATTTATGATATTTGAAAATGAAGATTGGATTAGAAAAATAATTTGACGAGATCCTTAGTTTGAGAAATAATTTAATTCAAAGTTAAAGTAATTAAAAAACTATTTTATCGATTTAATGATTTTGTTTAATCGAATTAATATAAGTCAATTAAACTTTTGATTGAATTAATCAAAATAAATGGAGTTAATTATTTGATTGATGTTAAAAATAAGTTTTATTGACTTTTACGAGCTTAAACAATTTTGTTGTTGGAGAACGACATCAAAAGCTTTTGAAAACAAAAAAAAAAAAATTTCAAAATTTTCTCTTTAATGGTAAATATTGAAAAAGTAATAAAAAATTAAAGAGAAACTAGAATGGCTACAAATAAATTATTGTATCGTTTATAGCACATTTTTTGCATTGTCCATATTCGATGGAATGGCTACTAAGATAAGAGCGTATAACAAAATAATTGTTTAAATTCAACCAAAATAAAACCAGGTATGTTGGTAAGAAATGAATATGATTGAAATTAGAATATTTACTCATACCTTTTATTTTCTTTTCGATCTCACTGACATCATGGACTTTTTTTGTATTACTTCCACTTCCATCCCCTACTTGAATATTGTGGAAGTTTCAATACAGTCATGAAGAAATGGCATAATAGTTAGTTCATTTTCTATAATCTTTCACAGTTGAAAAGTCGGAAAAAATACATATCCACATAAATTTGGTCAAAAATAAAATAGGTTTATGGATTTTGAATTTACCTGTGCAAGGACTAGATCATTCCTCCAGCATCTACAAAGTATAAAAGTTGTAACATGCTTTAAAGAGCAAAAGTTTTGAGAGACTCTATCATGATATAGTATTATTGCAAGAAAAAATTGGTTGAAGAATCTTAGTTATAATACATTAGTTTTGCATAATTTAAAGAATTACAAGGTATTTATATAAAGTATTAAACAAATTTTACCTTATCACGTGTATTTATATAAAGTATTAAACAAAAAAAAGTTCAAATGCATTCAAGCGTGTTCGTCCCCATCTCATGGAACACTTCAAAAAGTATTAAAAAACAATTCCCATCTCAGGCTGTCCTCACACCATATAACAGTTCAAAAAGTATTAAAAAAAGCCCCACAAAATTTGTGTTTGTCCCCATCTCATGGACCACTTCACCCCAACCAAAGTATATAACACCACAAAAATCTCGCATAAGCATGAAAAAAATACAATAATCTAGCAGTCCTGAAATTACCATATTATCACAAAATACAACAACAAATAAGCATGAAAAAAAATAAAGAATGAAAAACCTTATGAATTCTAGTGGGGGATCGTTATTTAGGGCTGGGTTACGCATAACAATCATGGTATCTTCTCAGTTTGTGCAAGATCGTTGAACATGTTTTGTTTGGGGGAGAAAATAGGATTCGTCTGATTTAGGGAAAATGACTGATCTTTTTGGTGGTCCAAGTCTTTTCTCCCACGTCAATGGCCGATTCCTCTCTTTTCCCTAGTTAATTTACCTTGTCAGTATGCAAGCCACGTACTCTTCCATGTGGCATGACACGTGATTAATTGGCTGGAAATGACCAACTAACTTACACATTGGCAAGTTTCGAGTAAATTAAAAATTTTGGCAAGAAAAAAAGTAGAAAACTCTAAATTCGACTAAAACTAATCAATTTTGCAAGTTATTGGAGTTAAATTAAGCATACTTAACATACTAAAAAAAATAATTTCCTTTACTTGTACTCAAAACATAAATATTACAATACATCGAAATTATCAGAAATAAATTACAAAAGCCCAATCTAATTGATTTTCTGGTCACTTATTTTAAATCATTTTCATCCCATTGGAAATGTTAGAAAATAAAAATAAAAATGGAAGAAAAATCAAATGGGTCACTACACATCATAAGCAGAAATAAAACGAATTTAAATCTAAAGCCGACAGGATCAGTACCTGTTTTCCTTGGTGTTCCAGCACTCAAATATGTTAAAAAATAAAATCAGTGGCTAATTTAAGGAAACTTTGAAAATTAACCTCGAATTATACCTTTGAAGCATTTGGAGTTTCCTGCGTTTGAGTTCTCATCCGATCTATTCACACAGACGAACAGATGTCTCCTCTAATGGTATCGACACTACCACCGGCTAGAGGATCCAAGATCATCAAGGGGTTAGAACTATTCTAACCTAAGATGATCGAGAAAAAATTATTAGATTAGCATTATCAATCTCAATTCTCAAGCTTTCTAACCTAGATCAAAGCTTGAGTGTGTGTAGAGATGTTGTGGAGAGAACGTAGGAGAGCAGAGGGGATGAGCATGAAACTTCAGCTTGTGCTCGGCCATAACCCTTTTATATTGCAGGAGTTGTTACCCCTCCAACACTCCTTATCTCAAGAGTTGTTACACCTCCAACACTCCTCTTAACTAGATCCTTATTAGGCTAGGACTTGGTTTATTATGAACTTGGGTTTCGCTATATAAGTAATCCCATTAATTTAATCAAAGCCCATTATCTAAAGCCTAGACCAAATTAATTTTAGAAATCCAACTTGTTTGATCTAATCCCATTAAACAAAACAAGCCCATGATCATTAATTAATCAAATTAATTAATAGGTCCAACTCAATGTAAATCAATCCAATTAATTTAATAAAATCTAACCCAAATTTAATTAATCTTATTAATTGAGTTCTTGGACCTTTCCACATAGGAGATCTTTATGTAAATAATAATATTCTTTACCTACATAAATGCATTTTTTAAACTCTTTAAATTAAACCCTCTTTCAAAATTAATTTCATAACTAATTCTCTCACCTCGATAGGGATTCATGTGTGACTCTTTAGGTTTTTCTTCATCTAGTCTTAGGTTTTATATTAAATATAATTTATCTGATTAGCCATTAATCCAAAAGCACTCGTTACCATGGGTGCCAGTCCAACAATGGCTCAGGGCACTAGAGAATAGTGAATATCACTTAAACCTATAGGCTCTTGAGTACATACCGGTACGATCCTTTCATCTGCTGTATCCCGGTCTTAGTCTAGGATATGGAATTGGTCACCAGTTCCTATTTTTTACTAAACAAATATAATTGTTGAAGGGTAGTATTTATTTTGTCTAAATTATAAAGATATTTATTTTCTATTGTTGGTGGAACAAATTGCAATCATAACAACATATAAGATTTTCATGATTAATGTATGACAAGTTATATCTGTAGTCGTCATCGCGTAATAAATCCATTTTCTTTAGTTTTGTTGTTGCGGAGAGTATTGCTTACAAGAAACAAAAGGGGTACTATCTGATCTTTCTCCCAAAAACAGAGATATTTATCTCATGTTGCAATAATATGGTCTGTTTTTTATGGTGCAACATATACCAGCTAGACAGAGCTGTTGAGTTATTGTAATTGATAATAGCATTGAGTTATAACAAGTGAAACGAATCAATGAGGATGTCTGAGAATGAACTATTGAACCAAACTGTCAAGCATTAGTACTAACAAAAAAAGTTTTTTGGAAATTTGTTGTCTCCATAACCAAGTAAAACCCACCAATATTAGGAAATGTGCTACGTAATCAATGAGGGGAAAGATAAACATGTATGATAAATACTTAACGAATAAAAGATGCTCAAGTCCTTGAAATATAATGATAGAAGGACAATTGACTTTAAAAACAGTTATAAAATTCACTATAGGAAGTCTTTTATTATGCGATGACGACCACAGATATAACTTGTCCTAGCTACATAACGAAAGGAAATCTTATATGTTGTAATGTCTGCAATGTGTTCCATCAATGGGTAGAAAATAAATTCCTTTATGGTTTAGACATAAATAAATACATGAAAATGGGAATAGAACACCGGCAATCCAACACCAATATCCTAATCAACACAAAATAGTATTACAACATAATAGACAAGCAAGCACATGTAATATAGTGATCAAAGGTTGTTAGTTGGTCATAAATGTATGAATATTGCATTGATTGTATGGAAATGTCTAGTCAAGTTGAATTTATCAAACTAGACCAAACAACATCTCAAGATTCGGTAGGTAAGAAAACGTTAATTCTATTAATTTCCCACAATGAATTCAAAAACATAATAACTTTAAAAACAAAATTAATTTCTTTCTATCGTCTCAAAGGACAACTTTTTTTGCTTAACTCAAAATTCTCGTGGTTGGTTTTTATGATATGATTCGAATAATACCTCTAGTTGGCAGGACATTTCTCTTTGACCTTAGCTTTTGAAATTCCCTTTTCTTTTATTGTGATCTATGAATTATTTAAAGTATCCGATTTTTAATCACTCTATATAACAAACTATCGTGTCATACCCTCTATCTCTATGGAAGTGATAATAGAATGCAAATTTTGTTCACTTAGGATTGTCCTGCATTTGTGGTGGCCAATGGACTAGGCCTTGATGTTTTGCAGCAGTGAGGATTTCAACTCATGGTATATTAATGAGGATACATCGGGAGAAGCATTGGGTGGTGTGTGTTTCTATTAAGTTCTGCTTCCTTTGGTCCCTTCTAGTGCGATTTGTTTTTCTTAGTCATTCTTCCTTTTCACATGGGTTACAAAAATTGTCTATGAGGATTCTTCAATCTTCATATACTTATCTTCTCTGACCAACAATTCATTCAATGTAGTAAGGGGTTTTCCAATTATCGAGTTTTCAAATTTACTCCCCTTAAGTTTTGTTGCATGATACTAGTGAGGAGTCCACGATTGACATCGCGAACCTCATCTGGATATATTTTCTAAAACTCTCTTGATCTTGCTGCACCACTATGAACAAGTATGAAGCGGGTTTTAGGAATTTCGTATTGATCGTAAGTTGGTGGAGAAAATGCTGGCAAAATTGCTTAATGCTTTCTATAGTTTAGAAGGAAATAGCTTGAAAAGACTACCTTTTCCGGCGAGGGTTGTCCGAAATATCTTGCAATAAGAAGAGTCGCTATGAAAGTCCTATGTGATCTTGGGAGACATTATGTTATATATTCACTTAAATTTGGGGAAAAAAAAAATTTTAGTCCATTAACTTGGTTCTCGTTCAATTTTAGTCCACTAACTATGATAATTATCACATTTTCTACACTAACTTTGAAAAATGGGTCAATCAGGTACTCCGATGGTATTTTGACCGGAAATTGCTGATGTGTCAATATTTTTTTGGTGAAATAAGCCATGTCATCGTCTGACGTGTCTGATGACGTGGATTTATTTTTTAGCAGGTGTAATTTTAGTCCACTAACTTTATCCTGGTGTAATTTTAGTCCACTAAATTTGTCCTAGTGCAATTTTTGTCCATTATTTAAATTTATTATTTTATATAATATATTTTAAATAAAAAAAAATAACCCACCCACCCCCCTCAAACACCCAACCGCCCGCCCTCGCCCCAACACACAACTTGGATGGTGGTCGCCCAATTGTGTGCTGGGCGACGACGTCGGTCGCCCAATTGTACTATAAGCTTTTTTTTCTCTTTGGGCTGCAAATTCTACAATCAAACCTATGAGACTTAGGAAATGATACAAAAAAAAAAAAAATGAGGAAGAAAGAAATTCATATTAAATAAACATAAAGTAGAATAACCCAAATTCCAAATGAACAAATTCAAACTTGAAAATGACATTTCTGATTCTCAAAGAATGAAGGGAAGGAAGGGTGGGGTGGGTGGGTGGGTTAATTTTTTATTTAAATTATGTTATATAAAACTAGTTGTTATGGCACGACGTCCCTGCGTGCATATAATAAATAATTATTTATATTTTAAACTATATTATAAATAAGAATTATAAGATATATAAATCAACACATCATATTCAAAAATAATTAAATAAATAAATAAAATAAAACTAATTTAGAAATATTACCAACACAAAAAGAATTTGGTGTGAGTGAAATTTTCATATTAGTATATATAAAAATAATAAATCATATTGATTAAAAGAAGAATTTGAGTAGGGGTGGTTGAAAATACACAAGGATATTTTTGATAATTTTAAAAAATGGTGTCGTGGTGTAAATAACCGGCCATTTGTGAGTAAAAAATGAGATTTTCTTTTTTATATAGTATAGACAATAAATTCAAATAATGGACAAAAATTGCACTAGGACAAAGTTAGTGGATTAAAATTACACCAGGATAAAGTTAGTGGACTAAAATTACACCTGTTAAAAAATAAGTCCACGTCATCAGACATGCCAGACGATGACATGGCTTATTTCACCGGAAAAAAATTGACACGTCAGCAATTTCCGGCCAAAATACCATCGACGTACCTGATTGACCCATTTTTCAAAGTTAATGTAGAAAATGTGATAATTATCATAGTTAGTGGACCAAAATTGAACGAGAATCAAGTTAATGGACTAAAATTTTTCTTTTCCCTAAATTTGGAATCATGATTTCGGTCAAATGGCTTCAAGCAAGATGAGGCATGAAGAGGTTGCTTCATAATGGTGCGACTATCAAGGGAAAAGTTAGAAAGTGTGAATAATTTTGAGAATATAGAAAAGCTTAAATTTATAAAAATAAAATATTATTTAGAACATTGAAAAAAATTAAAATTAAAACTATGCAATCCTACAATAGGAGTTACTCATTCATAATTGCAGCAATGAATTGCACACGTCATAAATGGCAAGATTTTTTGATGTCCATTATTCAATTTGAACTCTCATATAGAGATCTTATCAACTTTCAAAATACAATTGCATTAAAATAATTGTTGATGCTATTTACTTAATTACTTTTCAGATGAAAATGAATTTATTAGAGAATCTATATATATTCAATGCATTAAATGTACTTGAGAATTGTAAATTCACAATACTAAAAAGGAAAAAATTGTTTTTTGAATTTGAATTTGTAATTTCTTTGTTAAAAATCCTTTTAGGGCACACACATATATATGTGTGTAAGTACTAGAATTTTACAATGTAAACAATATAAATTTTATTTCAGGACAAAATACATCAAATAAATATTAATTAATTACGTCTTAGAACCTCCAAAAAAAAAAAGTTGAGTCTCACTCCTTTTTAATTAGTAAGGTAGAATAACGTTTAGATCATACAACATTATAGTGAATAACGGTACTAACGGGTCGATCAGATCAAGATATTAATATTTAAGAAGTTCCCAAGTTAAAAAAAAAAAAAAACTTTCTGTACATACTTTTAAAGTCATTTTCATATACAATGCGGAAATATTTATTATTTCTATGTTATATCTATCATCGATCACGCCAGTTGATATTAAGAGATAATCTACTACTAACCATCTAATTCTAATATTTCATGAAGAACACCTTCACAAAATATACATTCAATTTTGATTACAAAATAAAAAGAAAAAACCAAGCCAATTAGTATGAGAAAATTGCAGTAATTAATAAGACAAAATATAGAAGCAAAATGCTGGAATTTTGGGTGTTGGGACAGAAGATGTTTGTCCGTAACATTAACTATGAGAACACACATGCACATGACTCCACCGTATTATCTTTTTGCAGTATGTTCAAAGTTTTTCACACATAACACACATTGCTCCCCATTTCTCCTCCTCCTCTTCTTCTTCTTCTTGATCTTCTCTCTCTCTCTCTCTCTCTCTCCTCTCTTATGTATATATAAATGCAATCCCTCCCTTTGCTTTTTGAAACTTTAATTTTCTTACATTTAAGAAAATTTGTCCCGATTTGCATTTCTTCTTCAATTTTTTCTTCTGATTTTTGGTTAACTTGTGCTTTTGTACACATCTTTTTGGTCTATCAAATCTTCATCAATTTTTTTTAATCTTTTAATCTTGTTTTTCAATTGAATTTTGGGTTTTTGGGGTGATTTTATAAGTGTTTATGTGTAAATTATTATAAAATATAATTGTTTTGTGTAGTGAAAGTACTCGGCGGCGGTGGTGATCATTGGCTTACTTGGAATGGGTAGGACATTCAGCGAAGAGATACTTAACAGCAAGCTTTCAAAGCTTACCATCAGTCAGAACTCCATTCAGAGTATTCAGACACTAAATATTTTGGGCTTTTATTTCTTTTTTCATGGTATTGATGGGAGAAAAAAAAATTGACATACAAATATATATATATATATATATATATATATATATGGTGAAATGACATACAAACTTGTACTCGTATATGATATTTGTCCCATGGTAATTCATCCATCAAATACAAACATGGAATAAATAGTGATACCTTTGAAATATTTTTTTCTTGATATTATGTACTCATTATTTTTGTGCAAGATGAAAGCATATTTTGTGCAAGACGAAAGCATATTATTGCAAGTCATTTTCAATGATAATAAAAATAAAAATTTTATAAGTCTTCTTTATAGAATCAATTTTTTTTTACATTTTAAAAGATAATTATATAATATTAAATGCTATAATTAAATATTATAGATCTTTTAGTAAAAAATTGAATTTATATATGTATAAGAGAATGTTGTTGAAAATATGTTTTCTTTTAATTTAAAATATTACCAAACCTAAAAGGTGTATAAGTTAAATTAAATAAGTAAAGATGTATTATGAACTAAAAAAATCAGAAAAAAAGACTATCAACTCTAATGTATAAAAATATTTTGAATGAGAATATATTGCACGTACTGTCTATAATCTTTTCCGTCTCGCTAGGAGTAGACATAATTTGTATTACTTCTACTTTCAATCATCTCCTACATGCAATAAAAAGTTAGGAAAAAAAAAAAAGCATGCATTTTGCTCTGTATGTAATTTTCAGGGCAAAAATGAAATGGTTTACTAATTTTGATATTTATGTGCACAAGTATTGATCATCCCGCTGACAACTGTAGAGTATCAAAATTGCACATCTCCTTTGTTATAAAAAAAAAATTTAAACGTATACAATAGCAAAAATTATAGATGTGACATTTATACTTTTATTACAAAAAAATGTAATTATATATTTACAATAGGAAAACAACATGAAAATTGCACGGTAATAACTGTTATTGCTTTTCTATATGAAAAAAACGGAGATCAAATATAGAGTAAAAACATAATTATTTTACAAAAGAAGTGTTATTTGTAGATTGAAATGTTAATAAAGATTTATCAAAAAAGTAATCTAATTATTTTACAAAAGAAGATGACATGAAGATGGCTCTAATTACTCATTAGATTAAATAATAATTTAATTTTAAAAAATAATAAAAAGATGCTAGAATTTATCTCAAAAAGATTAATTATAAAATTTAAACTATTTTATTATTTATATAAAAAAATTCTTTATTGTTTTAATTTTTAAAAATAAAATTTTATTATTTCTTATAGTTTATGGTAAAAGTTTATCAAAATATTTTAAAAAGAACGAATAGATGCTACAACTTATCTCGAATCTAAATAATTAAATTTTTTAAAACTAATTTATTATTTAATAAAAAATAAAATATATACAATAATTTTATTCAAAAAATAATTTTTTTTTTTATAGTTTGTCCTCAAATATTAATATATTTTTAAATAAAATAATAATTTAATTTAAAAAAATATTAAAAAAAAATCTTAACAATTATTTAAAATAAAAATATATATAATTTTAGAGCTATTTATTATATATTAAAAAATATTCCTAAAATTTTTGTTTTCATAATAAAAAAAAAATTCTTATAGTTTGTGATCAAAGTTAGACAAAATATATTTCTTTTCCCTCTTAATGGTACCAAAAAGACATATTTTTCTATTTTTTTGGCACCATTAAACAGGGCTTTTGAAGTCAAAATCAACCAAGGTCACGTGAGTCAATAGAAGTTAACGGCTGTTAACGACCATGTGCGAGACACATGGCTTCTGCTATTAACTTGAGACTAAAAAGGCGTGTTTTCATATTTTATGGTACCAAAAGCAACACTCACCACAATTGTGATATCAAAATCGATAATAATCTTTTTTAATGGTATCGAAAAAGCATTTTGCCCGAGGTTTTATGTTTGCACGATATCATTGGTCAATATTCCACAACCGGATCAAAAAATTCTGAAGTAAGAAAACAAGTTGAAATTCAAAATGAATATATCCCAATAATAAATGTTTACAAGATTTAAAAAATTAAACTAAAATTCAATTGGAAACAAATTTACTGGTTTGTTCAAAGCACATGAAAAGATCTCCGACTCTTCATTAGTAATTTGATCAGTTTCTCATTGTAGAGATTTAAAAGAAAAAATTTGAGATATGAGCTTAAATTAATTTAATCAATCTAACCAATTGTAAATGAAAAAATAGACATATTTTGAATTGGAATATATTGTACATACCTTCTATAATCTTTCCTGTCTCACTAAAAATACACATAAAAAAAGCATGCATTTTGCTCTCTCTGTAACTTTTAGGGCAAAAATAAAATGGTTTACTGATTTTGATTTTTTTTTAAAAGATCACCTAGAAGTGAGGGGAGCTTTTCGGAGTCCCAATTCTTCTATATTAAAAGGCGCAAAAAATAATTACAGCGGGAAGAGCTATCTCCCTAGAATTTCTAGAAAAGTCATAAATAAGGAGTATTATTCACTTACAAATAGAGCATTGTAAAATGTAAATAAGAAGTACTACTCCCTTACATTGAGTATAAATCATAAACAAGGAGTACTACTCTCTTACATCAAAAACCACTGGCAGGTGTAACGGAAAAATTGTGACGAGTCAAAAAGTTCTTGTTATCCCACCACATTGTGAATTGCACAACACTTTGCACATCTCCTTTGTCACAAAAAAAAAAAAACATTGATCGTGTACAATAGCAAAAACTGTAGATATATATATTTCTAGTTTTATTACAAAAGATTATAAATATATATGCACAATCGGAAAACAACACGGAAATTGCACGCTAATAATTGCTATTGCTTTTCTATATGAACGGGGATCAAATATAGAGTAAATACATAATTATTTTACAAAAGAAATGTTATTTGTAGATTGCAATGCTAATAAAGACTTCTCTAAGAAAGACTAATCTAATTTGTTAATACATACTTATAAGATGACATGGAGATGACTCTAAATACTCATTATCAAAAAGTAATCATAAGGCCACGCGGGTTTTATTGCCTTCAGATGCATTTGATTTAAATTTGTTTGGCTAATAGTATCCTGTTATTTGCAGATTCATATATGGTTGGCTCCATGTTGTACTATAAAAAGGTACACAAGATCATTGCAACATGAAAAAAAACATCTCTGTTGTCCAGAGGTAGTTTACAAAGTACCTATTCTGTTCCTCGCAAATGATATCCTCCTCTGGAGCAAAACTAAAACAATTGGATTTATTACCATATGTTGGAAGGTTCTTCCTTCAGCACTGAAAGAGAGTGTAAAGAATTGCAAGGTTGAGGAAAGGAAAGTTGTATTCAAATTGATCGCTCATTCTTTTCAGACTCATATATGGGAGCTCGAGAAAGTTTTTGAGTCTCTTAGTTGAAGCCTTAAAGATATTCTTGATATTTTGTATTTAATAGAAACATGAGATAAATAGAGCCTCGGTTGCAATTTTTTTGTTGATATTTTGTGTAGGTTTCAAGTCTCGCTAGCTTATCAGCCCTATAAGATTATTTTGCTTCTACGTTATTGAATTGACAAGTCCAAGAATCGAGCTCATTCCAGTAAGACACGCTATCATACAACAAGGCGGACACATCAAGGTCGAGGCTGAGCTCACCAAAATTTGTATATTAAATAAGTCGAGTTCGATTAGATTAAAAAGAATCAATATCATCGTAATTCTATGCTTTATTGATGTTCTTGATGTTATTTGCATTGACATTACATCAAAAACATGATTTTCGCATAAGTCTAATACCTTTGGATCCAAACAATTTTCAGGCAGCAGAGGCACAAGCAGCAGAAACTGCAAACATAATACAGCGCGTGGGCGACAGAGAAGATCGTCTTGTCGTTGAGACAAAAGGATCGGCAAACAAGTCTGTTTCAGAAATGGCAGCTGAGCTTGCTGACAAGCTTCTAGCTTCAAGCTCCTCACAGGAGATCATGATGTCAGTCCAAGCTAAATTTGTAGCTGAGCACGACAAAAGTACTGGCCTGATGACATCTTCGTTGTGTAATGATTCAATGACAAAGTCTGTATGATGATTGCTTGGGACGGATAGACAAACTTGTGTTCGTACATGATATTTGTCTCATGGTAATTCATCCATCAAATACAAACATGGGATAAATAGTGATACCTTTGGGATTTTTTTTCTTGATATTATGTACTCATTATTTTGTGCAAGTCGAAAGCATATTTTGTGCAAGACACAAGCATATTATTGCAAGTCATTTTTAAATGGTAATTAAAATAAAAAAATTATAAGTCTTCTTTATGGAATCATTTTTTTTTTTTTTTACCTTTTAGAAGACAATTATACAATATTAAATGGTTTAATTAAATATCATAGATATTTTAGTAGACAAAATTGAATTTATTTGTGTATAAGAGAATATTGTTGAACAAAACATGTTTTCTTTTAATTTAAAATATTACCAAACCTAAAAGGTCTATAAGTTAAATTAAATAAGTAAAGATGTTTAATGAACTAAAAAAATCAGAAAAAAACACTATCAACTCTAATGTAAAAAAATATTTTGAATTATAATATATTGTACGTACCTTCTATAATCTTTTCTGTCTTGCTAAGAGTATCAAAATTGCACATCTCCTTTATTATAAAAAAAAAAAAAAATTTTAAACGTGTACAGTAGCAAAGATTGTAGATGTGTACATTATACTTTTATTACCAGAAATTCTAAATATATATTCACAATAGGAAAACAACACAAAGCTAATAACTGTTATTGCTTTTCTATATGAATGGAGATAAAATGAAGACTAAATACGTAATTATTTTACAAAAGAAGTGTTATTGATATATTGCAATGGTTATAAAGATTTATCAAAAAGCAATCTAATTTATTAATACAGACTTATAAAATGACATGAAGATGACTCTAATTACTTATTATCAAGTAATCATAAGAGCATGCGGGTTTATTGTATTTGGATTCATTTGATTTAAGTTTGCTCGGCTAATAGCATCTTGTTATTTGCAGGTTCATAGATTGTTTGCTCCATGTTGAACTATCAAAAGGGAGACCAGATCATTGTAACATGAGATAAACATTCTGTTATCTAGAGGTAGTTTACAAAATACCGCTTATGTTCCTCGCAAGCGATATCCTAGCAAAACTAAAGCAAAGGATTTTATTACCATATGTTGGTAGTTACTTCCTTCAGCACTGAAAGAGGTTGAAGAAAGGAAAGCTATATTCAAATTGATAGCTCATTTTTTTCAAAGTTGTTTCGTGACATTATACGAATTCTTCAAAATGTGTATATGGATTGATTTAAATTTGCTTGACTGATAATATCCTATTATTCGTAGACTCATATATGGCAACCACAGAAAGTTTTTGGGTCTGAAAATTGAATACTTAAAGATATTCATAATATTTTTTTATTAAAGAGAAAGATGAGATAAATAGAGCTTCGGTTGCAATTTTTTCTTGATATTTTCTATTTAATAGAAAGTATCATATCCGCTGCGTTGTAGAAAACTATATTTAGAGGATATTATATGAAAACTATAAAAAGTATCAAGTTCATAATTTTATTTATATTTTTTTCATTCAACCATTATTGTTATAAAAAAATATTATATTTTTTATTGTTCAATTCTAATTTTAATTGATACTATTAAAAAATATTTCATTCCTTAAAATTGAATTTTTTTCCGAATATTTTGTTAAAGGCGTCAATGTTGCATTTATTAATTTATAGGACTAATTATAACATTTCATATAGTTGAATGGGTAAAGTGTAGTTAATCCTTATATATATTGAAATATTTTTATAGAATTTAAAGCTTGTGATGATTTTTTTTCCTATCGGTAAATATTGTTTTCCTTGTTTTAGAACATTTACTCATGCATTTAATGTGATATTTGCAAGTAATTTTTAATGTAATAAAATAAAAAATTATAAGTCTTCTTTATAGAATTATTTTTTTGCTTTTTAAATGACAATTATATATTATTAAATGTTATAATTAAATATTATAAATCTTTTAATAAAAAATGAATTTATATATGTATAAGAAAATAATGTTGAACAAAACAAGTCTTCTTTGTTTTAAAATATTACCTGAATACTCAATTGAATGATAAATATTTTGCAATGTATTGAACAACCACTCTTTATGCAACCTGAGAAGAGGTATTCTCAATTGGATGACAAATGCCAAGTGTTGGCTGAAGCATAGGCAGGAAGCTTGTTCTCATATTTCTTACTTCCCATATCCTTGTCAATTATCCTAAGGGGTTATGTAGTGTTTCATTGTTGTGAGGATCTTCTCATTGTATATGCTGAGGAACTCTTTCGAGTTCACCTAAGCCTATATTTTCATTCCTTGTTCGACATCTTGTTTGCATCGTCAATGTGTAGATTGCATTCCAACGGGCGATGCCAAAGATGATGGTGGAAAAAAATTGACTAAAGATATATAATTAATTGCTTAGGAAGCAACATATACACTAGATTGTCTTGCAATAACATATGGTTGTTATTTTATGGTAGTCGACATCACAATAATTCTAATAAATCAAAATCATTCTTTGATAGGGAAAATCCTATCTTTACCTAGAGAGCTTTTATATATTTCCATCGATTATAAAGGTCTAATGAGTCCATAAAGTTTGTATCAGAGTTTCATGTTCGGGATGAGTTGGATTTGAGTTTCAACAATTCTTGAAGGTTAGATCTAGGTTTTGACCAATCTATTCAAATCCAACCCATTGTCATCCTTAAGCAAACTTGTCAAGACAATTAAACTCGAACTAAACCTTAATCAAAGCGGCTAACTAGGTGTATGACCTCATTCGACTCACTTTGGTTACCTTATTCAGAAGTAGCTCTACAATTCAAGACACAACCTGATTTTGTTAGGTACTCAACCTTAATATATATTTTATTCTTTGCTAGTGTCAAATGGGTCTACAAAATTCATATCAAGTTTCAAGTTTGGGATGAGTTGGATTTGAGTTTACACAATTCTTGAAGGGTTAGGTCTACGTTTTGACAAATTCACTTAATCTAACTCATCGACATCCTTAGCCAAATTAACTTGTGAAGGTGATCAAACTTGAATTAAACCTTAATCAAAATGGCTAACCAGGTGTATGACCCATTCGATTCACATTTGTTACCTTATTTAGAGTTAGCCCAACAACTCAAGGCACACGCTGATTTTGTTAGGCACCACCTTTAATGTTCAATTCTTTGCTAGTGACGAATTTTACGTTTAAACTTATATTAGTTGAAATAATTATCCTAGCTAACTTTATTTATTTTGACATGATATAAAAGTTTCAGACAAGGGTTGAAAAACAAGAAAAGATTATTTCTTCACAAAATTATCCTCAAAATTATTAACTAAATATTTTTGATACCATATCATTACATAAAGTGTGAATAATTTTGAGAAAATACAAAAAATAAAATTTGTAAAAATAAAATGTTATTTAGAACATTGGAAGAAAAAATTAAAACTATGTAATCCTACAATAGGAGTTACTCATTCATAAATTGCAGCAATTAATTGCAAACCTCATAAATTGCAAGATTCTTATATGCTTTTGATGTCCATTTTCAATTTGAAATCTCACATACAGATCTTATCAACTTTCAAAATGCAATTGCATTAAAATAATTGTTAATATTATGTACTTAATTACTTTTTCAGATGAAAATGAATTTATTAGAGAATATATATATTCAATGCATTAAATGTAGTTAAAAATTATAAATGCACAATACTGAAAAGGAAAAAAAAATTGGATTTGAATTTATAATTTCTTTGTAAAAACTCCTTTTAGGGTACACGTATATATGTGCGTGTGTAAGTACTAGAATTTTATAATGTAAATAATATAAATGTTATTGCGGGACGAAATATCAAACTAAATATTATTTAATGATGTCTTAAAAACTCAAAAAAATAAGTTGAGTCTCACACCTTTTTAATTAGTAAGGTAGAATGACGTTTAGATCATATAATATTATAGTGAATAACGGTACTAACGGGTCGATCAGATCAAGATATTAATATTTAAGAAGTCCCCAAGTTAAAAAAAAAAAAAAAAGGAAACTTTCCGTACGTACTTTTAAAGTCATTTTTTATATACGAAGCGGAAGTATTTATTATTTGTATGTAATATCTATCATCGATCACACGGTTGATATTAAAACATAATCTACTTCTAACTATCTGATTCTAATATTACATGAAGAGCACTTTCACAAAATATACATTCAATTTTCATTACAAAAAAAAAAAAAAAAAAAAAAAAACCAATCCAATTAATAGGAGGAAATGGCAGTAATTAATAAGACAAAATATAGAAGCGAAATGCTGGAATTTTAGGTGAGTTGGGACAAAAGATGTTTGTCTGTAATACACGCGTGCACATGACTCCATTGTAGTATCTTTTTGCAGTATGTTCAAATTTTTGCACACCAAACACACACTGCTCCACCATAATCGAGACTTCAAACTTCCCATTTCTGCTCCTCCTCCTCCTCCTCCTCTTCTTCTTCTTCTCTCTCTCTTTATATATATATATATATATATATATATATATATATATATATATGCAATCCCTCCCTTTGCTTTCTGAAAACTTTAATTTTCTTACATTTCATAAAATTTGTCCCGATTTGCATTCCTTCTTCAATTTTTTCTTCTGAGTTTTGGTTAACTTGTGCTTTTCTGCACATCTTTTTGGTCTATCTTTTGCTTAATCTGTAGACTTGGCGATTCTACAGAGGCTCTTTTGGTTAGTTGTATAAAAAATCAAATCTACATCAGGTTTTTTTAATCTTTTAATCTTGTTTTTCAATTGAATTTTGGGTTTTTGGGGTGATTTTATAAGTGTTTATGTGTAAATTATTATAAAATATAATTGTTTTGTGTAGTGAAAGTACTCGGCGGCGGTGGTGATCATTGGCTTTCTTGGAATGGGTAGGACATTCAGCGAAGAGATACTTAACATCAAGCTTTCAAAGCTTACCATCAGTCAGAGCTCCATTCAGAGTATTCAAACACTAAATATTTTGGGCTTTTATTTTTTTTTAAATATTTCTCTCCATTTAACTTTTTGCATGGTATTGATATGCGGTGGCCATGGCTTATCTCATGTCCATTGTCAATTTTTGTACTTTTGGTGAGAGAAAAAAATTGACATACAAATATATATATATATATATATATATATATATATATATATATATATAAATAGCTATAAGGTGAAATGATTTAATTGAAAATTTTAGAGTTGTCAAAACTGGTATGCTTGGTATTGTGAATTATGATACTCCAATTTACTCATAAAGAATGAAGAAGTGTTGTACTTTGGCATCTTTGCATATAATGCTTTTTCATGAACTATGTGGTAACAGGCTTTAGTTCTTATTCAATGGATAATGAGAAGATTGATAAAAGAAATTAAGTCTGCTTTTGAAGTTGTTGTATTTCTGGATTCGATATGGAAAAATAACGATTAACGGTTTCTTACCTATCGAATCTTTGGATCGTGTTTTGTCAAGTTCAATGAATTCAAGTTGATTACACATTTTAAATGTAATATTCGTACTTTTATGAGCAGCCGATGTATAAGCCTTGATCACTCTATTACACGTGCTCGCTTTCCTAATATGTTTTAATACAATTTTCTTTGTTGAGTACATATCATGTTGCGCCTCATTACATGGCAAATTTTGTAATGTTGGTGGGTTTTAATTTGTAATGGGACAACAAATTACGAAAACCTTGTATTTCATTAGTACTTATGTTTGAGAGTTTTTAGTACAAAAGTTCAGTCTCAGACCTCCTCATTGATCAGTTTCACTTGTCATAACTCAATATTGTTGTCATTTAAATTGAGGTAACAGCTTTGTCCACCTGGTGCATGTTTCACCATAAAAAAGCAGACCGGATTATTGCGACATGGGATAAACATATCCGTTGTCCGGAGGTAGTTCAGAGGGTCCCTCTTTTGTTCCTTGCAAATGATGTCCTTCGCAGGAGCAAAACTAAAGTAAACCAATTCATTACTAGATTTTGGAAGATTCTTCCTTCAGCACTCAAAGAGGTTGTAGAGAATGGGAAGGCCGATGAAAAGGAAGCCGTATTTCGATTGGTAAACTTGTTCTTTTTCTGAGACATTATATGGATTCTTCAAGATGTTGATATGGATTTATTTAAATTTTTTCTATATATATACTGTTAATCATAGATTCGTATATGGGAACGAGAGAAAGTTTTTGGCTCTCTAAGTCAAAACCTTAAAGATATTTTGCTTGGAGAAGGATCACCCCCGCCTTTGGACCTCAGGAGGAAATATTCTGGTTCAGTCACGATAACTAAAAGGGATGAACAATCCATAAGGACGGTAAGATCCATTATTTCTTCATTTATTTGCTTCTTTCGATTAGAAAGTTGACACTTTGAATAATTTGCTCTTCTTGAACTAGAAATTGAGCATTGGAAGTTCAGCAGAGAAAATAGTTTCGGCCTTTGAGTTGGTACTCCAAGAACATGCTAATGAAGACAAAGAAACGAATAAGTGCAAGTCGGCAGTTCATCGTGTGGAGAAGTTGGAGAAAGATGTTGACAAAGCATTGAAGAGAGGTATGTAAGATGGCTGGAGAAGAAATTTTTTTCTTCTATTGGTGCAATTCTAAACGAAACTTGTGATTCGACATTTTTGTAGCTAAGGATTCATTACGGACAACTGTCGCAAAAAGATTGATGGAGGAAGAAGAGCATTTGGAGAAGTCCATCGACAAATTGAGAAGCTTTGAAACAAATAAGGCTGCGCTTGTGTTTCAGCTGCAGGATGCACTCCGCGAGCAGGTATGGGATCGTTTCTACATTACTACTCGTCTTTTTCTTGGTTATATGAATTTCTCAATTCTTGGACACCCTTGCTCTTATGCATTGCTCCTGTGATTGCTAACATTTTAGGAATCCGAACTTGAGAACATCCGAAAACAGATACAAGTTAGTACTTGTTTTTTTCAAAATCTTCACGCAGTCTATTTCATTTCCTACAAAGGTTCTTTAGTTTGGTCTTATCCTCTATTTATGATATTTTTCTAGCTTTGAGGAAGTTGTGCCATAAAGATATATCAATAGGAGTGTACAAGTACTCAAGGTTGAGGCTGGGCTCACCAAAATTTGTATATTAAATAAGTCGAGCTCGATTAGATTAAGAAGAATCAATATCATCGTAATTCTATGCTTTATTGATGTTCTTGATGTTATTTGCATTGACATTGCATCAAAAACATGATTTTCGCATAAGTCTAATACCTTTGGATCCAAACAATTTTCAGGTTGCAGAGGCACAAGCAGCAGAAACTGCAAACATGATACGGCGCTTGGGCGACAAAGAAGATCGTCTTGTCGTTGAGACAAAAGGATCGGCAAACAAGTCTGTTTCAGAAATGGCAGTTAAGCTTGCTGACAAGCTTCTAGCTTCAAGCTCCTCACAGGAGATCATGATGTCAGTCCTAGCTAAATTTGTAGCTGAGCACGACAAAAGTACTGGACTGATGACATCTTCGTTGTGTAATGATTGAATGACAAACTCTGTATGATGATTGATTGGGATGGATAGACAAACTTGTTTTCGTACATGATATTTGTCTCATGGTAATTCATCCATCAAATACAAACATGGGATAAACAGTGATACCTTTGAGATTTTTTTTCTTGATATTATGTACTCATTATTTTGTGCAAGTTGAAAGCATATTTTATGCAAGACACAAGCATATTATTGCAAGTCATTTTTAATGGTAATTAAAATAAAAAAATATAAGTCTTCTTTATGGAATCATTTTTTTTTTACCTTTTAAAAGACAATTATATAATATTAAATGCTTTAATTAAATATCATAGATATTTTAGTAGACAAAATTGAATTTATTTGTGTATAAGAGAATATTGTTGAACAAAACATGTTTTCTTTTAATTTAAAATATTACCAAACTAAAAGGTTTGTAAGTTAAATTAAATAAGTAAAGATGTTTAATGAACTAAAAAAATCAGAAAAAAAACACTATCAACTCTAATGCATAAAAATATTTTGAAATAGAATATATTGTACGTACCTGCTATAATCTTTTTTGTCTTGCTAAGAGTAGACGTAATTTGTTTTACTTCTACTTTCAATCATCTCTTACATGCAAAAAAAAGTTAGGAAAAAAAAGCATGCATTTTGTTCTCTATGTAATTTTTAGGGCAAAAATAAAATGGTTTGTTGATTCTGATATTTATATGCAGGGAAAATTTCATTTTTGGTCCCATTTTACGGTGGTTTTTAATTAAGTCCAGTCTGTTTTGCGTTTTTCTCAGATTTCGTCCTATTTCTTTAGAACTTTCTCAAATAAGGTTCCAAAGTCTAATTTCCGTCAAATGGTTTTCTGATTTTGATATTTATGTGCACAATTCTTGATCATCCCTTTGACAACTATAGAGTATCAAAATTGCATATCTCCTTTATTATAAAAAAAAAAAAAAAAATTAACGTGTACGGTAGCTAAGACTATGGATGTGTACATTATACTTTTATTACAAGAAATTCTAAATATATTTACAATAGGAAAACAACACAACGCTAATAACTGTTATTGCTTTTCTATATGAATGGAGATAAAATGAAGACTAAATACGTAATTATTTTACAAAAGCAGTGTTATTGATATATTGCAATGGTTATAAAGATTTATCACAAAAGCAATCTAATTTATTAATACAGACTTATAAAATGACATGAAGATGACACTAATTACTTATTATCAAGTAATCATAAGAGCATGCGGGTTTATTGTATTTGGATTCATTTGATTTAAATTTGCTCAGCTAATAGCATCTTGTTATTTGCAGGTTCATGTATTGTTTGCTCCATGTTTTACTATCAAAAGGGAGACCAGATCATTGTAACATGAGATAAACATCTCTGTTATCTAGAGGTAGTTTACAAAATACCGCTTATGTTCCTCGCAAGCGATATCCTAGCAAAACTAAAGCAAAGGATTTTATTACCATGTGTTGGTAGGTACTTCCTTCAGCACTGAAAGAGGTTGAAGAAAGGAAAGCTATATTCAAATTGTCAGCTCATTTTTTTCAAAGTTGTTTTGTGACATTATACGAATTCTTCAAAATATTGATATGGATTGATTTAAATTTGCTTGACTGATAATATCCTATTATTCGTAGACTCATATATGGCAACCACAGAAAGTTTTTTTGGTCTGAAAATTGAAGCCTTAAAGATATTCATAATATTTTTTATTAAAGAGAAAGATGAGATAAATAGAGCTTCGGTTGCAATTTTTTCTTGATATTTTCTATTTAATAGAAAGTATCATATCCGTTGCCGTGTAGAAAACTATATTTAGAGGATATTATATGAAAACTATAAAAAGTATAAAGTTCATAATCTTATTTATATTTTTTTCATTCAACCATTATTGTTATAAAAAAAATATTATATTTTTTATTGTTCAATTCTAATTTTAATTGATACTATTAAAAAATATTTCATTCCTTAAATTTGAAATTTTTTCTGAATATTTTGTTAAAGGCGTCAATGTTGCATTTATTAATTTATAGGACTAATTATAACATTTCATATAGTTGAGTGGGTAAAGTGTAGTTAATCCTTATATATATTGAAATATTTTTTATAGAATTTAAAGATTGTGATGATTTTTTTCCTATCGGTAAATATTGTTTTCCTTGTTTTGGAACATTTACTCATGCATTTTAATGTGATATTTGCAAGTCATTTTTAATGGAAATTAAAATAAAAAATTATAAGTCTTCTTTATAGAATTATTTTTTTTTGCTTTTTAAATGACAATTATATAATATTAAATGTTATAATTAAATATTATAAATCTTTTAGTAAAAAAAAATGAATTTATATATGTATAAGAAAATAATGTTGAACAAAACAAGTCTTCTTTTGTTTTTAAAATATTACCTAAATACTCAATTGGATGATAAATATTCTGCAATGTATTGAACAACCACTCTTTATGCAACCTGAGAAGAGGTATTCTCAATTGGATGACAAATGCCATGTGTTGGGAACAATATCATGTTGCGCCTCATTACATGGCAAATTTTGTAATGTTGGTGGGTTTTAATTTGTAATGGAGACTACAAATTATGAAAACCTTGTATTTCATTAGTACTTATGTTTGAGAGTTTTTAGTACAAAAGTTCAGTCTCAGACCTCCTCATTGATCAGTTTCACTTGTCATAACTCAATATTGTTGTCATTTAAATTGACGTAACAGCTTTGTCCGCCTGGTGCATGTTTCACCATAAAAAAGAAGACCGGATTATTACGACATGGGATAAACATATCCGTTGTCCGGAGGTAGTTCAGAGGGTCCCTCTTTTGTTCCTTGCAAATGATGTCCTCCGCAGGAGCAAAACTAAAGTAAACCAATTCATTACTAGATTTTGGAAGATTCTTCCTTCAGCACTCAAAGAGATTGTAGAGAATGGGAAGGCCAATGAAAAGGAAGCCATATTTCAATTGGTAAGCTTGTTCTTTTTTGAGACATTATATGGATTCTTCAAGATGTTGATATGGATTTATTTAAATTTTTTCTATATATATACTGTTAATCATAGATTCGTATATGGGAACGAGAGAAAGTTTTTGGCTCTCTAAGTCAAAGCCTTAAGGATATTTTGCTTGCAGAAGGATCACCCCCGCCTTTGGACCTCGGGAGGAAATATTCTGGTTCAGTCACGATAACTAAAAGGGATGAACAATCCATAAGGACGGTAAGATCCATTATTTCTTCATGTATTTGCTTCTTTCGATTAGAAAGTTGACACTTTGAATAATTTGCTCTTCTTGAACTAGAAATTGAGCATTGGAAGTTCAGCAGAGAAAATAGTTTCGGCCTTTGAGTTGGTACTCCAAGAACATGCTAATGAAGACAAAGAAACGAGTAAGTGCAAGTCGGCAGTTCATCGTGTGGAGAAGTTGGAGAAAGATGTTGACAAAGCATTGAAGAGAGGTATGTAAGATGGCTGGAGAAGAAATTTTTTTCTTCTGTTGGTGCAATTCTAAACGAAACTTGTGATTCGACATTTTTGTAGCTAAGGATTCATTACGGACAACTGTCGCAAAAAGATTGATGGAGGAAGAAGAGAATTTGGAGAAGTCCATCGACAAATTGAGAAGCTTTGAAGCAAATAGGGCTGCGCTTGTGTTTCAGCTGCAGGATGCACTCCACGAGCAGGTATGGGATCGTTTCTACATTACTACTCGTCTTTTTCTTGGTTATATGAATTTCTCAATTCTTGGACTCCCTTGCTCTTATGCATTGCTCCTGTGATTCTAACATTTTAGGAATCCGAACTTGAGAACATCCGAAAACAGATACAGGTTAGTACTTGCTTTTTTCAAAATCTTCACGCATTCTATTTCATTTCCTACAAAGGTTCTTTAGTTTGGTCTTATCCTCTATTTATGATATTTTTATAGCTTTGAGGAAGTTGTGCCAAAAGATATATCAATAGGAGTGTACAAGTACTCAAGGTCGAGGCTGGGATCACCAAAATTTGTATATTAAATAAGTCGAGCTCGATTAGATTAAGAAGAATCAATATCATCGTAATTCTATGCTTTATTGATGTTCTTTATGTTATTTGCATTGGCATTACATCAAAAACATGATTTTCGCATAAGTCTAACACCTTTGGATCCAAACAATTTTCAGGTTGCAGAGGCACAAGCAGCAGAAACTGCAAACATGATACGGCGCTTGGGCTACAAAGAAGATCGTCTTGTCGTTGAGACAAAAGGATCGGCAAACAAGTCTGTTTCAGAAATGGCAGCTGAGCTTGCTGACAAGCTTCTAGCTTCAAGCTCCTCACAGGAGATCATGATGTCAGTCCTAGCTAAATTTGTAGCTGAGCATGACAAAAGTACTGGCCTGATGACATCTTCGTTGTGTAATGATTCAATGACAAACTCTGTATGATGATTGCTTGGGATGGATAGACAAACTTGTGTTCGTACATGATATTTGTCTCATGGTAATTCATCCATCAAATACAAACATGGGATAAATAGTGATACCTTTGGGATTTTTTTCTTGATATTATGTACTGATTATTTTGTGCAAGTCGAAAGCATATTTTGTGCAAGACACAAGCATATTATTGCAAGTCATTTTTAATGGTAATTAAAATAAAAAAATTATAAGTCTTCTTTATGGAATCTTTTTTTTTTTATACTTTAAAAGACAATTATATAATATTAAATGCTATAATTAAATATTATAGATATTTTAGTAGACAAAATTGAATTGATATATGTATAAGAGAATGTTGTTGAACAAAACATGTTTTCTTTTAATTTTAAATATTACCAAACCTAAAAGGTTTATAAGTTAAATTAAATAAGTAAAGATGTTTAATGGACTAAAAAAATAAAAATAAAAAAACACTATCAACTCTAAGGTTTAAAAATATTTTGAATTAGAATATATTTTACGTACCTTCTATAATCTATTGTCTTGCCAAGAGTAGGCATAATTTGTATTACTTCTACTCTCAATCATCTCCTACATGCAATAAAAAAAGTTAGGGAAAAAAAAAAAGCATGCATTTTGTTCTTTATGTAATTTTTAGGGCAAAAATAAAATGGTTTACTGATTTTGATATTTATTTCCAGGGAAATTTTATTTTTGGTCCCATATCTTAGGGTGATTTTTAATTAAGTCCCATTTGTTTTGCGTTTTTTCTCAGATTTCGTCTCAATTTCTTTGGAATTTTCTCAAATATGGTCCCAAAGTCTAATTTCCATCAAATGGTTTGTTGATTTTGATATTTATGTGCACAATTATTGATCATCCCTCTGACAACAATAGAATATCAAAATTGCACATCTAATAACTATATTATTATGTTTGAGAGATTAGTACAAAAGTTCAGTCTCAGACCTCCTCATTGATCAGTTTCACTTGTCATAACTCAATAATATTGTCATTTAAATTGACGAAACAGCTTTGTCCACCTAGTGCATGTTTCACCATAAAAAAGCAGACCGGATTATTGCGACATGGGATAAACATATCCGTTGTCCGGAGGTAGTTCAGAGGGTCCCTCTTTTGTTCCTTGCAAATGATATCCTCCGCAGGAGCAAAACTAAAGTAAATCGATTCATTACAAGATTTTGGAAGATTCTTCCTTCAGCACTCAAAGAGGTTGTAGAGAATGGGAAGGCTGATGAAAAGGAAGCCGTATTTAGATTGGTAAGCTTGTTCTTTTTCTGAGACATTATATGGATTCTTCAAGATGTTGATATGGATTTATTTAAATTTATTCTATATGTATATTGTTATTCATAGATTCGTATATGGGAACGAGAGAAAGTTTTTGGCTCTCTAAGTCAAAGCCTTAAAGATATTTTGCTTGGAGAATGATCACCCCCCCCCTCCGCCTTTGGACCTCAGGAGGAAATGTTCTGGTTCCGTCACAATAACTAAAAGGGATGAACAATCCATAAGGACGGTAAGATCCATTATTTCTTCATTTATTTGCTTCTTTAGATTAGAAACATGATACTTTGAATAATTTGTTCTTCTTGAACTAGAAATTGAGCATTGGAAGTTCAGCAGAGAAAATAGTTTCGGCCTTTGAGTTGGTACTCCAAGAACATGCTAATGAAGACAAAGAAACGAGTAAGTGCAAGTCGGCAGTTCATCATGTGGAGACGTTGGAGAAAGACGTTGACAAAGCATTCAAGAAGGGTATATAAGATTGTTCGAGAATAAATTTTTTTCTTTTGTTTGGTGCAATTCTAAACGAAACTTGTGATTCGACATTTTTGTAGCTAAGGATTCATTACGGACAACTGTCACAAAAAGATTGATGGAGGAAGAAGAGAATTTGGAGAAGTCCATTGACAAATTGAGAAACTTTGAAGCAAATAGTATTGCGCTTGTGTTCATATATCATATTTGTCCCATGGTAATTCATCCATCAAATACAAACATGGGATAAATTTGGAATTTTTTTCTTGATATTATGTACTCATTATTTTGTGCAAGACGAAAGCATATTTTGTGCAAGACAAAAGCATATTATTGCAAGTCAAATTTAATGGTAATTAAAATAAAATTTTAGTAAGTCTTCTTTATAGAATCAATTATTTTTACATTTTAAAAGACAATTACATAATATTAAATGCTATAATTAAATATTATAGATCTTTTAGTAAACAAAATTGAATTTTATATATGTATAAGAAAATATTGTGAACAAAAACATGTTTTCCTTTAATTTAAAATATTTCCAAACCTAAAAGGTTCATAAGTTAACTTAATATTATGAACTAAAATAATCAGAAAAAAAATACTATGTACATACCTTATGTAATCTTTTCTGTCTCACTAAGAATATACATAATTTGTATTACTTCTAGTTTCAATCATCTCCTACATGATAAAAAAAAAAAAAAGTTAGGAAAAAAGTGTGCATTTTTCTCTCTATGTAATTTTTAGGGCAAAAATAAAATGTTTTACAGATATTGATATTTACGTGCACACCTATTGATCATCCATCTGACAACTATAGAGTATATATCAAAATTGCACATCTCCTTTGTTACCATAAAGAAAAAAAAAAACATTAAACGTGTACAATATAACAACAGAAACTTTAGATTTGTACATTTCTACCTTTATTAAAAAAATTATAAATTTAGATGTACAATAGGAAAACAACACAGAAATTGCACGCTAATAACTATTATTGCTTTTCTATATAAACGGGGGATCAAATATAGAGTAAATACAGAATTATTTTACAAAAGAAGTTTATTTGCAGGTTGGAATTCTAATAATGGTTTAACAAATAAGTAATCTAATTTGTTAATGAATACTTATAAAATGACATGAAGATGACGCTAATTACTCATTATAAAGAAAGTAATCATAAGAGCACGCGGGTTTTATTGTTTTTAGATGGATTTTATTTAAATTTGCTTGGCTAATAGTATCCTATTATTGCAGGTACATATATGGATGACTCCACGTTGTACAATAAAAATGCAAACGAGATCATTGCAACATGGATAAAATCTCTGTTGTCTGAAGGTAGTTTAGAGAGTACCTCTTCCGTTCCTAGCCGGATGACATCTTCGTTGTGTAACCATTCAATGTCAAAGTCTGAAAGCCTTCTCATGTTGGTACACACTTGTCCTTCCTGGAGCCACTCTAATCAGTTCTATATTGCACCCCAACCAACGATTCACCGAGTTTCCAAAATCAGTCAATCCCAAACCCTACTCCTCTACAATACGTTAAGTCGTTAGGTGGATTTGTGAGTTTTCATAATTGTGGTATTTATCGTCCTTCACTGCCTGGGCCGCCTCCAGGTGCTCCTCCATCTTACATGGTGAGCCTATTGGGGTTGCCGCCCCCCCAACCATTGCCAATTATCATGCAACATGGATTAACAACAGACCATAAACTGTCAACCCCTTTTAGCAATAATGTCTGATGTTTTCTCAATAGCCACCACCTTCACCACCTGGTTGTCCTTCAGGTCCAAATCCAATGGGTGGAATGCCATATTTTTCTCATCCTTATCGTTGGCAGTGAATGCGACAACTATGATCCGATAAGAACAACGAGGACGTAGGGCTTGGGATTTGTCATATGGTGTTTGCAATTTGGGAGGAACATGGTTGTTGGGACTGTGTAGATTTCTTTTAACCATTGCTAGGTTGGTGGAAAATTTCTGCATGTCTGTGGTAATCGCTTTTTAAGAATTATCTCTACTTATAATTAACTGTATGATGATTGCTTGGGAGGGATAGACAAACTTGTGTTCGTATCTTATATTTATCCCATGGTAATTCACCCATCATACCAACATGGGATAAATAGTGATACCTTTGGAATATCTTTTCTTTATATTACGTACTCATTATTTTGTGCAAGACGAAAGCATATTATTGCAAGTCATTTTTAAGGGTAATTAAAATAATAAAACTATAAGTGTTCTTTATTGATCAACTTTTTTTTGCTTTTTAAAAGATAATTATATAATAATAAATGTTATAATTAAAATAAGTCAAGCTTGATTAGATTAAAGAATCAATATCATCGTAATTATATGCTTTATTGATGTCCTTGATGTTATGCACCTATATATTTGCATTGACATTACATCAAAAAGATTTTCGCATCAGTCCCATACCTTTGGATCCAAACAATTTTCAGGTAGTGGAGACACAAGCAGCAGAAACTGCAAACCTGATACGGTGCTTGGGCGACAAAGAAGGTCGTTTGTCATTGAGACAAAAGGATCGGCTGCACTCACATTTGTTAATGCAAAACAGGCAAACAAATCTGTTTCAGAAATGGCAGCTGAGTTTGTTGACAAGCTTCTAACTTCAAGCTCCTCATAGGAGGTCATGATGTCAGTCCTAGCTAAATTTGTAGCTGAGCATGACAAAAGTACTGGCGTGATGACATCTTCATTGTGTAACAATTTCATGTCAAAGTCTGTATGATGATTGCTTGGGAGGGATAAACAAACTTGTTTCGTATATGATACTTGTCCCATGGTAATTCATCTATCAAATACAAACATGGGATAAATAGTTATACCTTTGGAATTTTTTTTTCTTGATATTATGTACTCATTATTTTGTGCAAGTCGAAAGCATATTTTGTGCAGGAGGAAAGCATATTATTGTAAGTCATTTAATGGTAATTAAATTAAAAAATTATAAGTCTTGTTTATAGAAGTAAACTTTCTTTTACTATTTAAATGACAATTATATAATATTAAATGTTGTAATTAAATATTACAGATCTTTTAGTAAACAAAATTGAATTTATATATGTATAAGAGAATGTTGTTGAACAAAACATGTTTTCTTTTAATTTAAAATATTATCAAATGTAAAAGGTTCATAAGTTAAATTAAAAAAGTAATGACGTAATTATTAACTAAAAACATCAGAAAAAGTACTATCAACTCTAATGTATAAATATATGTTAGTCTATAACTAACATGTCACTGTGCAATTAATTCAAATCTATTTTAGTGATTGTAAAAATTTTGTATTTGTGGAGAATATAATAATACAATTGAAACTTAGTCTATAATAACATGTCACTGTGCAATTAATTTAAATCTATTTTAGTGATTGTAAAAATTTTGTATTTGTGGAGAATATAATTATACAATTGAAACTTAGTCTATAACTAACATGTCACTGCGCCATTATTTTAAAATTCAATTTTTACTACTTTTATTCACTATTTATAAATGTTTTTCTTATGCTTGTAACATTAATTACAGAACATTTTATTTTCCCTTTTTTTCTTTTTGTCAATATCTTTTTTATTTCTATGTTTTTTGAATTGATTCATTTTGTTATACTAATTGTAAGAGGAAACAAATTGAAATTTGGAGTTTAGAAGTTGTAATTTTCCCTGAGATTGGACTCTAGAGACCTCATGACTTTGGACTTTCTCCACAACCATGGCGCACCACTACATCTCTGCCGCCTGATCCTCTACACCTATGGTCATTCCTCCAGGCTCTCACAGGCGATAATGGGGAGGTGGGGTGGGGTGGGGAAATTCTCTCCCCTCGCCCAGCAAAGAAAATTTTCGCGTCGGAGTCCGACTATTACAGAAAACCTTGTCTCCGTCGAGGTGGTGGAGCCATCAATTTTTCAATAGAGGAGACAGACAAACTTGCAGCCCACTTGAAATTCGCTATGGTCAGAAAGTTCTCGCATGGATACCCTAATATGAACACAATTCGAACCTATTTCTCTAAACTAGGCCTATGGGGAGCTTACCCTATTGGGGACGGAATTCGACCAAGTGTCGCCCACATATGCGTGGAACTATATCTTACGAGGAATTGCCTAAATTCTATTTTGATCGGCACAGAGGAGAAGTTTGTGGCAGAGACTGTCTTGTATGAACGGTGCCCAAAGTATTGCATGGGTTGTTTTCATTTGGGCCATGGAATGGACGAGTGTAGGGAAGAAAAGGAACATGAACAAGCTGTCATAGCTTCATTGCAGGAGGACCTCTGTGTTGTTATCTATACTACATAAAAAATAAAAATATCATTTTTAATCACAAACGGTGGTTACTTTCACCGCGCCCGATTTTTTATAAAGTCAAAAATGCCCTTGAACTAATAACATAACTAACTTATTCAAGTTTTTAAATTTTATTTTAACTGATAAATTATTTTTTTCCTTTTCTTTCTTTCTTTCTTTTTACATTTAATATATTGATTTATATATTTTAAATTTAATATATTTTCAATAAAGTGTGAAAAATTATTTATTATATGCATGCAGTGACGGCATGCCACAACCACTAGTAAATAAAAAATGAGAACTTAACGCCCATAAGGATCCGACAAACTCCATAAATACGCAACAACGGCACCGAATGGTTTGCGGGCAGCAGATAGCCAACTGAAACAAATGAAAACAAGTTGAATTCTCCAGCGGCCCATGGCAGCATTGAGAGACAATGAAGATTCTGATAGCATGCCTGGGTTGGAGACGATTCCAGAATATGATAGTGATGGAGGGGTCAGAGGCCAGGATAACGATGAGGAAGAGGAAGCAAGGGTGCAGAGAGAGCAATGGCTCCGATCTAAAAGTCGTTATTCCTCTTCACATGGGTTACAAAAATTGTCTCTGAGGATTCTTCAATCCTCATATGCTTATCTTCTCCGAAAAATAATTCACTCAATGTAGTACGGGGTTTTCCAGTTTACGAGTTTCCAAATTTAGTCCCCTTAAGTGTTGTTGCAAGATACTAGTGAGGAGTCCACGATTGACATCGCGAACCTCATGTGGATATATTCTCTAAAACTCTCTTGAGCAAGTTGGTGGAGAAAATATTGGCAAAATTGCTTAATGCTTTCTATAGTCCAAAAGGAAATAGCTTGAACAAGACTAGCTTTTCCTGCAAAGGTTGTCTGAAATATCTTGCAATAAGAAGAGTTGCTATGCAAGTCCTCTTTTGGCCGAGAATTGGTCTATATGATTTTGGGAGACGTTATGTTATATATTCACTTAAATTTGGAATCCTAGTTTCGGGCCAAATGGCTTCAATGAAGACGGGGCGTGAAGAAGTTGCTTCTTAATGGCACAACTGTCAAGGGAAAAACTAGGAAGCCTCATCTCCATGGAACTAGCAAACCTAGAGGAATCAGGAACATGCTCCATTTCCTAGGACCCTTGTTCTCTAGCTTGTGCACCTTGAAGAGGTGGTTGAGGTAAGATGTTCTCCTTTGGAAAGCTCTGTTACCGACATCCTTGTCGAAGTTAACTTCTTCTTTCAAGTCCATAGGATTCTGATTGCTATTCTTAAGAGGCAACGGAGCATCATGACCTCTGTAGAGTTCATCATGTTCTGCAATGTATTAAGCAACCACTCGTTAAGCAACTTGAGAAGAGGTATTCTCAAGTGGATGATAAATGCCATGTGTTGGCTGAAGCATAGGCAGGAAGCTTGTTCTCATATTTGTTACTCCCCTTGTCCTTGTCTATTATCCTAAGGGGTTATGTAGCCTTTCATTGTTGTGAGGATCTTCTCATGGTATATGTTGAGGAACACTTTTGAGTTCACCTAAGCCTATATTTCCATTCTTTGTTCGAGATCTTGTTTGTATCGTCAATGTTTAGATTGCATTCCGATGGGCGATGCCAAAGATGATGGTGGAAAAAATTTGACTATTTATATAATTAATTGCTTAGGAAGCAACAAAATACACTAGATTTGTCTTGCAACAACATAACTTCTCCTTTTCTCCACTCGGTTTCCTTACTATGAGATTGAGGTGTGTTTATACGGAGATATTTACGACGCCAAAGTAAAATTATAATTTATTCCTGTAACATATGGTTGTTATTTTATGGTAGTCGACATCTCAATAATTCTAATAAATCAAAATCATTCTTTGATAGGGAAAATCCTATCTTTACCTAGAGAGCTTTCATTTTCTCATGTGCACGTGTGTTCTCATATGTTCAATTAAAAAAGTAAAGACGTAGTCATGAACTAAAATGGTCAGAAAAAAAAAATATTATCAACTCTAATGTATATACATATATGTTAGTCTATAACTAACATGTCAGTGCGCAATTAATTTAGATATATTTTAGTGATTGTAAAAATTTTATTTGTGGAGAATATAATTATACAATTGAAACATAGCCTATAACTAACATATCATTATGCAATTATTTCTAAATTCAATTTTTTTACTACTTTTATTCACTATTTTATGAATGTTTTTCTTATGTTAGTTACATTAATTATAGAACATTTTATTTTTTATTTTTTACTTTTTATCAATATCTTTTTTATTTCTATATTTTTTTGAGTTGAGTCATTACCATTGTCTCCCCTCGCACAGTAAAGAAAATCTTCGCACCGGAGTCGGACTATTATGGAAAACTTTGTCTCCATCAGGGTGGTAGAGCCATCAATTTTTCAATAGAGGAGACAGACAAACTTGCAGCCCACTTGAAGTTCGCTACAGTCGAAAAGTTCTCGCATGGATTCCCTAATATGGACACAAGTCGAACCTATTTCTCTAAACTAGGCCTACGGGGAGCTTACTCTATTGGGGTTATTAACATCAAACATATACTGATTAAGCTCAGTAATTATGAGGAGGATATTTCGCTATTATGACTTAAACAGATTATGTTCATTGACAGCTTCCCTATGCGATTATTCAAATGGTCGTCGGATTTTAATCCTTGAGTTGAGTCTCCGATTGCTCTGGCGTGGATTTGTCTATCGGAATTGCCCGTTCATTTGTTCCATACAAAAGCTCTATATGGCATTAAGAGTCTCGTCGGGTCCCACTAAAGTTGGATGATGAGGCCACTGTCGAAGGAATCCGACCAAGTGTCGCCCGCATATGCATGGTACTATATCTTACAAAGAATCACCCAAATTCTATTTGGATCGGTACAGGGGAAGTTTGTGGTACAGACTATCTTGTACGAACGATGCCCAAAGTATTGCATGGGTTGTTTTCATTTGGGCCATGGAATGGAATGGGACGAGTGTAGGGAATAAAGGAACAGGAACAAGTTGTCGTAGCTTCGCTGCAGGAGAACCTCAAGGGAAAATTACAATTTACATCCTACAATTTACATCGTTTGCAATTTTCATTCCATTATTTTACCCTTACCATATTTAATCCCATAAGTATAAAAAAAAATTACAATTTACGTCCTCGAGCATATGCAAATTAAGCACGTGTTGCGTTAACTTAACCAATGTTTGGTGTGAAAAATTGCAATTCACATCCCACAGCTTATACCGTTTGGGACCAAAATTGCAAACGGTACAAGTTGTGGATCATAAATTATAATTTTTCACATTAGTACAGTCAAATGTTGGTGAAGTTAAGAGAACTTGTGCTTTCTTCCGTCAAAAATCTAACGCAAAATGTGAGTGGGACGTAAATTATAATTTTTTTTGATATTTATGATACTTTATGTGATGAGGGGTAAAACAACGGGACCAAATCACAAACAAAGTAAGTTGTGGAACGTAAATTATAATTTTTTCAGTACTCAAGTAAAGGTAAGGAAAGGATATCTTCTTACAATAAAAAGAAACATTTAAAAGATGCTTATGTTTATATATTTAATTATAATCATAAGTTGCACTTGTTAGTATATATTTTTATCTCTAGAATATCATGGTAAAAACCAAAAGTAATGGAATGTACAATCAAAAAATAATTGTCTATTATCAATTAGCTAGAAGTCACACATTTTATATTTTCAGAAGCACTTATAGTTTAATAAGATTGATAATTTATACCTAAATTTTCAAGATACTTTTAATATTATCATTTTTTTAATTAAGTTTAGTTTAGTATTAATTAAAAACTTATTCAGATGCTATTTGATTTTAAATTTTTCCTGTGCTCTGGTAAATTAAATTTTTCATAAAGATATTAAAAAATATCTATGGATAAATTAATGGCATATAAATATAGTTTGCCTACTTATTTTATTTAGTTGGATATATTTACTGTTGAGCGGGTAGTTTGGAGGTATTAGAACTATTAAATAGACTTTTTGACATCGAATTTTATTCTTTTACAACTAATTCCGATTTATTATTAAAATATTACTTAAGGGTATGAACATTTGATTTACTTTTAAACTGTTTGAAGTCCTTAAAGTCTTTTCACAATGAAAACAAAAAACTTAGAAGATTTACAATTTTATATGTAATATAGATATAGATTATTTCGTGCACGGTGAAAGCATAATGAGATTTTATATTTGCACAAAATAATTTCATCGCACAACCACATCAAAAACTTTTGGAAAAGAGAAAAAAAGTTTAAATTCAAAATCAATTACTCTCAATGTTTAATAAATGTTTACAAGAGTTAAAAAGAAATTAAACTAATAACATTCAATCATGCACAACTCAATATCAAATCTCGAACTCCATTCATGCGCAACCATATAGGGTGTTTTGTAAGCTTGCATAATATAGTATTCATCCTCCTTTGTCACCAACCAATACAGATGACTAGGCAACATGGATTCACAACAGGCCATCAACCGTCGAACTTCATGAGCGTATGCCGTTTTCTTATCAACCACCACATCCACCACCAGGTCATCCTTCAGATCCAAATCCAATGCCAAGAATTATGCATAGTTCTCATCATCCTTATCGTGTGCAACTAATACAGTAGCTGTCAACTGATTAGAATGATGAAGACATAAGCCTTCTTTTGTTTTTTCTTGATATTTCGTAGTTATTATTTCGTGCAAGATGAAAGGGTATGAGATTTTTGTTCGTAGAAAATGATTTGTCGTTGCACAACTACATTAAAAACTTCTTAAAAGAGAAAAAAAAAAGTTGAAATTCAAAACCAATTACTCCCATGAATAAATGTTTACAAGAGTTAATATGACGTATAAGTTATACTAGGGTTTAAGAAAATACATATTTAGTTTCTTATTAATACATCCATTTAGATTAAAATTTTAAAATTACAGGGGTATTTGACCATTTCAAGTAGAAGGGGGTTTGATACCACCTCTATGGTACAAGGTAACAAAATAAATTTCTCCCAAACTCCGCTTTTGTACAATATGTGCAGCCGTTGGGGGGATTTGTACGTAAGCTTGCATAATTATGATATTCATGCTCCTTTGTCGTTTGGGCCGCCTCCAGGTGCTCCTTTGTTGTACACGGCACACCTATGGGGGTTGTCCCCCATCAACCTTGCAGTTGACTAGGCAACATGGATTTGCAACAATCCATCAACCATCGACCTTTATACAGCAACTTGTGTCATTTTCTCATCAATGCAACCACCACCTTGTCATCGTTCAGGTGCCTAGAATTCAACATAGTTCTCATCCTTACCATAGCAGTGAATATGATAACTATGAACTGATCAGAACAACGAGAATGGAGGTCTTGTAATTTATTATAAGGTGTTTGCATTTGAAAAAAAAAATATGGTTGTTGAGTGTGGGCAGATTTAATTGTTTCATTTTTGGTCGGTAAAAATGCTCTATTGTTCTATACGTTACAATCTCTATTTAAGACTTGTCTGTCCTTATTACCATACAATGATGCTCAGAAGGTTGGCAAACTTCTATTGGTAATGATATATATCTCATGATAATTCATCCATCAAACTAGAGCCACTTTTGAGTTTCTTTTTCTTGATATTTTGCATTTATTATTTCGTAAAAGATGATGACAAAATAAGATTGTATGTTGACACGACATCATTTGTCATTTCACAACCACATCAAAAACTTTTGAAAAGACATCATTTTGAATTTCAACTTTTTTTGAATTGATTTTGAATTTTAACTTTTTTTCTCTTTTAAAAAGTTTTTGATATGGTTGTGCAATGACATCATTTTGTGCGAAAATAAAATATCATTGTGCTTTCATCTTGCACGAAATAATAAAATACAAAATTTCAAGAAACAAAATCCAAAAGTGGCTCGATATATTTATCTCATGTTTTTATATGATGGATGAATTACAATCCCTTCCGAGCAATCCATCAGCACTTTCACGAAGCATCAACTCAAAGGCCAACACTGTTTTCTTTGTTGCACTCCAATACTCAATTTCTAGTTCAAGAAAAGTGAAGGATTCAAGTAGTAATAATCCAAAAAAGTTCTCTAAGGTAAAAAGGCAAATAAATGAAGTAATCACCGATCTCACCGTCCTTACGGATTGCTCGCCCTTTTGCTTATTGTGACTGCATGAGAATGTTTCCTCCTAAGGTCCAAAGGTGGAATATCTTTAAGGTTTCAACTGAAAGAGCCAAAAGCTTTCTCTCACTCCTATATATGAATCTACGAGTAATATGATATTATTTGTCGAATAAGTTTAAATAATTATAAATTCAAATCAATATTTTGAAGAACTCGTATAACGTCTCAGAACAACTTTGAAAAGGGCGAGATTCCCAATTTGAGTATGGCTTTTCTTTAATTAGCTTTACCATTCTTCACAACCTCTTTGAGCACTGAAGGAGGAACCTTGAAAGTTTTTGCAATATTCATTTCCTTTATATAGTTTTGCTATTATGGAGGATATTGCTTGCGAGTAACATAAATGGTGCAATATGTTGCCAGCTAGCCAACCATATACGAACCATGAATAATAGGATATATATATCAATTGAGCAAATTTAAATTAAATTCACCTAAAAATACTAAACTCCTAAGCTCTTATGATTAATTTCTTGATAATGAGTAATTAGAGTCATCTTTAAATCATTTTAATTAAGTCATTAACAAATTATATTACTTCTTCGATAAATCTATATTAGCATTGCAATGTACAAAGAACACTTCTTTTGTAAAATGAATATATGTTCACTCTATATATGATCCCCGTTCATGTAGAAAAACAAAAATAGGTATTAACGTGCAATTTAAGTGCATTTGCATTACTGTACACATTTACAATTTCTTTTTTTTTTTTTTTTTTTGTAACAAAAGTAGAAATGTGTACATTTACAATTTTTTCTATTGTCCACATTTACAATTTGTTGGTAACAAAAGAGATTCGCAATTTTGGTACTTTATTTTTGTTAGAAAAATTATCAATACCTGCACAGCTAAATATCAAAATCAGTAAATCCATTTCATTTTTACCCTAAAAGTTACTTATAGTCCGAAATGTATGTTTCATTTTCTAGCTTTTCTATTGCATGTAGAAGATAATTGAATATGAACGAATTATCAAATATTCTTCATGAACATGCAACTACACAAATTGAAATTGATTGGTATTGGCCCGAGAATTTAAGGATACACAACGAAAATGAAAATAAAATAAATTTAAATCTAAACAATGGGACCAGGACCCATTTTTCCTGGTGTTCAAGCACTCAAACATGTTAAAAATAAACGTGTGGCTAATTTATTGAAACGCTGAAATCTAACTATGTTTGAGAAGATGTATTCTCACTTTGCTGATAAATGTCATGTGTTGGCTGAAGCATATGCCGGAAGCTTGTTATCATATTTCTTACTCCTTTTGTCGTTGTCTATTACCCTAATGGGTTATGTAGCCTTTAATTTTTTTGAGGATCTTCTCATGTTATATGCTCAGGAACTCTTTCGAGTTCACCTAAGCCTATATTTCCATTCCTTGTTCGAGATCTTGTTTGCATCTTCAATGTTTAGATTGCATTTTGATAGGCGATGCTAAAAATGACGGCGCAACAAAAATGACTAAAGATATATAATTAATTTCTTAGCTAGGAAGCGACCTAATACACTAGATTTGTCTTGCAACAACATAACTTCTCCTTTTCTCCACTCAGTTTCCGTTCTATGAGATTGAAGGGTGCATTTATACTATATACACGGAGACATTTATGATGCCAAAGTGTGAATAATTTTGAGAAAATAGAAAAAAAGTAAAAAAAAAATATTATTTAGAACATCGGAAAAAAAAACAAAAGTTAAAACTAGAAAATCCTACAATAGGAATTATTCATTCATAACATTGCAGCAACGAATTGCAAACCTCATAAATGGAAAGATTTTTATATGCTTTTGATGTCCATCATTCAATTTGAAATCTCACATAGAGATCTTATGAACTTTCAACATGCAATTGCATTAAAACAATTCTTGATATTATTCACTTAATTATTTTTCCAGATGAAAATGAATTATTAGAGGATCTCATATATTCAATGCATTAAATGTAGTTGAGAATTATAAATACATAATATTAAAAAGGGGGAAAAATGTTTATTGAATTTTTATAGATATTTTTTTATTTTAATTTGTAATTTCTTTGTAAAAAATCCTTTTAGGACGTATATGTATATATATGTGTATATATAAGTACTAGAATTTTATAATGTAAACAATATAAATTTTATTGCGGGACGAAATACATCAAATGAACATCAATTAATTATGTTTTTGAAATTTAAAAAAATTGAGTCTCAATCCTTTTTAGTAAGGTAGAATAACGTTTAGATCACATAGCATTATAGTGAATAACCATATTAACAGGTCAGATCATGATATTAATATTTATGAAGTTCCAAAGTTAAAAAAAATTAAGAGGAAACTTTCCTTACGTACTTTTAAAGTCATTTTTCATATACGATGCAGAAATATTTATTATGAATATAGTACTATTCCAAGAAAAATTTGGTTGAAGAATATTAGTTATATTACATTAGTATTGCATAATTCAAAGAATTACAGGTTATTTATGTAAAGTATTAAACAAATTTTACCTTATCACTTGTATTTGAGGCATTGCACTTTCTTTTCTGTGATATCAAACCCTCTAGTCGTCCTTGTAGGGATAACTTGTATCTTGGTTAGATTTTTATTGATTCAATAATTTCCAGTATTATTGGAGAGGGAGTGTCTTCACTCTTACGTCCAATTTTTCTTCATTATCTTGTACAATTATATGATACAACCTGCCATATGCATGTTAGTAGAATACAAAGGTTTATTTTATAAATTATAACGTCAAATTTTCAGATTAAAAACGTAAATGTGCATAATAGAAAAATTGCACGTGATCACATAGTAATATGTAATTTGTTTTTTTAGTGCATAATAGCAAAATTTTAGTGCATAATTTTATTTTATTTTAGTGGGTAAGAAGTCTTAAGATGAGATAAAGATTACTTCAGTACTCGAAATATGTAAATCATAATAGCAAATAGATTTCAAATATTACTGTGTATTTAATTATAATTTAGCTTGTGTTACATAGAGTAAACCAATCGAACTGACTCAAAATATAAAATATAGATGTCCATCTTATACTTCGAATCCAAGTAAAATATTCACATGCTTTGAAAATTGTATTATTATATAATTATGTCAAAACATTCAGAAGTCTTTGTAGAACATATATATTTAAGTTTTCATAATTCACAAGGACTCAAGAAATAATGAATTATTTCTAGAATGTTTAGTTGTACTTTTGATATAGTTAAAAATTTAACATGGCCCTTTAAATAACAAAATAAAAAAATTAATGATATTATCATCTTATAATGATTATAAGGATTCACACGAACAAGTTCATTATGATTTATGATAATTGAAAATGAAGATTGCCCTGCTTCAACCTGCCATATGCATGTTAGTAGAGTAGATGGTTCATTTTATAAATTATGACATCTAGTTTTTTAGATAAAAAAAAAAAAATATATATATATAAATGTGCACAATAGCTAAATTCCATGTGATCGCACACTAGTATTTAATTTTGTTTTTATCAGTGCATAATAACAAAAGTTTAGTGCATAATTTTGTCCTTTTAGTGCATAAAAATTCTTAAGATGAGATGAAGATGACTTTACTACTCAAAATATGTAAATAAAAATAGCAAATGGATTTCAAATATTCCTGCGTCCTTAATTATACTGCGCATCCAGCTAAAATACTCACATACTTTGAAAATTGCATTATTGTATAATTATGTCAAAACTTTGTGGAATATATATTTAGGTTTTTATAATTCACAAGTATTCAAGAAATAATGAATTATTTCTAGAATGTCCAATTATAATTTTAATATTGTTGAAAATTTGAAATGGCCCTCTAGATAACAGAAAAAAAAAAAAAATTGATCATATTTCCATCTTACAATGATTACTAGGATTCACACGAATAAATTCGTTTTGGTTTTTGATAATTGAAAATAAAGATTGGATTAAAAATTTAATTTGACGAGATTCCTTAGCTTGAGAAATAATTTAATTTAAAGTTATAGTAATTAAAACAATATTTTATCGATTTAATTATGATTTTATTTAATTGAATTAATGTAAGTCAATTAAACTTTTCATAGATTTAATCAAAATAAATACTGTTAATCAATTCATCGATATTAGAATAGGTTCTATTTACTTTTACGAGCCTAAATGATTTTGTGTTGGACAACTACATCAAAAGCTTTCAAAAACAAATTAAAAAGAAAACGTATTCCAAATTTTCTCATAAAATAAAAGACTATAAAAAAAATAAAAATAATTCATATAGTGTTAATATTTTAGTAATCATAATCCATTTATTTTTATTTTTTTGCATTGTTTATATTTGATGGAATACCTATTAAGATAAGAGCATATAACAAAGATAATAGTTCAAATTCAACCAAAATAAAACCAATTATGTTGGTAAGAAATGAATATGATTTAAATTAGAAAATATGGCCATACTTTTATTTTCTTGTATTACTTCCACTTCCATCCCCAACTTGAATGTTGTTAAAGTTACAATACGCGTCATGAAGATATGATATTATAGTTCGTTCATTTTCTATAATCTTCAACAGTTGAAAAGTCGGAAACAATACATGTCCACATAAATTTCAGTCAAAAATAAAATGAATTTGTGGATTTTGAATTTACCTGTGCAAAACTAGATCATTCCTCCGACAACTATAGAGTATAAAAGCTGTAACATGCTTTAAACAGCTGAAGTTTTGAGAGACTCTATTATTATATAGTACTACTACAAGAAAAAATTGATTGAAGAATGCTAGTTATTATTATATTAGTTTTGCGTAATTCAAAGAAGAATTACAAGGTGTTTATGTAAGGTACTAGACAAAACTTACCTTATCACTTATATTTGAGGCATTGCGCTTTCTTTTCTGTGATCTCAAACCCTCTAGTCGTCATTGTAGGGATAACTTGTATCTTGGTTGGATTTTTATTAATTCAATAATTTTCAGTAGATGGACCACGTCTTGTTGGAGAGGGAGTTTCTTCACTCCTACGTCCAATTTTTCTTCATAAAAAGTACAATTATGTGGTACATGTCCATTTTCCCTGCTCCTACCTAGCATATGCATGTCACTTGAATAGACTAGTTTATGTTTTAAACTAGGGTAAATTACATTTTGCCATATGAACTATCCCGTTTTTACACTTTGCCATCAAAAATTTTTTTTCGTGTCAATTTTACCATCTCAACTTTGCGAAGTTTGTACTTTGCCATATATGATCATTTTTTTGTTGATTTTTTTGTTGGAAGAACATCATATGTTGTACATATGTGAAAAATATCACATCACATAACCTTTAAATATCACATGTGCACTACATGTGATGTTTTTTCGAAAAGAAACTTGGCTGAAAAACAGTTAGAAATGACAAAGTGCAAAATTTTTGCAAAGTTGAGATGGTAAGTTGACAAAAACAAAAAAAAGGTTTAGGTGCTAAAGTGTAAAAACAGTCATAGCTCGGATAGCAAAATGTGATTAACCCTTTAAATTAGGGAAAAATCCAAAAATCCCCCCTTTGATTTTAGAAATGTTCAAAAAACCCCTGTGAAAATTAAAGTATCAATTACACCCCTTGTGATATAAAATAAAGTTCAAAAAAATCCCTGAGACCAAGGTTTGCGGCTCACGCGCGTTGACTGCTAATTTTGGTGCGAAAAGTGTCTTTTTTTAACTTTTTTGCCCTTATCTCACATTTAATATATATAATATTATATAATACATAATATATATAATTTATATAATACATAAATAAATTAATAACTATAATATAAATATTAATATAAATATATTAATATTTTTAATATAATTTTTTTATTATTAAATTAATTATATTTTAATTTTGGAAAAAAAAAAAAAGAAGAAGCGGCGGTGAAGTCGCCTCCGTGCCCTCCTCACCCCTGGGCAACGGCGCAGGAGAGCGCGACGCCGTCGCCCAGGGAAGGCGAGGGCGACGCCGTCTCCCACCGCTGTCGTGGGCGACGGCGTTGCCCAGACAGGGGGCGACGATGGGCGCGGGGGTGAGAGCGGGGAGCGGGAGCGGGGCGGGCGCTAGGCAGCGGCCGGCCGGTGGTGTGGGAGGGGGAAACCAATCGGTTCGGTGGGGTGGGTGGGTGGGGTGGGATTATTACCTTTTTAAATAACAATTTTATTTTTATAAATTATAATAATTTTAATTTTTATAAATTGTAATAATTCATATAATATAATTTTATCTATTATGTGATCCAACTCATTTTCTAAAGCTACGTAAAATTAAAAATCCCCAAAAAATATCCACTTGGGTATGCCATGTTATTTTTTTGTCAAAAATTAAAATTTCGGCCAATAAAAAAATAAATTTTATCAATTTTAAAATTTAATAAATTTATAAAAAAAAAATAGCTAATTATCGGATTAAAATTAATATTGAACATATTCAACAAATTAAAAATATAATTTTTTTCTATATAAAATTTAATATAAATAATTTTATAGGTAGATTTTAATAGATACTTTTTATATATATTTTCTATATAAAATATTTTTTAAATAGTTTTTATATATCATAGGTATATTTTAATAGGTTTAGATTGACCAAGTTGACCAGGAAGGGCATTTTAGTTATTGTCCCTATAAAATTTAGACTCTTTTTGACCGAGGGGGCGGTGCGATATATTGTTTGTAACACAAGGAGTGAAATTGATATTTAATTTTTCACATGAGGGTTTCTGATCTTTTTGCATAACACAGGGGGCAAATTGAATTTAACTCCTTTAAATTATGACATCAAGTTTTTTAGATAAAAAACTGTAAATGCATAATAGCTAAATTGCACGTGATCACATTCTAATATTTAATTTTGGTTTTTTAAGTGCATAATAGCAAACTTTTATTGCATAATTTTGATTTTTCAGTGCAAAAAAGTCTTGAGATGAAGATGATTTTAGTACTTGAAATATGTAAATCATAATAGCAACTGGATTTCAAATATTTCTGTATATTTAATTATATAAACCTAGCTTGTGCTACATAAAGCAATAGCACTATGAGAAATAGGTGCCCACTTCCTGTGCATCCAACTAAAATAGTCACATGCTTCGAAAATTGCATTATTGTATAATTATGTTAAAACATCCAGTACTATTTGTAGAATATATATTTAGGTTTTTATAATTCACAAGTATTCAAGAAATAATGATTTGTTTGTAGAATATTTAATTATACTTTTAATATAATTAAAAATTGGAAATGGCCCTTTAGATAACAAAAGAAAACAATTGATCATCTATACTACCATCTTACAATGATTATAAGGATTCACACCAATAAATTCATTTTGGTTTATGATAATTGAAAATAATGATTGGATGAAAAAATTAATTTGACGAGATCTCTTAATTAGATTGAGAAATAATTTAATTGAAGTTAAAGTCATTAATAATTTGACGAGATCTCTTAATTTGACCATTCTCATTTACTTTTAAAAATAGCTTATGTTTATTCATTTTATTCAAATTAATATATTGTGTAATTCAATTTAAAAAAACTATAGAGACAAATACAATTTTAATTTGGTAAATATATAACTATACCAAATTAATTATGTCTAATATGAGATATAATAAAATAGTATGAAGTCATATATTCATAACATTAGATTAAGATATTAGAACAAATGTTTTTCAACACTTTTTATAATTAATATGATAATATTTTTATTATATATTTATAATAATATATTTTTATTAAAAGAAAAAGTAAAATATTTTCGAGCTCGAACCTCTTTCCTAAAAACTCATCGAGCTCCAGCTTGTGTCGGAAAATTATGTCTAAATTAAGAATTATTTCAAAAGATATAAATTACATCAGAAAAATAAATGTCCTCATGATGTTCAAAAGATATATGCTAGTTTTCTTCTAATTTTAAACCTTATTTTGAATACAATAATTTTGAATACGCTATTTAAAATTTTAAAAATAAAATTTACCCAATAATACATAAATCATGCAATCTTTAAAGAGAACGAAATTGAACAGAAATGTATAAATTACTTATATTGAATTATAAATACTAAATTATATTTATACGATTATGACTTGAATCAATAAAATTATGAATTGAAGTGATCAATCCAACATCAGTATTACAAATGGAATCAATGGGTTAATTATACTTAAACCCTTTAAAAAATACGAAATTATACTTTTCTTCAAAAAATAATTGAAATTACTTATATTCTCCTAAAAAATTCTCTTTGACATGCACCTGACCTCCTTCTTTAGGTTTCAGGCAAAAAATTCTGATATTAGTAAAAAACAAATACTAAATTTTTAACTTTTTGTGCACTTTATAAATGGATAAATATAATACAAAACTTACTACATTGGAATATTAAATGAGGGATAAAATTAATAATTCATGTAATTTTTTGTCAAAATCATCAATATTTTTCATCCAAACCCTAATAAATGGGGGTCAGGTGTAAAAGGAGAATTTTCAATGGGGATGTTAGTGTAATTATGAGACTTATATAGAAGAAAGTATAATTTTTTATTTTTAGAAGGGTCTAATTAATGTAATTCACCAAAAATTAAAACACAAATAAAGCCATATTAACATAATAAACAAAAAAGAGGATAAAAACAAATTACTCAAAAAAATTATACTTTTTAGGAAGAAAAAAAGATTTTCTCAAGAAGTTAAACAAAAACATTATAGGGGATCTATTATTGATCAAAACAAAACATTTTGATCCATTATTTTAGGGTAATTTACAATAACCTCTGCTAAAATATGGTATAATTATGAATACCTCCTCATTATTTAAAAAAAGGGTTAAATATAGTTATCACCCCTAAAATATTCACCCTACATCAATTACCCCCTGAAGTATTAAAACCATCAAAAAAAAATCCTGACCTTTTTTTAAAGTTTGAAATGCCCATTTTACCCTTACAAAAATTGTTTTGTAAAAAAAAGTAGAGTAATTTTTAAAATGCCAAAATCACCATTTGTCTAATCTAATTTCACTTGTTCATCGAACTCTTTTTATTTTGTGATCCTTGACATTTTATTTTAATTTTATTTATTTATCAAACCAAGTTAAAAATAAATTTATACATGCATAACATTACCACATTTATAATTATCATTTATAAAATATATATGATAAATATATATTAATTTTATATTTTTTATTAGTTTATCAGCACTTTTAATTTAATTAATTGTATATTTATTATATATATATATATATATATGCATGTATTAAGGGTAAAATTGACATTTTATACTTTAAAAATAAAGATCAGGTGGTTTTTTGAAGGTTTTAATACTTCAGGGGGGTAATTGATGTAGGGTGAATACTTCAGGGGTTGTAACTGTATTTAACCCTTTAAAAAATTATAAATACCCCCTGATTTTTGATGAAATTATGTAATCGTTAGATGGAGGTAACTACAAAAATATGATATTAGTGAAAAACTATCAAGTTATAATTTTAAAATTATCATTAATAATACATATTAAGTGCAATAATTTTTATCTTTGTCATTATATAACTATTAGTGGCAAAAAATGTGTAGAAAAATTTCACTAAATACAATTAGTGACACATCTATAATGATAATATAAAATAGTTACAACTATCATTTGTTGTCACTAGATCGTCACTATACATGAGTCACTAATTGTATTTAGTGACAACTTTGTGCACATCTTTTTGTCGTTATTCATGTTAGTAACAATTTTTATAAACTAATAATAATTACTAAAATCATGAAATTTCTTATTGTGGCAAAATAAACAATCTTGTCACTAAATATATATAATTAATGACAATATTAAAATTGTCACTTGATATTTTTTTTTGTCACTAATCTTCTATTTTCTTGTAGTGGTATGAAATTGTCAACTTTTCCCCTACAGTATTTTGTTTTATTTTTTAAAAAATTTAAAAATTTATAAAAAAAAAATCAAATGGGGTGGATGGAAAAATTTTAAAAATTATTAAAAAAATATCCACTTAGTCCATAAAAAAATAAAAATAAAAATTAAAAAATAAATAAATTATTATTTTTAATTCACAAAAGCATTTTGGTCAGTTCACCACAAAAAAAAATGAATGAAAACTAAAAGATTAGGCTAATTATTAGACGACTACTAAAATCAAGAGAGTATTGATAATTTTTCAAACAATAAAAGGATATTTATAATTATGCCAAATTTTAAAAAGATGATTATAATTTACCCAATGTTTTTAACAATGCACAATCTATACTATTAAGCGTAGGGAAATGTAGGAGAACTACTTTTATATAGAAAACATTATTTTGTTACTTTTGGATCTAAATTTGTTGAATATATATTCTTATTGAACTTTTATTGCAAATAATGTTAGGGATGCTTATGTAATTATCAAAAGATAGGAGTATCAAAATAATATTTATGAAGATGACCCAACATATTTTTTATTATTTATATCAAATTTTAATTTAAATATAAATTATTATATGATTTTTTTTATTGAATTTGTATATAAAATTCCACTTTTGAATAATTAAAATATTAAATTATCTAATTAATATATAAATTATTCCTTAGTAAAAATTATGAAAATTAAAAAATTATTTATCCTCTATTTCTATATATAACTAAAATTTACTAAAATTAAAATTAATTTATGTATTTTATATAGTACCATGAAACATCAATGCAGGCATATGAAAAAATTAAAACACAAATAAATTTTCATAATGTAATAAAATGAAAAAGGGGATAAAAACAAATTACTGATGAGATAGATAGAAACAAAATTATATTTCTTATAAAAGGAATTTCTAATTAAGAAGATAAAAACAAATATTATGGGTTATAAACAAAAATATTTTGATATTATAATTTTCAAATAAATGCACAATATTGTTAAGGCGTTTCAAATTAATTAATGCTAGAGAATAACTATTAATATTTGGATCAAAATTTATTAAAATTAATTCCTTAATGCATTTCAATTCATCACAAATATAATTAATCCAAAGTAGAGTTTAATGCATGGCCAATTTTTGCCTTCAATATTGATTCCACGCTGAAAAGATCAAACAAGAGTTCAAAGTATATATACCCTCCATTCACGGGCGCCCCAGATTTTGATGCATGGCCACCTTTCTTCCCAGCCCCGAAAACCTCGAACAGTCTCTAATAATGTAGTAGAATTAACAACCTCAAGCTGCTTTCATGGCTTCCAACGTTATAAATACCCTGTCTTACCCCCACATCTTCCATCACTCAGAGTTCTAAGCTTTATTCAATAAAAATCCAGATATTCCTCTCCACTCTGGAAACCTCTAATAAATTCCAGGGTTGAGAATATCTGAATCCCCGTTGAATAAAAAATGGCTGCAAAAGCAGCGGTTGCGGGGCTCGCCGCCATCCTCGTGGTGGCGATGGTTGTTGCCGTAGCAGTTGGTGTTACAAGGAAAAACGCCGAAGTTGAATCAAGTCCCGCCAGCAATGGCGGCGGCTCCATCAGCGCCGGCAGTACCAAGGCCGTGCAATCGATTTGCGCCCCTACTGACTATAAACAAACTTGTGAAAGCAGTCTTTCCCACGCCAACTCCACCGACCCCAAGGAGCTGATCAAGGCGGCATTTGATTTTACCGTGAAAAATATAGGCGACATCGTCAAGAACTCGCCTCTGTTCAAAGAAGCAGCCAATGATGATAGCACCAAGCAGGCGTTGGGGATCTGCCAAGAAGTGCTTGACGTTGCCATTGACGATCTCACCAGGTCGTTCAACAAGGTCGGGGCATTTGATGCTTCAAAGGCCAACGAGTACGTCGAGGACCTCAAGACATGGCTTAGTGCTGTAGTCACGAACCAGGAGACCTGCATTGATGCCTTTGAGAACACCACGGGTATGCATATATACATACGTAAAAGCTTGTGCAGGATTGGATTTGTTGTTTCAAGCTTTTTATATATAAAAATTACGTGTATAAATATATTGTTTTTATTAAATATTCAGGCGACACTGGGGAAAAGATGAAGAACTTGCTGAAAACCGCCAGGGAGATGTCAAGCAACGGCCTCGCCATGGTAAACGATATGTCATCGATCCTTTCCTCGTTGCAGTTGGGGAACGCTGCCAGCCGAAAGCTTCTCTTGTCAGAAAAAATTGGATACGGTGGTGATCCCACAGATTATGCTCCGGGTGAAGAACCCCAATTCTCCCTGGACAGCAATAGAAGACATCTTCTTTCTGCAGCATCGTTGAAACCGAATGCCGTGGTGGCCCAAGATGGAAGCGGGCAGTTCAAGACAATTAGCGCCGCCATTGCAACTATTCCTCCAAAGAATGAGCAAACGTTCGTGATTCATGTGAAGGCTGGTGTGTACAACGAGGCTGTCCAGATTCCCAAGAAGATGAACAAAATTGTATTGATCGGAGACGGGCCGTTGAAGACCAGAATTACTGGCAGAAAGAACTTCGCTGAAGGTGTTAAGACCTACCCACACGGCCACCGTCGGTGAGTTTCTTCGACCTTCATCTCTTTCATCATATATTATATGCCGACGTTCTATGATTACCGCATTCCTTTAGAGATCAAATATTGAAAGTTCCTTGTCGCTTGCAGCTGTCAACGCCGACGAATTCTTCGCAAAGGACATCGGATTTGAAAACACAGCTGGTGCTCTGGGTCACCAAGCCGTGGCCCTGCGCGTCTCCGGTGACCGCGCCGTCTTCTACAATGTCCACATCGACGGCTACCAAGACACTCTCTACGCCCACACCTACCGCCAGTACTACCGCGATTGCTCCATCTCCGGCACCATCGACTTCATCTTTGGCGATGCACAAGCCCTTTTCCAGAACTGCAAATTCGTCGTCCGGAAGCCAGGGCCCAACCAGGCCTGTATGATCACCGCCCAGGGCCGCATCGAACGCCACAGTCTGGGTGTTACCGTCATCCAGAATGGCGACATCGTGGGTGAGCCGGCATTACTCCAAGCTTCACCACCCCACAAGGTCTACCTTGGCCGTCCATGGAAGCAACTCTCCAGGACCATTATCATGCAATCCAACATCGGCGGGTTCATTGCACCAGAGGGCTGGTCGCCATGGGCAGGAACTTTTGCTCTAGACACACTATACTACGCGGAGTACCAAAATCGCGGGCCCGGTTCTGATCTAAAGGCCCGGGTGACATGGAAGGGGATCCAGAAGCTGTCTCCACAAATGGCTGAGAGCTGGACCGGAGGAAAACTCTTTGGAGGGGATGAATGGATCAGGAGCACTGGTTCTCCATATGTACCTTCCATGATGCAAGTTTAAATAATATTCCTAATAAATAAGAATATATATTCTTTTATCTTAATTATTTCATTTTAATTATATATAACGCCGTGCCAAGAAATATATTTAACATAAAGTTACATACACAAGATTATTACGTAAAGGATAAAAAAAATCAAAATTGTGTTTAAGATAATTTTTGTGAAGTGATGGTGGACTCGACTCTAACTTAAATTCTGTCTCCAACATCCATGCAAACTGATGATGATGATGATGATGATGATAAGGGTGATGGGAAGGTGGCTACAAAAAAACATAAATCAGATTTTCAACTTTACTAAGTTGGCTCCAAGGGTGGGGGAAAATTAATTATAACATATAAAAAATTACAAAAATGATGTATTTTATAATTTTTTAAAAAATTTGGCAAAGTTGGGATTTTAAATTCCAGCTCTGCCTCTATTTACAAAAAAAAATTGAACGACCAAGATTTGGGAAGTCCATTTAAAATCCCAGATCAACTATAAAGACAGGAAAAAAAAATTGGGATTTGAAATTTGGTACTACAAAACCCGATTTTATATGTATAAATATGAAACTTTTTTCTTCTTCTGAAATAACACAAAATTTCCAAAATTTCATTCTTCCTCCGACGGTATAATTTTTTGTTACGGTAACTAATATAGTAAGTTGCTTTTATTGATTATATTTTTTTTTTCTATATGCATTTTTTGTTTTCGTAAAAATAGTTTATTTTATTTGTGTAGATATGGCGCAAAAAATAATATTGCTATTGTTATATATTTTTTAGATCAACAAACTTATTTACATAATTGTGTAAGTTATGATTGCCCTTTAGTCAATTTTTTTAGAATATATTGTAGTACAACATTTGTAGGATTTGAGTCTATTTTTTAACCTCCACATGATTGATTTTAATTTACGAATTAAATATATTTTAAATACATAACATGGTGATAAAAGACGAGAAATATCCCTTCTAGTAGTTGGGGTCATTTTCATGACTCAAACTCTAGAGAGCTTGAATGTGGAATGATTTTTAAGAGTAAAACCCATCTAAAAGCGAGTGTACAAGATTTTTTTGTGCAGTTTGCAAGACGAGAATATCGTGTGGTTTGCAAGAGTAAGTATTCTTTTTTTTGGTTTTTGAGTAAGAATTGGGGTTTGAAATAGTGATGGCAATGGGGCGGGTCTGGTACGGGTCCGCCCAGACCCGGGACCCGCCCCATTAAGTTTAGACAAGCCCCATAACCCGCCCCCACTCCGCTTCAGACCCGCCCCGCCCCGCCACGTTAAAAACCCGGCCCGGCCCCGCCAACCCGCCCCATCACGACCCGACCCGACACAACAATTATAGGATTTTTTGCACTCTTTTTTTCATTTTCTAAACACAAGAAATTAAAATTTTTCATGATTCTGTGCAAATATATTATTTTTATTTTATGATTCGGTATGAATTTTATTTTATTTTTTGATATATTTTACTAATATATTACTACTAAACTAATTAATAGTTTATATTTATAACAATAAATTAAAATATTATTTATTATTTCTTTGTATATAATGAGATCAACAACTTTTATAAAATAACTTATATTTATTTTTTAATTAATATTAATAACTATACAAACATATGTACAAATATTTTAATACCTTAATATAGTTACAAACTTTAAAATGAATTGGATAAACAAAGAATATATTAAATTAATATTTTTTCAATAAATAATATTAGTTTAGATTTAAATACTTTATATAATTATTAATCTAAAATGAATTGGATAAGACAAAAAATACGTTCATGTTAATTATTAATTTTTTTATCAACTAATTTGTTTATTTTTGTATATACAGTTGGGTACATGCAAAAATTATTTAGGATTCATATATATATATATATATAAATATAATACTATAAATTTTTTATTTATAATATATTATATATTAATAATATTTAATAAAAAAAGAACGGGTCCGGGGTGGGACGGGGTCGGGGCGGGGGCGAGTCCAATGGGGCGGGGTTGGGGCAGGACCTGTACCCCGCCCCAAGCCCTGCCGGGGCTACTAAAACCTGCCCCGGACCCCAAAAATAACGTCCCAGACCCGCCCCATGCGGGGCGGGTCCGGGGCGAATTTTTCGGGTCCCGATTGAAATTGCCAACCCTAGTTTGAAACCCCAGTTCTTACTATCCAATTTAAAAAATAAATAAGTTCTGTCATATCTGGGATATGGCAGTGCCTTTTTTTTAAATGAAAAAAAAGGCAGAAAAAGTTCAAAAATCGAGGTAAAGCTAATCCCAGCTCTGTCTAAATTTTTAACAATTTAAAAAATGCACCCTTTTGTTAATTTTTTTTTTACATTTTATAAATAATTTTTTCCAAGGGGTGCTGGATTCTAGAGATGTGAATCCTTGCAGCCCGTCGCTACAAAATATTTGTAACGCATGCTCAAATTGTCAGAAAAATTCTAGAGATGCGAATCCTTGCAAGCCCTGTAGGGCCTCGATGGGTCACAAGATTTGGGGAGTACATATCAATTGGGAAATTCTTGTCTGAATCCAGCTCAGCTAAGTTTGAACTAATAATATGGCTAGTGTAATACATTTGTCATGTAATTGATGTACAGTTTAGAGAAAGTGACCAATCATAGTGCAAGTGTATCACACTTGCTCTGTAATTAAATTAATTCGAACGAACTAGATTCAAGCAAGAATTTTCCCAAACCAATGATGCTGGGATGCTATCCTCCTGTGTTGTAGCTACACCACCTAGAGTGCTTGATCCTAGGGTTTTGAGTGGGAACCCTGGCCTCTCAAAACCTATGAGTGCCAACATGAATCGCAACCTGAATTATTTTGGGGCACTACTATTCAGCAAACTTATCCTATTATCGGTGCGTTCCGTAGAAAGGGGTGGGGGGGTTAGAGGTGTTCAATTCGCTTAATTGAATTGAACCAAAAGTTCGATTAAATGAAATTTGGATACACCAAAATGACTTATCGAATACAACTGAACCAAAATGTTTGGTTTGGTTCAATAAAAATTAAACTTATTTAACCAAAAATTATAAAAGAATATATATAATGTTAATATATTAATTAATAATTATAATAATTAAGTATGTATTAACTATAAATCATTATTTTTGTTATAAATACATATACTAAGATATTTAATATTTATATATTATTTTTATAATATTTATATATTCAAAATATAATATATTTATATATATAAATATATTTTTTTTAAAATTCAATATTTGGTTCATTTCAATTAACCGACATAAAAAATCAAAATCAAATCGAATAATCAAAATTAAAAAAAATAACATAAAGTCAAACTGAATTTTTGTTTTGATATTCGATACAAACCAAAATTTTTATTAGGTTTATTTTTTATCTGTTAATAGAAAATGCACACCCCTATGGGGGACCGCATGCAAAGTAAAGGTTGAATATGTATGCCTGCCTCTCAAGTGTGATTGTTGTGAGGCTTGGGGTCATAAGGTTGAGTAGTGCCCACACAGAAAAGAAATTCACAAAACCCACCCACGCCTATTCGTGTGTATGTTCATAAATGAGGTCCAATGCACCACAACATTTGCAACCTAGGCGAATTCCGAGCAAGGTATCACCTAGTGCAACTAGTGGAACACGTCATGAAGTCCCCTCATAAGCTGGGACCGGGGACAAAGGTAAAGAGATAGTTATATAAAATTCATTTAATGCATTGGTTGATTTTTAGGATAGAAAAACTTGAACGGGCCTTAAACAATGCAACCCTTTGAAGGTTACAAATGATTAAAGTTGCTAGTTGGAATGCTCGTGGTCTCAATAATAAGAGAGACCATCAAAGTGCTACAAAGGCACATATCCAAGAATATCATCTTGAAGTGGTTGGTCTGGTGGAGACTAAAGTTAATCGCATCGGAGCACTACTTTCAACAAGCAATTACAATGAATTGGACGTGGTACTATGATTAACAGGTGGGTCGGGCAAGCATATTTGTGTTTGATGGGATGTAGGAAAATTTTAGTTGACATACTTGAGGCTCATTATCAGCTGGTCCACTGTAGATCCATAAGCTTAGTAAGCGCCACGCTATACATGTGATGTTTATCTATAGCTTATATAACATGGTTGCTCGTCGAGAATTTTAAGCTACCATCATTGCGCTTAACGCAGGACTAGAGAAGGATCCTTGGCTACTGTTGGGGGATTTCAATGTGATTCTGAAAGTAGTAAATTATATTTTAATTTGAAAACTAAATCATCATGGGCTATGCTTGAATTCAAAATCTATGTTTAATTTTCAAGATAAAGTTCCCACACTACCAATAACCGGACTGAAGTTTCCCTATTACCATTGTAGTATGGGCAACAAGAGCTTGTGGAAATGACTTGGTAGGATGCTTAGCAATGAGGCATAGCCCAACTGTTATTATCTTTGTGCCAACTAGAGGACCTCAGACCATTGTCCGCTGAATCAGAGGACCTCGGACCATTGCTCGCTGATTCTCACTATAGCGAGTCAACATTACCAAGTCCCATCCTTATTCAAATTTGATAATTATCTCGCTAAAGCTGAGTCCTGTTTTCTTAAAGTGGAGGAAATTTTCCTATGTATGAAGTGACGTAGAAACTTAAGTTGTTGAAAGCAGTTTCTAGGTAGAAAATGAAGCAGAAAGGAGACATTGCACTCAATTTATACATAGTTGCACGGTACCTGGACAAGTCCTAATTATTAAGGCACCAATTCCCAAGGCTTCAATTGCTATATGGCTTAGAAAAACTATGTAGGATTGTCTACATGAAGGTTGTTAGTCAAGAGCATGATGTGATTCGACTGCGTGCTAAATTAACTTGGCTCAAAGAGGTGGATGAGTGCACCAAGATATTCTTTATAATGGTTGCCATGGGTAGAGTCCAAAACAGGATGTGTAGATTACAAAATCAAGATGGAAAAGAGTTGAAAGATCAATAAGCTATTATTGATGAGATCATGACTGATATGGAGGGGCTGCAATTAACCTGAACCATTTAGAAAATTACATCATACGAACTATTGATGAGGGGGCTGCAAATGAGATGGTTAGACCGATTACAGCTGGGGAAATTAAAATGTACTCTATTTGATATGGAGGACGACAAAGCATCTGGTTCATATGGCTAATGTTTTTCTTCAAAAAGGCATGGCCTATTATTCAACCTAATATCATTGTTGTTGTTCAATAGTTTTCCAGGCAGGTAAGTTATTGAAGTAGATCGATGCAAAAGTAATACATTGGTACCTAAGGTCCAATTTACCAAGTAGTGTAGAGGATTTTTTTACCTATTACATGTTGTAATGTCCTATATAAAATTATATCCAAGGTGCTTGTGAACAGAATGCAAGGGGTACTAAGTTGAATTATGGACCTTAGCCAAAATGCATTTATACTGGGAAGGAAAATAATGCTCACATTCTATTAGCAAAGAAATTATTGCATGGCTATAACCAATCGCATTTGCCTCCTAGGTGTGTGATTAAACTGGAAATCAAAAAGGTCTACAACACTATTAGTTGGGATGTTTCACTTACAGGAATGAGGCTTGTTGAATTTCAAATAGGTTTGTCGGTTAGATAGTTGAGTGCATTTATGCCTTCATATTTTGTGGTGATTAATAGGCAGATTCACAGGTAATTAGGGGTGCTAGCAGTCGTCGGCAAGGGAACACTATCTCTCCATATCTATTTGTTGTGGTGATGGAAATATTGCATGCTACTCTTAAGATGCATATACTCCATAATACAACCTTTCAACATCATTGGAGATGCAAAGATTTGAACATATTATATTGAGCTTTGTTGATGACATTATCCTATTTTTGCAAAGCTGCTACGGATTTACTATCTATTTTAAGGGAAGAAACGCAATAATTTTTCAGAGCTTCGGGCTTGTATCCCAACATTGAAAAAAGTAAGCTATCTAAATTGGATATAGACCTTGTTGATGTGCGGCAAGGTATATTTTGGTTCCACATTGGCCAGTTCCCCATTCGGTACCTAGGGCCCCTCTCCTCTCGACCAACTTGCATTAGTAGATTGTAGGCCTATATTGGATAAAATCGATAGCAAGATAAATGCATGGGGCTTGCTCAAGTTGTTATTTGGGGCTAAGTTCAAGTGCTTAAATTAATTATATCAATGTACCACACTTATTTGTTATTAATGTTTGTTTTACTGAAGGACGTGATCAAATAAATTATGCAAATGCTTAGGATATTCTTGTATGTTAGTTCCAATTGAGGTTTACAATCAAGGTTGCATGAGACCAACAGTGTATGCCTGTGGAACAAGGAGGACTTGGCATGCAACTGCTCCTACTTATAAACTAAGCATTGATGTCTAGACATATCTCGAAAGGGGATTCATCACTATAAGCTGAGGAGCAATGCAATTTGGACGGTTGGAGTGAATACAAATCTTGAGGGATAGACCTGCAAAAAAAAGAGTTAGCATTCCGACGCCCAAGTTAGTATAAATTTGAGATGAAAAGTGTAAGAACACCTGATAGCATGCTTAGAAAGAGCTTAAAATATAGTTTAGAGAGTTATAGGGGAGTGAGTGAGGTGTGAATGGTATTTTTTTCAAAGAACTCGGGTGTGTGAGGAAAGTGTTATAGAATATATGCGTGTATGTCCTTGGTCTCGAGAGACCAGGACTGTATTTATAGAGGGAGTGCCCTCGTCTGCTGGGGATCTATCCCTTTCGAGATTCTTGGAGAAGTTGGTTGGGATAGTTAGGATAAGGGATAAGTCGTCCTTATCCACAGGTAGGAGTAGAAGTCTTTCTTCAATCTAGGAAGCCCTAGCCGCCAAGGAGTCCTAATTGCCAATAAGTCGTTCGTTACCTGTTTTGTCATTCTAGGGCTGACATGGTCCGAGGTGGCTGTTTACACCTGGGTTGATGAGATGTCACGTAGGAGAGTGGGCTGCCACTTGTGTGGGCCCTTTGGGTCGCTTGTTTTGATGGGCCTTAATCATGATCCGAGTTGGGGGATGTCCCAAGCCTTGAGTTCAGGGCATGTCCCAAGCCTAGAGTTCGGGGATGTCCCAAGTCTCCTTTCCTTTTTCTGAGCTTCTTAGGCTGTTTGAGCCTGCTTAATTGGACTGTGGACTGAGTCATCTTTGGCCTCCTAGGATTGTTATGGGCGTGGAATGTCTTGGGTCTCCAGGTGGGTATCATGGGCCTTCGATTTCTTTCTTTTTTTTGGGCCGCTTGGGCCTCTTTGGGCCAATTTATTTTCATGTACAACAGTAGCCCCCAATCTAATGAGTGGAGATTTCGACACTCATTAGAGTAGTATCTTAAGTGGTGCGGTCCGAGGAGGGAATTACTACAAAGAATGTTATTAGCATAAGCATGCTTAGAAAAATAAGACTTACTTAGTGTTTGTACAGAGCAAGGGTTTTTATGAAGATGTCTCCACGGAGGAAGATTTAACAGGTTCTTTTTATGCCTATTCCGGTGTAGGACTTTATTTTTCTACAAGAGAATAACAAAAACATGTATCTATTACAAATAGGCATTGCACGGAGCAAAGTTATTGTGCCTCAGAGGAGGAGAGCTTATTTGAGGAGGGCTTCCTAGGAACAAGGCTTAGGAACCTCTCCGAAAGAAGAATAAGGTGTCCGTCGGAAACAGGGCTTAGATATCTTCGCGGATGAGGGCTTAGGTGCCTACATGGGACAGAGCTTACAAGTCTCCCAAAGAAGGACCTAGGTACCTGCCCAAAGGAGGGCTAGGGTACCTCCATGGAGGAGGGCTTTTGTGCCTGTGTGGAAGACAGGGCTTGTTATGAGAGGGTGCTTGCCTAGGCAGGGCTTTAATGTGAGAGGTTTGAGAATGATGCCTTTCTTGTTACATTCATACAGAAAGGCACATGTTAACACATTCAATGTGGTAAAATAAGCCTCTGAGGTTATTAAAGATACTCCCTGAAGGAAGCATATATGTAAAGATTTATTTGTGGAGGGGGATGTCTGCCTGGGCCAGGGCTTATTTTCTGATTAGGTACTGAGACGTGGAAGCTCAGTCAGCGGATCAGCAGGCCTGGGAGGTCCTGGGACTGTTATCCCACTGGCGGGGGCCTGGGATGTCCTTGGTACGACCTGCAGAGCCTGGGCGTTACCAACTGTTTCCACGGCCTTCTCCTTGTTCAGTGCATTACTAGGTGTTTTCATTGTTACTCACGTATTTAACTTTGCGTTTCCACAGACAGCGTCAATTGATGCGTGCAAAAAACGCACGACTCCAATAGATTTGGATAATTGTTCAAAGCTTAGGCCGGAGTGAATACAAACCTTGAAGGATGGACCTGCAAAAAAGGAGTTAGCATTCCGACGCCCAAGTTACTATGGATTTGAGATGAAAAGTATAAGAACACTTGATAATATGCTTAGAAAGTTTAAAATATAGTTTTGAGAGTGATAGGGGAGTGAGAGAGATGTGAATGGTGTCTTTTTCAGAATACCCATGTATGTGAGGAAAGTGTCATAGAATGTGTGCGTGCATGTCCTTGGCATCGAGAGACCAGGGCTGTATTTATAGAGGGAGTGCCCTCGTCTGCTAGAGATCTATCCCTTCCGAGATTCTTGGGGACGTTGGTTGGGATGGTTAGGATAAGGAATAAATCATCCTTATCCATAGCTAGGAGTAAAAGTCTTTCTTCAGTCTAGGGAGCCCTAGTCGCCAAGGAGTCATTCCTTACCTGTTTTGTCATTCTAGAGCTGACATGGTCCGAGGTGGCTGTTGACACCTGGATTGATAAGGTTCCACATGGGAGAGTGGACTGCTACGTGTGTGGGCCCTTTAGCCCACTTGTTTTGGTGGGCCTTAATCATGATTCGAGTCGGGAGATGTCCCAAGCCACGAGTTCGGGGCATGTCTTAGGCCTAGAGTTCAGAGATGTTCCAAGTCTCCTTTCCTTTTCCTGAGCTTCTTGGTTTGTCTGAGCCTGCTTAATTGGACTGTGGACTGAGTCATTCTTAGCCTCCTAGGATTGTTATTGGCGTGGGATGTCCTAAGCCTCCCGAAGGGTATCATGGGCCTTTGATTTCTTTTTCTTTTTGGGTCGCTTGGGCTTCTTTGGACCAATTTATTTTCATGCACATCAAATAGAATTAAAGTATTCCAAATAATTTATCTAGAAATATGGATTTTTATGAAATTAAAATTTATAGTAGTTGATTATATATAGAAAAGCATAAGATTAATTGGAAAGCAAATTTTGGAATAGATGGTTTTAAATATTCTAAATTCAATCAAATACTTATTTTCAAATAATATAGTGTACTAGATGACACTTGTTTTCAAGCATAGGAGAGACAAAAAAATATATATTTAATTTGAATAAATATTAAATAGAATATAATTAAGTTAAATTAGCAAGATAAATCTTGATTAGCATACTTAAGCTTAGTCCAAAAATATCCTAATTTATAGGGATAATTACACTCTTATCCTTTGAGGTTTGGTACAATTACACGTAAACCTCATGGAGTTTGGAAATTACATCTATTATCTCTGAGATTTTTTCATATAATAAATAAGTCCCCTCGTTTGTCAAAATTTATTGAATTTACTGATATTAACAAAACAAACTGAATGAAAATTATATGTACAATTGATTGACTTCTTACTGACTTATTGCAGATCAAATAATTTTTTTCAACTAAATTATCCCTTACAACAGTGAAGATATACCTCATCCGATGCATTAATGCGTGAAGATATATGAAGATAATTTGGTCAAAAAAAAATTTATTTTACTTACTATAAGTCAGCAATAAGTAATTGGGGGTATATATATATATTTTTTAAAAATCAACAAATTTTGTGAATTTTAACTAACAAGGGGATTTATTTATTATACGAAAGTAAATCTTAGGGGTGCCAAATCACAGGGGATTTATGTGTAATTACACCAAACTTGAGTGGAGGAAAGTGTAATTATCCCTAACTTAGTATTATAAAAAAGCAGGTGTTGTAAACACAAAATGACAGTTTTGAGACCGTTGCACAAATTGTTTGTGATTTCAAAAATGCCCTTCAATTGATAAGATAACTAACTTATTCAACTTCTCAAATTTTTAATTAACTTAACTACCCAATTAATATATTATATTTATATTATAATATATTTTAAAGTGTGAAAAATTAGTTATTATATACGCATAGAGACGGCATGCCATGACGTCTAATACATGTATAATAGCAACGTTTAATCCGTTTTATTTGATATTTTTATGAGAAAATAAATTAACTCAAAGTTAGGAAATTAATTAACGGTTCAAAATAGAAGAAAATAAATAAAAAAAATTAAAAAGAAAAAGAAAAAGAAGAGAGACAAAAAGGAAAATGTATGGCCCAGAGATGCGAGGCCAAGTGGGCTAATATGGGAGGCCCAGCCCATCTCTCTCTCTCATAAGCGGGAAAGCGTTCACCCAAAACTTTTGAAATCTCTCTCGCTCTCGCTCTCGCTCTCGCTCTCTCTCTCTCTCAGACATGCCCTTTCTGTTCATCTGGAGACGCAGATAGTACATTGATAACGAGCCCATTTGTCAAAATCCCCAATTTTCCAGCCCTGGGTTTCTTGTTGTGGTATCACTCAGCGGAAAAGAAGGGGTGTCTGTAATGGAAGGTTTGAATTTATGTGCAAGAAATGAATAACGAGTGCGAGAATCCTGAGTCTTCCTCCGGGAGATTTCTTGAAACAGTACGGCCTCTTCGCGACCTCGAGTCGAATTGGACCGTTGACTTGGCGAAGAATTTGGAGGAGTATTTACTCAAGATTTGCTCAGGTCATCTCCAGCGACGACGATGCCATATTCTCTGTAAATTTTGCGGAAGGTAAAGTTAATTTACTTAAAGAAAGTCATTTTGACGAGGGTAAATTTTTTTTTTTGTTCTTTGAACTTATTTATGAACTGATTTCGGTGGTGGGTCGAATTTGTAGCTGCATTGCTGCTTCAGGGATCTGTGCAAGTGTATAGTAGGAAGGTGGAGTATCTGTATTCACTGGTTCTGCATGCTTTGGATTTCATTTCCCAGAAAAGGTGCGGTTTCTTTCTCCTTTTTTTTTTTTTTGGGTCTTCTCTTCGATTTATTCTGTAGTTTGTGGCTTTGTTTGAGGGTTTTGAAGGTGTAGCTCTCTTTCGTTGGAGAGGAAGTTCCATACTTTCTGTATTGCTTTTTGGTTTTACAGCTTTTGGCAAATTTTTATTTGTAACATATGTAAGCTTGGAGTGAGCTATAATTACGATAACAAAATTTCATGAACGTTATTCAAATTCTTAAGGAGTGAGCAATTTTCAATTCTCCACGCTTCCTAAGTGATTCGAGGAGAGTGTTAAGCTAACTTTTACCTAGAAAGGTATTGTACTTCAAGAGCTCAAAGAAGATTTGCAGCAGCTAGAAAGGTGTTGTATGTGGAAAGGCCGAACAAGATTTGCACCAGAACCACTAAATTTTTTTAACTTTTCCATAGTGTCCTTGGTGAACAAGGGTTAATTCTTTGGATGTGGCTTCAAGTCTTCTGGTTGGTCATCTGAGTGTAAATATTATTGTGTAGCATCATGGTGTAGGAATCTACTGGATTCAAAATGAGCAGTAGACTCAGCTTGTTTGCTCTAGTGTCTTAGGAAACATGGCAAACTGATGTAGGTGGCGAAGCTAAAGACGCTCGCTTGCATCCTTTTTCAATCTCGTTTTGGAGAGGTGATGGGAAGTAGATGTTTATTTCTGTTTAATTGCTTGTTAACCTTTGGTTACTTTAGTTTGCAAGTCTTGGCTATCTGTGCAAATAGAAAATTTTTAGTTTCCACAGGTGTTGGTGGATCTGGTACCCGTAAATTTCTTTGGGAGCTAAACTGGGATGTGGATGTTTAGTATGAGATAAGAAATATTAGTTACAAAATGAATATGGTCGTATCTAGTTACTTGAATAAAGATTTGCAGAAGTATCAATTCTACCGGTTGCCAAAGTCCACTAGCTGAAAAAAGATTATTATTGAATAGTGAATTTTTTCATATTAGCTATCCTGAAATCTTATGGACGAGAATGTGTTTTATCCCTTCAACTCGAGTAGGCAGTTTAATGGGCATTATTCTAACAGTCAGGAAGATCAAGCAGCAAGTGCATCTGCTGAACAAGGTGCAAGTGGTGCACATTCTGCAAAAGATGAAGAGGATGATCCATTTTGGGGGTTAGATAACATACAAGGTAGGTTGTTTATTAACTTTGTACTTTGCAGTAATGGTAGAATATCGCACGAGTTGAATGCGTTGGATTAACTCATCTTGTAGTGGAAGCAAAGAATTTGCTGGATAGGGCCACCTGCAGAGATGTGCCACCCAGTCACTTTGTGAGGCCACCGGCAAATCTAGTTGTGCTTGAAGGTGAATGCTTAGACTCTGGTGGTGATGCTGGGGAGCTAGAGTCCTATCTGGTACATACTTGTTGCATTGTAGGACAACTTTTGCATATTCATGTTGAAAAATAATAGATTCTTTTATCATTGCAGTTAGCCACGAATGATCTTTACCGGGACTTCATTCTGCTGGACCCTTGTGATGCTGTTGCAGTTGACAATTTTCTTGATTCTAAAGTTGGCAAAGGGCAGAGTAATGTCTACAGGGCCAGCTCTGCAACTTCTAAGGGCCGCAAGAGCTTTCAGTCACCATCAAGACAATCTGAGGGAAATGGACATAAGTTATCAGTTAAAAAGAAACAGGATGCAAATCTAGCCCGGTCACCTTGTGTTGATCGTGGATTTGAATCTAATTACTGCAGTACTGGGTGTTCTCCTCCTGCCTATGATTTTCCTTCAGACAATGATGGATTTAGAATGCAAGATGGGAATTCAGAACCTGGAGATTTTGATGATTCTGATGATGATGACGATCCATGGAAACCTCTGAATCCGCATGAACCGGGGAATTTGAAAGTCAAACCTTACAGAAAAGGTTATTCTGGAATTTTCTGCTTTCATCTAATTTACAAGAATCTGGTGTATCTCCCACATACTGCCTTCTAAACTCATACTTGCTGACATGCAGTGAACGCCAATAGGAGGCCAGAGATAGGTTCCAGGAAACATCTTTCTTTAAGTGTGGAATTTCCTCTTGCAAAACTTCGTGGACCTATTAGCACGGAGTTAACTGAAATTTGGGAAGCGAAATTTGGTGTCTCGGAAAAACTTGGAAAATCACAATCTCTTTCACATTACGAAAAGGTTGCTGCTTTGTATTTTGTTTGCATCTTAGCTTCCTTTTCTTTCATAAACATAACTGAAATTTGGTGTCTCGGAAAAACTTGGAAAATCACTATCTCTTTCACATTATGAAAAGGTTGCTGCTTTGTATTTTGTTTGCATCTTAGCGTTCTTTTCTTTCGTAAACTAAACTGCTATCTGCAGCTGCGGCAATCACTAGTTGTAGGGAAGAGGGAAATAAATGATGCCTTCTCTAATCTGGAAATCAATACTGAGGATGATGGATGTGATGGTGGAGATCCAGATACCGGGCCACCTGATTTTGACATGCCTGATAGTACTTGCAACGGGGAAGATGTACCTCCACATCCAGAAAAGGTTTGGTTCATTTGCTTAGAGCCACTCTGCATTAAAAGCAGAAACATTAGCAGGATGTCTTCGTGAACTTCTAATACTTCTACTTATGCAGCATGAAGATCCAGATGCTCATGCAAACCTTGAAGACCTTTGCCGGTCTCATTTGGTAAGGACATATTTTCCTACTTTCCTTCATTAACAATGACTATAGATATTGCTACTGAAGGAAATCGTGAGTAATAATCTAAAGATTATTTTTGTTGGAGGGAATAAGTCTAGGAATGATTATTTTGTACCCACATCTACCACTGTAACTGCTACTACGTACAGACAATAATTTCAATTAGCAAGATAGAAACATTTGACAGAGTTGAGTTTTTCTCATCTCATACATGCTTGTAAACCTATCATTGTAGGATGCTCTTCTTGCTACCCTTGCTGAAAATGAGAAGCAGACTGAATTGGCCACCAGGGTTTCTACCTGGAAGCAAAGAATTGAGCAGAACTTGGAAGAACAAGTGTGCATTCATTTTAACACCTTCATCCTTGGCAAATGTTCCCACCCCTCCCCAAGTATTTCAGGTTCACTTCATCTTGTGATAATTAGCCATTTATGGCAGGATGCACGTCCACCATTTGACATTCACAAATATGGTGAAAGAGTTTTGGACAAGCTATCTGTGGAAGGAGATGTAGGAAGCGATGCCTTGTCGTTTGGAGAAGTAGTCAAGGGTCAAGAGAAGCATGATGTTGCTAGAACATTTTCTGCTCTTCTGCAATTGGTAATCCTTCTATTGAAGAATCTGACCTTTCTTTTCATTCAAGGAGATAAGTTAGTAAACGAATGTTGCTTTGCTTGTGTTTCGAAGGTGTTCCTTTATTCAGGAATGACTTTAGTTCTGAAAAACAGTAGCTTATAATTTAGGCTTCTGAAACTAATGTACCGCTGGGTTTGGTGAAGTGGGAAGTATTACGTAGCTTGGCATGGATTACCAGTTGATTTCTCTTCATGTTTCTTTGTGCAGGTGAACAATGGAGATGTTGATCTGGTCAGAAGCAGCCCAAATATTACATCGACCTGCCACTCAGATGTGAATCCTTTCTATGTTCGATTGCTCAGTAATGACAGGAAAAAGGGTGTACCACTTCAGTCTTCTAGAAAGAGAGGCAAAAGCAGCAACGGCAAGGAGAATCGCCCTGCACCTAATTCATCAGCACAGGGATCTTCCTCAAGTTACAGATTCAAAGTAACTCTGGGAAAACAAAGCAGATCTAGATGCACCCCTGAAGGCAAGAAGAGACGGAAGTCCAGATTAGTAGCACCATTGGACATGCATTTTGTGGGTGACCCAGCCCCCTTAACGAGGCAATCTTATATATTTTCTGTAATTTGGATGTATCTCCATATAAATTGAAATTGAAGATGACAAGGTGACTTATTCCTTTTGTAACCTTAAATCATTGACATAACCAAGTGAAAGCTGATGTCTGTAACATTTGTTTCTCTGTAACTCATTGGCCACATGTAGTTGCATCTGAAGGATCATTAGTCTCTTAGAGGTTATTAGGTTCTTGTTTCTTCCTTGTAAAGAAATGGTATGAAGCTCTCAAATTATTCTGAGAATTCATCAATGTATGTTACCAGGGTCTCCTATATGGGGTTATAACTTATTGAAGCTAGTTTTGGCTTCTGCATGTGCTAATACATAAATGTTTTTAACACGTTCAAATGAAAAATGAACACTATTTGTAATTTCCAAATTCCAATGACCTTCAGCAGCCTGCTGCTACAAAAACATAAACCCTGAATGCTGTTATGATGGATGCGTTTAGCTTATCAATGACTATGGCGTCTTCTAACATCAAAGTGCACATCCAACAGGCCTGTTATTCCAGCTTCAATCTTTTGACCAACCTTAACAGGACCAACACCTTGAGGTGTACCTGCATGGTAGAAAAATAACACCATGGAACCCAATGAGAGAAGGTGAAGGTCCAACAGATGTAAAAGTTATGAAGGCTGGATGATGGTACTGCATTACTGGATGAGTCGGATGATGTGCAGCTAGAATTCAGTTTAATATTTTGTAGTTGGATTAACAGTATAAACAAGGATATGAATGCTTGCAGATGTTAGAGAAAATACAGCCAGAAGAGTAAGAATGCTGCAACACGATTCATGTGTTTGACAGATCAGAGACAGAAAGTTGTGCAGTTACTTAAGCTGATGCACCCGCAGGCTACAGAAGCCATCATATCCTCTAATGTGCTTGACATTCAGCAGTATCAAACGAATAACATACATATATGAGTTATGGGTATGTAAATTTGAGACTAGCATATAAACATGTAGTTGAGTGAAGCAGCAATCAGCCTTTCTTTTTACCTGTCAGAATGACGTCACCCTCAAGTAGCGTAAAGATAGAACTGATGTGGCTAATCAAGAATGGGATCTTAAATATCATATCACTAGTTGATCCTTTCTGCCGTTTCTCCATCAACCTACAAGAAAAAGGATGAATTGACGGCAATGGAGTATGAAGCAGATGCAAATACAGAACAGGTAGTAGTACCTTTAACCACAGTTCTATGTTGTGAGGGTCTGGCAACATGGACTTGGGTAACTGCAGAATTACGGGTAAAAAATTTAAGGATAAAGAGGTTTAGAAGAAAGAAGTGATTACAAACATGAATGTGAACAAAGTTAGATGTGTTGTAACATTGCTACAAATTCAAGACCAAAATTTCTTCCTCCACCATTGCTGTTGAAATGAAATTGCTTTTTTTTTTTCAATTTCCCAAATAAAGAAATCCATCATGTGACAGAAGGACAAAACCTATCTTCTGGAAGGCAAAGCAGGAGTTAGGCTAAATCCTTTATATGCAATAAGAACAAAGACTGGAGATACTTTTTCCTCTTTACTTTAAATGCTTCTACCAAAATATAAGTTAAGACAATGAAGAACAATGACACTTCTCACATTCAGTCAGATGCAAGATTGACTATAATTAGCATTATATATCAAGAAAAGAAAGTGAAAGAGTACACAGATTGAGTTCTTACAACAGAACTGATTGGGGTGAAGGTATCTTGGCCCTTAGCCACGGACCATGGAAGACCTGCAGACTTTAGAAGACAATTGAAAACGTGAAAAAACTACAAGCAAGTAAAAACCAAGAAAAAGGAGAAACAGAAAGATGACCCACTAAAAGCAAAACAAAATCTTAAAATACAATGACACACGCAGGAAATACGGTGAAAAGAAATCATCTATTGAGATGTAGGGTGAAAGTGCACTTCTAGATTACATAATACCGATGCAGAAGTGGTTTGCTACAAAATGTTAACTTTACACAAACCTTAGCAGTAGATTGGATCTCCCTTGCCGTCATATCCAAAGCAAGAGCATAACCTGGAACCCAGAAGACCGTTGCACACACATTCAATAACCTATTCAGATGATGAGACAACTGGCAGACTTTCATCAAGGTAAAAAAAAGGTTGGAACTTTACAGTGTCTCAAGAATTCTGGCGTCTGTAAGAGATTGCTTTAGTCAGTTCTGTATTTCAGTTTTTATCAAGGATAAAGAGATTGTGATCTTGGAGTCAGTTTATGCGTTGGCTTTAGCTAGACGTATCAAGAATACAGCATGAAACTTGAACTAGACACTAAGTCATAAGGGCTTCTACTTCGGTTTCCCTAGCAGGTCTTGAACAAGTAGAGCATTTTTGGGTCAGCAACGAAATTATTTGATCCGCATACACAAAACTGGCTACATCTTGACAATGTTGGGAGGAATAGAAATATACCAATGATTGGAATACTAAACAAGCTATCAAATTATTAGGTTGAAAAACACATTAACCCATATATGTGTGCGTGTATGTGTGTACCTCCAACATAGTCCATGGCCTTAGCTTCAGGCACGTCGCGAGCGCGTTGACCGATGACCACAGCCAGCTCAACTTCGTGATCCAGCGCCTCCAGCGGCTCCGGCACCTCGATTTTACCGCCGTTCTCCAGATACGACGACGTCGGCTTCAGAAACAGTACCGGCTCCTTCAAGAACGCATCAAATCAAATCAAAGGACCCAAACATTTCAGCATGAAAATGCAGATAAATCCGACAGATACCTTAGGCACGGGATTCCCGAGTTCCTTCGCGTGCGCGGCGTAGTTGCGGCCGACGCCGATGATTTTGGTGCCGACGGTCAGAAGCTTCTGGTACGCCGCCATCCTCGGGGGTTTAAAGGTTGTTTTAGTGCCTCTATTGCTTGCGAAGAGTGCGCCACTACACGGCGGCGATGGTCTGATGATCGAAGTACACATATGCATAACGGCTTGTACGTATACTCAATTAGTTTTATTTTTCAGTTGTACTGTTCGCTTGACTACTTGTACGTTCCAATCTGTTATACCTCGCGCTTCGATTATGGTTAAGGCTTGTTTGGGGATAATGTTTTCTGTACGCTACCTCTTGTTCAGTTCGCATGATTCCTTGTATGTTTAGGGCCTGTTTGGATGAAGAATCAAATAAGGGGAAATTACACTTTTAGCCCCACAAGATACGGTTTATTACACTTTTGGTCATATAGTTTACGGGTTTAGCACATTTAGTCCTATAAGGGAAAATTTCATTTTTGGTCCCGTATATTAGGCCCTGTTCAATTTTGGTTCCATCCATTACAAAAATCTCAATTTCAGGACATTAACTTTTAATTTGTCTCAATTTTAGTCCCACCGTCAATTATTTGACGGAAAACATTAAATTAACCACATGATTCTAACGTGATATATCAAATTTGTGTATTTGGGGTCAATTTACAGTATGAGACAGAAAAGAGGGAAAATTAAAAATTATGGTTCATCTTCTTCTCTTTTCTCTTCCAACCGAAATCAGCTTCAATCTTCAAAAAAATGGCATCAAGTGATTCAACTTTTACAATCAAAACTCTCATGTGTTGTTATGGTAAGAAAGCATGTCTAAAAACTTTATGGACAAACTCAAACTTGGGAAGAAGATTCTATGGTTGTGGTGTTGCAAGGTGTGGATTTTTTGTGTGGGAAGACCCACCAATGTCCACAAAGACAAAGAAAATTATACATGGGCTCCTTCACAAGTCGAACAAAATGGAAGAAGAATTCTCGAAATGAGGAATAAGGTGAATTTGTTGCATAAAATGGAAGAAGAAAGTGTTGAAATGAAGAAGAAAATGATTTTCTTGTAAGTGTTTGGTTGTGACACTTTGGGGAATTAGGGAGATTAGGGTTCAGATGTTTGGAGGCTCTTCAAAAATCCAGAGAAGAAATCAACACGCTATCAAATTTATGTACCTCCTCAAATCCCCTTGAAGGATTTAGTTTCTCCAAAAGTTGTATATGATATCTGGGTTGCTTCGCTCCCCCCATTCTATTCCAGTGGTCAGTGGCATCCCTGTCGTCTTCATCAAGAGATTAATCAATTCTTCCTCTCCTTCAAGATGCAAAATGTAATTTCTGAGATCTAGCTTGTTAATGGTGTTTGACTCTGATTTTGTATTACAGTTCAGATTTGACTTCATGGTTGTAACAAAGTCAACAAGTTTCTTGCAGCACTTGCAGATTATCATTAACTTGCTCACAAAGAATATCGATATTAGCCTGATGGACTTGCTCAAAACTACCATTGCTTTCTAGATCAAAATACATAAATCCAAGGCCTTGTTCTTTGCATTATGTACAAGTTTTCTACCGTGGCGACCAGAGATTCTGAGATTTAATAGACAGTCCTTCAACTAACGAAGTATCTGGACCCAATATTTTCTATTGATGAGAAAAAGGGGAATTTGGGGAGATTAGGGTTCAGATGTTTAATTTTCCCCAAATAAGCAAATTTGATATATCACGTGAGAAGCACATGGTTAATTTAACGTTTTTCATCAAATAATTGACGGTGAGACTAAAATTGAGATAAATTAAAAGTTAATGTCCTAAATTGAGACTTTTATAATGAATGGACCAAAATTGAACAGGGCCTAATATATGGGACAAAAAATGAAATTTTCCCGTCCTATAACATAAATATTGTAGCATTTTTGATCCCATAAGATAAAAATTGTGGCACATTTGATCCCATAATATATAAAATTGTTTATATATATCCTATGGAACTAAATGTGCTACAATTTTATCCTATGAGACAAAAAATGCTAATATTATCATATGTGACTAAATGTGCTAAATTCGTAAACTATGAGACCAAAAGTACAATACACCCTATCGTATGAGACCAAAAATATAATTTTTCCATCAAATGGATAACAATAACATATGAATGGGATATTTGCAATAGTTTCTACATTTATGATGGGATATAAGTTGTCGAGACAATTCTAAATTAAGTAGTAATTGGAAACAAAAGTGAAAAGTGAGAAAACATTGAAGTTGAAGTTTGAAAAAACAAAAATTTATAAAAACAGTTTATAATATTTTAACTTAAATCAACTTAATTTAAGCAGTTTAAATGCCAAAAATGTAAATAAAAAGATACTATTTTCAATTGATTTTAACATTAAGCTTGTTTCAAACGTTTGTAAATACCTCTTAAATAGATTTTGACATATATAAAAAAAATAGCATTATTTACAAAAAGCACCCTTGATTTTTTAAAAATTACACATATTTCTCAAAAACGTCAATGCCATACACAAATTATCCCTACTTTTTTTTTATTGTCAATAGTAATTTATGTAATTACGCCCAAAAAATACACAAACCCTTATAAAAAAATAAAATAGCAAATTATCTTTTGTTTTAGAAAATGAAGCAAATTATACTCTTATTTTAAATTATTGATAGGGATAATTTACTTTATTTTTTGAAATACAGAGAAATAATTTGTTAATTTCTTTTTTTTCATAAGAATTTATTTGTTCATTTCACATATCATAGACAGAAAAATTATATTAGATCAGAAATATGAAAGCAAACTAGTAATGATCAAATTCTCAAGTTGTTGATGCATCAATTTCAAATCCCATGGGCCATAGAAGAAGATTATTACTAAATTAAAATTCCAAGAAATCCCTTAGTCACATTCGTTGACAACAACTGACACTGAGCAAACATTTGAGGAAAATACAATTTGTAATGTCAACTTGGCCAAAGCTTTTGGTAATATCCTTAAACACAGTCATGCATTTTCTTTAATTTCTTGTCTTTTTTCTCTTTTTCTTTTTTTTTTTTACAAAAAATACGAAATATTGTGTAAACCTTAAATAATCTAGCTTTATTATATCCAAACTTTCATATTCAGTCGTGAATAGATCAAACACTTGAACAACTAGTGATAAGCATTGTGTCCCGCCAGCATAACGCCAATCAAATATAGGGAAATTTGTACTTGTCATGTAATTGGTGTACAATTTAGGGAATAATTATTTTATAATTGAATTTGTTCGACTGAACCAAGTCCGATTAAAAGATTTCCCTGATATAGTGTAGAAAAACCAACAGTTCTCTTTAAGCACACGGTTAGTAAATATTTGGAACAAATCTGCAGAAGGGATTTGAGCATGTGAAATGCTTACAAAACTACTTAGTACTATATGTTTGAGTTTCTGTAGTGTATTTCTTGATGGGATTTATGTATTATAAGTGTTATTTTTAGGTGTTTGAAATGAATAGATTTTTTTATTAAAAAAAAAAGAATTAGAATTTAACAAAAATTTGTCTTCAAAAGTTGCTTCGTGAAGGGTACACCCTACTACTCTTCCAAAGGTGCTCACAATGACTTGATACTGGACGTTGTGGAGGCCCTTCTACAAGCACTTCAGACGAGCGAGCCATTGGGAGGAACGTCTTGTGGGGCTTGTGAAAGTGGGTCCTAGCCTCCCGTGACCAGTGGTATGTGGGCACTCGCTCATCTTCTTCCGACATGTTCACTTCTGATGGAGTCACCAGGCAAACGGGAGCTAGTGTTGACATTTGCTCCCATATGGCCCCCGTGATTATTTGTTGTATGGTTCCTAGGAGTGCTGGGGGCAATCCCCCTAAGGAGGTGCTATGATGTGGAGGCTTAGTCAGTGGGTCCATGGGTCTGGAGGACCTTGGGGCCGTTGCCTTACTGGTGGGGACCAGAGGGGCACCTAGAACAACTTGGAGGACCTGGGCTACCAGCTACCTTCATGGCCTTTTGCTTGCTCAGTGTGTTGTTGGGTGTTTCCATTACTACTCACGTCTTAATTTTGTGTTCCCACAAACGGCGTCATTTGAACTGCATGGGTCCAGTAAACATGGACCATTGTTCAAAATCTGGGCCTGAGCGTATACAGGCTCTAGGAAGACAACCTGTAAAAAAGATATTAACACTCCAATGCTCAAATTAGTACGTAATATTTGATAAAGTAGCACTAAAAAAAATGACTGAATGTGAATATAATCGCGATATTGTGAGAGAATTCGAGAACAATGTAAAAGTGAGTGATAAAGTGCTCAAAAGCTGCTTAAAAATTGCCTGGAGTTATCCCCTTCAAAAAGGGAACGAAACCTGTATTTATAGGGAGAGTGCCCCATTTGCAGGGAGTCTAGCCTACTCTCGAGAAGCTTGAGGAAGTTGATTAGATAAGGGATAAGTCCTTCATTATCCACAGGTAGATGTGTTCTAGTAGGAGTCCTCTTTGTTTTGAGAGACTCTGCACCTGCAAGAAGTTTGCCTCGCCATGGAGTCCTTCATTGCTTACACAGGCCTTCGCGAGTTAATATGATTTGAGGTGGTTGTTGCCGCTTAGATCGATTGGGCGCCATGTTGGGGCATGGGTACCACATGTACAGACCCTTTGGGCTGAATGATTTCTTGAGCCTTCACTATGGCCAAGGCTGTGGGAGATCCTGGCTCGCCATCCTCCTTCTTGGCTTCCTGGTTAAGCGGGCTGCCCAAGCACCCAAATCAATATGTTTTCCAAATAAATTGTATTTGAAAAATACAATAATATATATTTATTCAGTTTCTTTCAAAAAGTGTTCAATTTTTTACTAAGCATGTTGTCATTTTCTTTAAAAAATATATATAACTAGTTGTATATCTATTATATTATTTATAATGTTATTTTTTATTTTAAATTCTTTATTTATTAAATACTTTTCATATCTTGATCCAAAATATTTTTTACTTAGAAAATAACTTATTGAGGATTTAATGTGCAAAATACTAAAATATAATGAGAACCATATAAGTATTCATGGCATGAAGGGCAATGTTGCCCAACCAATCAGTTTAAGGGTACACTTAAGGGGTGTTTGTGATAACTTCTATTTTTCTTGTGGAATAAGTTGTAGAAAAAATTACAAATCAAGAGGTGTTTCGCTAAGTTTTTCTAAAACATCTTATAAGCTCCTAAATCGTATAAGATGTTTTAAAGAGCTTATAAGAGATCTTATTTTAAAAATAAGTTTTTAAAGTGTTTGGATAAAATAAAATATTAAAACTCATAAGATATTAGGGAGTTTGGGATAATAAGGTCTTCAATTGATAAAATAATCAAAATGGACATGATACTACTAGAATAAAATAAGTTGTTATTTTGTAACATATTTTGTTTTTAAAAAATTTAAAATGCTTTTATAATACACATTAATTTAATTTCATAATAAAAACTTAATAGAACTGAAAAATATGTTGAAGTTTGAAAAAAATAACTTAATATTTACAAATTAATCAATAAGTTATAAAAGTTGGTAGGAATCTAGCTACTTATAATGTGTAACTTAAATCAACTTAATTTAAGCAGCCTAAAAATAAATTATAAAATATAAATAATCATTTAAATATATTTTAAATAATAAGCTGATAAACGCTTATAAAGAATACTTGCGAAGCATTCCCTTATTAGTTTAGAGGGTAAATGCTACCTCGACTAAATTGGAAAGCCATCCAAATTATTGGGCTCAATTAGGGCAAACTTTATGAATGTTTGGACCAAATAGTGAAACTTAAGGCTCAAAGGGCCTCTTCCTCAAGAAATTTGTATATATGTGAAGACTAAAAAGTGATCTTAAAATTTTCAACTTTTTTGGTCAAATATTGGAATTTATTGCTATATTTGTCTTCTTATTAGGTTGGGTTTTCATAGTGTATTTGTTGATGAGATTCATGGATTATAAGCATCATTTAAGGTTTTTGAAATGAACAAATTTTAAAAAAAAATGAATTTTAAATTAATAAAAATTTTGATTTGAAAAGTTGCTACAAAACGACAATTTGAAGGGTATATAGATAATTATAAAGGCGTGGTCTAGTTCTACACGTCATCTAATTATAAAATATATAAATAGTATACTCGATTAGTTTTCCATGTATAATTATGTATGATACTTTCAAGAAAAGAACTTATGTTGTGTTTGAATTAATGGATTTGAATTTATGAATTTCAAAATCCATAATAACAAATCGGATAATTCATGTTATAAATTAAGGATTTCAAGATCTTGGATTCCTATTTTGAAATGAATTTCAAATTTTGTTTAGTATGGAGTCATTTGAAATTCTTTCATTCAGATATAGTCCTATAATATTTTTTTTTTTTTCTGTCTCACGTTATTTTCCATCACTATCACCAACCAAACACGCCTTTAATACTGTGTCCAATTTATGGTTAATATCAACATAGGAATGGGCCCGGTGCACCAACGGTCCTAATCACCATACAAACGTGGCCAACAACTCACAATAGTCCAAATTATGATGTCAATTATAATAAGATGGGGCCCAATCAAGTGAAAAATTAAAAGTCCAATCAATGTATTGGTTTTTCCACTCGTTATTTTTTGGCTGCTAAACCTGAAAATTGGCACTTTGCCCCATTATCTTTTCTTATATTCAAAATTTGACCCCCTTATTTTTCTTCTTTTTTTTGGGGGGTTCTAAGATTGTCTAACATTACATATCGAAAGTCTTAATGATTTATTTTTGTTATTATTTATTTATTTACAATAAAATATAAAGTTCTATCGTAAAACAAAAATTCTTGATATCGTGTATTAATTTCTAGTGAAGTTCTTGATATTATTGATTTAAGTAAAGAACTAAATTATTCACCATCAAACATGAGAAGATAGTCTTATGGGCATCAGTGTTAACAAGTATGATAAAATATCGAAGATCAACTGAGAATTCTAAGATTTTTAGGCGATTAACCTACAAAATAATGGTTAGTAATTAGATACTTAAGTTGATAATAGTTTCAACAAGAATAAAGCAAAAATACATTTGCAATGTATGGAACTCAATAGGCTAAGTGATGAAACGTGCGAGGATGTATGGATATGGAAATGAGTGGATACTCCCGAGTCAGGTACATGATAGGATACATTGGTCCAACTGTACGTCAGTCATCCACATTCCAAACAACCAGGAACATAATTTATCTCATCAGTATAAAAGTCGCCTATGTAGGAAGAATCAATTACCTAATAGAGGTCACTTTATTTTTCAAAATTTATCTATTGCGCTTATCCCCTACCGAATATGTCTATCGGTTTACATGCCAAGCGGGAAATATATTCTTAGTGTGTAGCCAAGCTGATTGGACCACACATTGCGAAAAGTGGGCATGGACAACTTAATTTGCCAGCATGTTTCAGCCAGATCGGAAAATTGTCCAAAATTTGATCTTGTCTTACAACTCATGTTTCTATATAATTACAATTCAATCCTACAAATATATATTAATTAAGCCACATAAGTCCAATATGTTGTACTAAATAAGAAAATCATTATTTGAGGACCTAAATGTCAAAAAAGTTGGACAAAACCTTTAAACAATATTCTTGAATTATTTCATTCTCCATAAAATTAAGGTATAAGTTGATACATTCTATCAACTACATTTGTTGAAGTGATGGGCACCTACAAATTGAATACCATCCCATAAGTGTGAAAAATTAGGAGAATTGTTGAAAAAGATAAAAAGGGGGTATCCCAGAATTTCATCAAACCACATCAAAATGTTACCCATTTTGAAAAACAGATAGAAAAGGCACATAAGTTTCTTGGAGTTCAAATTCTTGTACTTGTTTGGAATAACTTTAATGGTGAGTGTGCCAAAATATTCTTCCAATGATGTTATATGTTCAAAAGAGTTACTTTCATAAATTAAAGAAAAAATAGGTGAAATTACGCTTTTAGCCCATATAATAGGGAGAGTTCAACACTTTTTAACCTTTATTTTACGGAATTTTTAAAATGATATCAAATTTAGGAAAAACTTAATATATTTAGTCCTCTACTTTATGGAATTTTCAAAATAATTCTAAAATTGATAAACTCGACACATTTAGTCCCATAATTCTATATAAGTAGAGGACTAAATTTGCTGACATTTCTCAAATTTGGGACGAAATTTAAAATTTTCATAAAAAAGAGGACTAAATGTTTTCTCAATTTTGAAACTATTTTAGGAATTCTGTAAAGACGAAAGACTAAATTAAAGTGTTGAAGCCCTATACTATGAATATTTACCATGATTTTTGGCAATGACTAATATTTTTGTATCACCTACAGAATTATATAATTTTGCTAATGACACCATGAATAATTTGTCTTCCTTTGTTGTTTTTATTTTTATTCATTTGACCATGCATGAGGGTATTAATCACGACGAAAAGTCATATTTTTTCTGATTATATACATATAGTCATTCTTACATATAGTTGATTGATAAGCCAAACAAGGAATGAAGAAAAAGGTTGAATAATAATCATAATATCTATATATGAAAATGAAAAAACTTGCAATTTTTCATGTGTCTTTCTATTCATGTTTGGATGTATATCCAATTGTTTATTAAAGGTTGGGTGGGTAGATGTGGCACATAGGTGTTACTTGTTTATACATCCAAATTCTTGCCTTTATTGACTTTAATAACCTTTTAATTAAGTGGGGTGACCTTTATAATATAGTACTCTCCTTATCTAAATTTGATCATTTTTTTTCTTTGAAATGAATTTCATTTTTTCCCTTAAAATTATAATTTGATTTAAATTAATTATGATAAGATCTATAATATAAATATATTTAGGAGTAATAATAAAATAATAAAAAAAAATCATTTTAATTTTTTATTTAAATTTTATGTGGAATCAAATAAAAATAATAAAATTGGGATGTAGCTGGGGTGTATTATTTTGTCCTTGATCAATAAAAGACAAATTATTAAGCATATGTGTGGCAACTTCATGATGAGGATGAAATGCAATTTGTCTACTTTCTAAATTAAATGGAAAAAGAATTGCTCGAATTGTATTTTTAATATTTAATTTTATTAGATATATGACTGAATTTGGATTTAAATTTCATTATTTTCTGATTTTCTAGCCATAGGGTATCATGGTTTTATTTTATTAAGAACTATGAAAAAGAAAGAATCTTTAATTTATTTTTATTTTATTTATTACTTTTGCTTCGGTAAATTATTTTTTTAATCACCTATTATTTTTATTCAATAATACTCTTTTTCTCTATTATCAATCTTATAAGAATAACTAATTAATAATAAGAGAGTGTGTGTGTGTGTGTAAAATTGTTTCATAAAAGCAATTAATTAATGATAAGTGAAAAACAATGTTTCATAGTACATAGACAGTTCTCCAAGCAATCAAAAGTCTATGAGATGTGAAAGTGTAGGAGATGGTCAATCTAATTAATTAATGTTCAACAATGTTTATCCAAAATTATATATATATATATATATATATATATATATAGAGTTGAAATGTCCATTTAATAAGCTATAGGGATCGGATGATTAAGTGGCTTTAGGTGTGGGGGAATCAAGTTTTATTCTGCTTTAAAAATAAACATATTTTGGACTAATTATTTATATTGATGCCCGCTAAAATTATTGGATCAAATTCATCAATAAGACAAGACAACCTAGCTAGATACAAGTCTAGCAGGCTCATCAGCAGGGTAGAAAGGCTTACAGGCTTACCTTTACTTTACTGAACTGACATGCCTAAGAAATAGGTACATTCTAATCGGACAAGGCATCATACAGCTGGAGGGACATATTATATAATTTGCCAACACATTTAGCCACATCATCTAAAATATCTTCAGGTGTCCGATTAAATCGGTGGCAAATGAGCTAGGAATCCATGAGTAATCAATTCTCGAATTTTCGGACAGATATGGCAAGATTCAATCTACCCAGCGTATCTCAGTCGAATTAAGTTTAAATTATGTACAAACAGTTATCTCTGGATGATAGCCAACTCAAAGGGCTCTCCAACAACTACGGAACTCCATAATAACCCTGTTATCTTGCTCGATACATATCTATAAATAGAGGCCTTGCATAATCATTTGGTAACATCAATCCTCACTTTCAAACTTCTACTTATTCTCTCATTTTCACTCGATTTCTAAGCTGTTTTGAGCCTATATTTTCACTTCACACGAATATATATATATATATATAATATAATATATATATTATTATTATTTTACACCATTATTCCCACTTTAAATTAAGTTTCTTTTACTATTTTTTAGTACAACCATTACTAACTTAAGTATAGAAGTGCTAACCTTTGTTTTGTAGAGTTAGTCCCATTTGATTTTAGAATTTTTCTTTGAAAACCTTTGGCCTTGTGGTGTGACAAAAAATCTGGTACACATCACGTATAGAAGTAAAAAAAAAAAAACCATAATAAATTAGAACGATGTAAAAGTCGAGTAAGTGGAGGTCAAGTTTAAAATCGAAAGTTTATAATTTCAAGATTTTCATTTAAACATTCTACACGCTTCGATGTCGTCTATCACTATAAGAAAATAGCTAAATAGTTATAAAAAAATTTAATGTTAAAATCAATATCGAGCTAATTTACATTACTAAATTCATTAGCAAATAAATTTTTTATATTACACAATGTAAATTAGCAATGAGAATTTTGCATACTAATTAGCTCGACGCTACTCCATTGCTATTGAGTCATTCTCATAGAGTGTATTTATGCAATATTTAGTAAGTAACTTAGCGCTTCAATTCACATTAAATATTTTCTTTAAATACACATACAATATTTTAAAACTTAATAAACCAAAATTTGAACCATAACAATTCAAATCAAGTATCTACAATATGATCAAGAATGGGTACTATCAAAAAGAAAGTTTTTAATTCATGAAAGAATTTGATCGTATATACTTATTAGGGTTAATTATATTTTTTTAATTAAAATATAATTATTTTTATATTTTGGCATTTTTTTTTTTTTTGTCAACTTAGCATCTCAAACTTTATAAAAATTTTCACTTTGACATTTATAACTATTTTTTAATCAATTTTTTTTCAAAAAAATATCACATGCAATGCACATGTGATATTTAAGGGTTATGTGATGTGATATTTTTCACATATGCATAATTAATAAAAAATAATTATATATGACAAAGTGCAAATTTTGCAAAGTTGAAATGACAAATTGACACAAAAAAAAGTTTTAATGGTAAAGTATAAAAACCGACATAATTCGAGTGGCAAAATTTAATTTACCCTACTTATTATATGATTGATCTACATTTAATTCAAAGTAAAAAACTAATTGCATTTAAATTAATTGATCAAATTTAATTTGATAAGGAATTTCCCTTAGTGATCAATGGCATGAATAGGGCTAAATCAAATGCATGTCCACTCCAAAATCCAATCATATATATTGAATATTAGAATAGGTATTATTAATATTTCTTATGCAAATTCCATGTAATTCAATGGTTGTAAATGTACAAAAAAATCGATAAGTTTTAAAGAATTAACTTCCAATTTTACCATTGGTGAAATATAAATACACTAGAAAAAAATACTATTGTCTAAATATTTAAAAGCTATGGACTCAAAATAGTGATAAATAATTATCATCATTTATGATTGTTAAATAAAATCGATACAAAATTTAATTTATCTACCATGAAAATTATATTTTGTCATGATTATAAACTGTACAAATATTGGTTTTAACCATAACAAATATTTTAGCTATATTTTCAAAAATAATGGCCAACAATCATTGCATGAACGTGATTAATATAAGTAGCCATAATTAAATGTTATATTTTTTCTAGGTTCAATTCCAATCAACAAATTAATTCTAACCTTACTCTAGAAAATGAGTAAATTAACAAAATAATTTAAAAAGAGTAAACAAAAATCAACGTGACAATCAAATAGTATTTCTCTTTCAAAATATTGCAATAAAATTGCTTAAAATATTGATGTAAAAAATTAATAAGAAGAAATGAATAAAAAACCCAAAGAAAATTCCATTAATTATGACTAAAATCAGTAAATAAACTACATCAATTTAAGAAATAATTAAAAACAAACCAATTACAATATCTCACATAAAGTGCAACAAATATCCTCACATTCGATGGGAGGCAAACTTATGACTTTAAACACATGAAGTGACTTATAATTTCTATTATACCTAATATTTTGACAGTGTTTGCAAAAACAACGTTTAAGAACTGATACGCAAATGTAATCAACTAGTAAATTACAATGACTTTTATTTTCAATTATAATAGTTAATTATAAAAAATTTATAGGGATAATTACACTCTCCTCCCTGAGATTTGGTGTAATTACATATAGATTCCCTATGGTATGAAAAATTATATATAGCACTTCTGAGGTTTACTTCCGTCAAACAAATAAGTTCCTCCGTTAGTCGAATTCATTGATATTAACAAAAAAATTAAATGAAATTTACCCCGATTAATTTATTACTGACTTATTATAGCCCAAATAATTATTATTGGACTAAACTATTATTATAACGGTGAAAATATTACCTCCTCGCATGCATTAACGTATGAGGACGTATGAGATAGTTTGATCATAAAAAAAATTATTTGACCTACAATAAGAAAATCGAAGATAAATATAGATTTTTTTTGTTAATATTAACAAATTTAGTGAATTTTGACTAACAGATGAACTTATTTTTCAGATGAAAGCAAACTTTAAAGGTGTTAGGTATAATTTTTCAAACTACAAAGGATTTATGTGTAATTACACCAAGTCTTAGGGGAGGAAAATATAATTATTCCAAAATTATAATTTCAATTTAATCATTATAAGTAACATTTCCACTAACGTGGCAATTAACAAGGTTAGCTAGTTGGCTACGCTAGCTCTCCTATTACTACTTTTTTTCTTTATATATTTCCTCCGTTGGTGTCACTCAAACCCCCCCCCCCCCCCCCCCTTCTATTTATCTCCTCCACCACCACCACCAGCAACACCGGCCGGGAAGATGCATGAAATGGTGGGACTTAGTGTAATATTGGAAAACTACAGGGACCAATCTGCAAAGAAAGCTCCACAGTTAGTGATGAGCAGCAGCAGCAAAGGAAGCATCATGATAAAGTTACCAGCTGCAGCACCCTCCTCTCCTGCTGGTTTGGCAAGAAAGGAAAGTATGTGTAGCAGTTCAGCAGGGTTTCTTGATCATTGTTTCCTCTGCAAGCAGAAGCTCTTGCCTGCCAAAGACATCTACATGTACAAGTAAGCTACCTAGGGTTTGGTCCATGTTGTCCCAATTCTTACAACCTTTTTCTCCTATACAGACTGTCTTTCCTTTGAATTTTTCTTACTCAAATCAAGTTTGGACGATCCAAATTAGTTATTGAGCAAGTGTAATATATTTTTTTATGTGAGGTTATTTTTCCTAAACTATACATCTATTACATGACAAGTATATTGCTTTTGACATAAATGATTCAGGTTTGAAAAAACCCCATGTGGATTAGAATTTTTTCTCCCACTTGATTCATAATAGTACTTATTGATTTGAATACCCAATTACTCCGTTCGTCTGACACAATACATATTAATGCGGCTCGCGGCTCGATTTGTGTCCTATTGCGCGAGTTATTGTCCGTTTTAATTTCGTATAAATTGTACGAGTTTCTCTTAAAAATACGTATTGCTAGAGAGAGGTGTCACTTATATGTTGATTAAACTTTTCATATTGATGTGGACGATTGTCTATATCATATATAATAAGGGAAAATTGCATTTTACGTCCATATAAGTCAGCCCTTTACAATTTTGGTGCCATTGTTAATAATTTCATTATTTCACATCCCACAATTTAATTTTTTTTGCTTTTTAGTTCCAAGCCTTATTTCGTTAAATTTTTTAGGGAAACATCACATGCAGCGCACAAATTCCGATAAGTGTCGAGAGGTGTGGAATGATGTTTCCATCAGAAATTTGATAAAATTAAGGTTTTGAACTAGAACTACAAATTTTTTGGAGTTATAACAAATGAGGTGGTGAGTTAAACCAAAAAAAATGAAACCAAAATAAAAAAAATTAAATTATGAGACGCAAAATTTAATTTTTCCTATATAATGGGTTATAATCTTGTTTTAGGATCATAATCCAGAATTGAATTATATTGGCTATTATCATTTTATTTTATTTTTTGTTGTGACTAAATTTTATCTTTTTTAAATAAGGTTTTTTTTTTCTAAAAAAACAATTAATTATTACTAATAAATGTTGTACTGTTTGAATATGTAGAGGGGACAGGGCATTTTGCAGCGTGGAGTGCAGGTGCAGGCAGATGTTCATGGACGAAGAAGAGGCTAACACTGCCACTGCAAAGAGTGGTTGTACCACGCGAGAGTACAACTGCTCATTGGCTGCCATGAAACCACCACCGCAACTGCCCCACCACCACCACCACTTCTTCCCGCAGTGGCGAAAGCCCAGGAAATTCCTTTTCTACCCTCGCTACGTTTTGTATATGACATTTTAATTTTGGTCCTCCTACCCCAAAGTTTGGAGTAGTTTTGTCATTCACTTATGTGGCATTTTTCATGTCATCTTTTTGGATGGTCGGATTGGATTTTTGGTTTTAAATTGTTGTAATTTTATTTTAATTAATATATACATGCCACGTATATAAGAAAAATTACATAAAATAAATGACATCATTTTTGTATACGTGGCATATGTATATATTAAATAGAATAGATAATGCAAGAAAATTGAGAATAGTTCGTCTTATGTACCTGTATGAGTTTGTAAGTTTGTGTAAATACGGATTAAATGTATTTTTGGTTTTGTAAATTATGTTATTTAGCATCTTTGTTTTTTAACTTTTCAAAATAATGTTTTGATCCTGTATTTTTTTAATTTTTATAATTTTAATTATTTGTTCGCCAAAATTCAGTTCCACCGAGTGAACTCTTGCTTTTGATTCTAATATCAAGATTCTCATGCAGGTCATTCTTTTTTGCTTTTTTATTGGGTAAATTACAACGACCTTTTTTGAGATTTGACATAATTACGAATACCCCTCGTTATTTGAAAAATCACCAATACCCCTTTAATTTTAACAGTCAGCTAACAATTAGCCCAATCAATTATGTTTTCATCCAAACTGACCAAAATGTCCTTGTGAATTAAAAATTATAATTTAATTTATTCTTAAAATTTTCTAATTATTTGATAGACTAAGTGGATAACCTTTTTTAAAAAATTTCCATCCACCTCGTTTGATTATTTTTTAAGTTTTTCAAAAAAAATAAAAAAAATACTATAAGGGCAAAGTTGATAATTTCATACACTATTCAAGAATTATATAATTTCATCAAATATCAGGAGGTATTTATAATTATATCAAATTTTAAGAGAGGTCGTTGTAATTTACCATTTTTATTCATAGAAAAAGAGTATCTCAGTCGTATCTCATTTTATTTATCACAAAGAAGATTCCCTCCCTCTTTATATTTTTTTATCTTTTTTTATCACACACACACACACACACACACACATATATATATATATATATATATATATATAACTAAAGATCTCAAATAGAAATTAAAAAAAAATGCAATTTTAATCCTTTGTGTATAGAGGTGGCAAGTTTGGTCTTGTTGAAATTAATTTTGTAATTTGATCCTACATTGAGAAAAAAAATTGATAATTTGAAAATAATTCTAACAAAACAATTATAAATTAGCCCTAAAAATAATATATTATGCATATTATGCACATGGCACGACACACTAATTTGAGAATTTTCAACTGGCAAGTCACAATTACAGCCAATTTGTTCTTGTCATGAGATAATATATTGATTTGTAGTACTCCTCTCCAACAAAGTATATCATAATTGATTTATCTATAAGTGATGAGGAAATTAAACATATCATATAGTAAAAAGAGGAAATCCTAAATAAAATATCCCTAATTGTAGCCCTAAAATTTAATGTACATTTATATGGATTAATTATGTTTATATAGATTAATTGAATAGAATAAAATGAATATTAACTAAATCAAAAGGATGCCTACCTAAAAATCTATAGACCAGAACATTCATATTTATTTAGGGATAGAAGAGATTTTTCATTTAAAAGACATTAACTGTAACATTGATACCATCCTAGCTAAAAGACCTATAAATACCAAGAAGGCTTGTATAAAAAAGGGACATTGGGAAATTTCATAAACTTATGCTTATTTATCATATTCTCTCTACTGTATGTTTCTTATCCGTATCATATGGGCGTCGTCTGTGTAAAAGAGATCTAAGCACCGACGTTGAATACCAAATCCCGAATGAGAAATAGAACAACGAACCGACGCTCCACCTATCAAAGAAGGGAAAAAATGGTTCTTCTTGTCCAGGATGAAATCCCTCCTCTGTCTACAATTCCAAATAGGATACCCTAACAAGAAAGAGAGAAAAAACAATGAGCACTCTCACAAGAAGAGGATGAGAGCCGGCACATACCCCCTCTGCCATTGATCCTAATCACTCTAGAAGCCTTGCAACAATTAGTGGAAGAAGCCACAACTCAAGCTGTCTTCTCAACACCCTTCTTTTATTCCTCAAGAAGAGCCTTCCATTCATGAAAGGCGTGAATAGAAGACAACGAATGAATGAAAGGATGAATTTGTACAATTCCCGAAGAGATCAACAGTCAGGTTTCAATTCCCGAAGATAGGATGAATTTTCCCTATTCTCTTATCTGGGAGGGACAAGTTAGAGAAGGAGCCAAACAGCGAATGGAAATATCCCAAAACTCTCTCGAGCGACTGCATTGGAAAGTATGGAATAACAACACACATTCCCACATGCAGTGGCCTAGCTTAGGAGAAACATATTTGCTCCGCATATTCTGGTTGAAGCAATTCAACTAGGAATCAAAATACCAAATATGACAGAGTGCAATAGGGTAGGCGACCCCGATACCATTCGGATCAATTCAACTAGAAAACGGACCCCAACATTGGATAAACTATCAATTAGGGCCGAGAAATACATCCGAATTGAAGAGGCAATAGGATCTCGCTCCACAAATCTTATGAAGAGAAAATTCAATGAAGATAAAATGGAGAGACTAGAAGAAAGTAAGATGGAACACAAACCACCTATCACATTCGAGAAATACACTCCGTTGAAAACCTTTGGTAGAAAAATCCTCGCGATGGTAGAACAACAGGGCTTAGTGAAATGGTCTCCTTGTATGAAGGACAATCCAAAAAATTGAAGTCCAACAAATACTGTCATTGTCACAAAGATCAAGGACTCAACATCAAGGTTTGTCTCCATTTTGAAGATGAAATCAAAAAATTGATCTAGTGAGGGTATTTCAAGGAATTCATCGATTACAACAACCCTTCTTATAAGAATCAAAATACTCGACGCAAGACCCCCCAAATTATCACAGAACGGGGAGAAAGTTCGATAAGAAAAAACCCCTATAGAAGAAAATTTACCCACGGCTAGAATAATTAGAACTATTTCAGGGTGACCCAGTAGTAGAGATTTTGTGCAAGAAGGAAAGCGGATACTACGAGCCGCCAACAATCCAAGAGCACCTAGGCCATACAATAAAGTACCGATGAATAGTCAACCAATGGACACAAAACCCCTCTACAATGATGCAGTAGTAATCGATCCCACAATCTCAAACTTTTGGGTAAAAAAGATTTTGGTAGATAGTGGAAGTTCGATCTATATCATCTTTTATAAAGCTTACTCATAAGTAAGGATAAACAATGCTCAATTGACGCGAGTAAACACTCCTTTAGCCAGCTTCAATAGAGATGTAGTAGAGACATTGGGAGAAGTTTTACTATCCATATCCAGTGGAACATATCCAAAAAGCATCACTAAAATGGTTAAATTTTTAATAGTTCATGCCCCATGGGCCTTTAACTCCATTTTAGGACTACCAACCTAAACCTTTTCAGGGCAATAATTTATATCTACCATATGAAGCTCAAGTGTCCCATACCACTAGGAATTGGACAAGAAATAGGAGATAAGCGGATGGCAAGATAATGCTATGCAAATTCCCTGAGAAAGATTGGACATGAAGAAAACAAACATAAACAAATCATAATTGGTCCTCCTGAAAGGAAGCAAATGCACATCCAACCACTAAATGGTGGCAATGATTCAAAAAATAAAAGAAAAGAAAAGAAAAAGAAAAATTGATGAAGATCGAACTGGGGTTGTCGAAGAAGTCAAAGTGGTGGAGCTCCACTAGGACAAACATGGAAAAAAACAGTAATAGTAAGAATGTTATTCAGATGGAAGTTTGTAAAACACCATCATTGAAGATTGAAAAACACCATCAAAGGTCAAAGTGTCATATATTATGCATATTATACACATGACACGACACACTAATTTGAGAATTTCCAAACGGTAGGCCACAATTACAACCAATTTGTTCTTGTCATGAGATAATATATTGATTCGTAGTACTCCTCTCCAACAAAGTATATCATAATTAATTTATCTATAAGTGATGAGGAAATTAGATATATCATATAGTAAAAAGTGGAAATCCTAAATAAAATACCCCTAATTGTAGCCCTAAATTTTAATGTACATTTATATGGATTAATAGTGTTTATATAGATTAATTGAACATATTTAAATCAATGTTGACTAAATCAAAAGGATGCCCACCTAAAAAATTGTAGACCACAACATTCATATTTATTTAGGAATAGAAGTTATTGTTTACTTAAAATGCATTAACTACAACATTGATTTCATCCTTGCTAGAAAGGGCTATAAATACCAAAAAAGCTTGAATAGAAAAGGGACATCGGGGAATTTGGTAAAATTATGCTTATTTATCATGTTCTCTACTTCATATTTCTTATCCATATCATATTAGTGTCATCTGTGGAACAGAAATCTAAGCAGCAACGATGAATACCAGATCCCAAATGAGAAATAGAACAGCGACCGACGCTCTACTAATCGAAGAAGGAAGGGAAGATTTGTTTCTTTCCATTTGGGACGAAATCCCTCCTCCGCCTACAATTCCCAATGGGATACCCCAACAAGAAAGAGAGCAAGAACAACAAGCACTCTCACAAGAAGATGATGAGGGCCGGCACATACCCCCTCTGCCATTGATCCTAATCACTCCAGAAGCCTTGCAACAATTAGTGGAAGAAGCCATAGCTCAAGCGGCGACTAGAGCAATCGTCCAATTTATAGAAAATCAAGCGTTTCCTCAACATGTTTCTTTTATTCCTCAAAAGGAACCTTCCATTCATGAAGGTCGTGAATAGAAGGAAAAAAATGAATTAAATGACGCAACCTGATGAAGAGGTCAACAACCAAGTTTCAATTCCAGAAGATAGGATAAATTTTCCTGCATTCCCTCATCCGAGAGGGACAAGTTGGTGAAGGAGCCAAAAATGAATGAAAATATACGAAAACCTCTCTCGAGCAACTAGACTAAAAAGAATGAAAAAGCAAAATATCTTCCCACTCGCAATGGCCTCCCCTAGGAGAAACCCATTTGTGCCGCATATTCTGGTTGATATAGTTCAACTAGGAATCAAATACCAAATATGACATAGTACAATAGGGTAGCTGACCCCCAATACCATTTGGATCAATTTATGGCAAAAGTCGACTTCCTAAGTATAACCAATGCAGCATACTGCAGAATCATTAGAACAACTCTCTTTGGGAAAGCTACGGGTTGGTTCAACCAATTACCTTTTGGAAAACTGGCAATTCTGAACAACTCACCCAGCAGTTTCTACATCATTTCTCGATTAATAAAAAATACCCCAAAACTGCATCATATTTGTTCACTATGATACAACGAGAAAACAACGTCCTTAGGGAATTTGTATAAAGATTCTCCGAAGTAGTCACAGAAGTCCCACATGACTATCCAAATCTTTTGGAGAGCATCATGCAGAAAATTTAAAATAAAGTTACTTCAAAGAATAGATAGCTAGAAAATCGACCCCAACATTGGATGAGCTATCAATTAGGGTGGAGAAACATATTGGAATTGACGAGGTAGTTGGATCTCGCTCCACAAATCTTTTGAAGAGAAAATTCAATGAAGGTAGAATGGAGAGACTAGAAGAAAGTAAGGTGGAGCACAAATTTTGAGAAATACACTCCATTGAAAACCTCTGGCAGAAAAATCCTCACGACAATAGAATAATAGAGCTTAGTGTTAAATGGTGTCCTTATATGAAGGACAATCCAAAAACTTGAAGTCCAACAAATATTATCATTTTCACAAAGATCGAGAACTCAACACTGACAGTTGTCTCCATTTTAAAGATGAAAAGTAGAAAATTGATCCAGTGAAGTTATCTTAAGAATTTCATTGATCACAGAAACCCTCTTTATAGGAATCGAAATACTCCACGCAAAGTCCCCCCAACTTATCACAGAACGGGGAGAAAGTTCAAAAAAACCATAGGGAAAAAAATTTACCCATGGGTAGAATAATTGGAGTCATTTCAGGATGACCCAGTAGTAGAGATTTTGTGCAAGTAGGAAAATTGATATTACGAGCCGCAAACAATCCAAGAGCACCTAGGCCATACATCAAAGTACTGATAAATAGTCAACACATGGAAAGAGATTGTATCACTTTTGATGGTAGATACCTAGAGGACGCCGAACCCCTCTACAATGATGCAGTAGTAATCGCTCCCACATTCTCAAACTTTTGGGTAAAAGAGGTTTTGGTAGACGATGGAAGCTCGATCAATATCATCTTTTATAAAGCTTACTCACAAGTAGGGATAAACAATACCCAGTTGATGCTAGTAAACACTCCTCTCCAGCTTCAGTGGAGATGTAGTAGAACCTTTGGGAGAAGTTGTATCATCTATATCCCCTCGAACATATCAAAAAAACATAACTAGAATAGTTAAGTTTTTTTATAGTTAATGCCCCGTGAGCCTATAACTCCATTTTAGGACGACCAAGCCCGAATCTTTTCAGGGCAATAATTTCCATCTACCATATGAAGCTTAAGTTTTCCATACCACTAGGAATTGGAGAAGAAATAGGAGATAAGAGGATGGCAAGATAATGCTATGAAAATTCCCTGAGAAAGATTAGACCTGAAGAAAACAAATAGAAACAAATCCTAATTGGTCCTCTTAAAAAGAAGCAAATGCACGTTCGACCACTAAACGATAGCAATGCTGCAAAAAAAAAATTTGATGAAGATCGAGTTGAGGATTCCGAAGAAGTCAAAGTGGTGGTGCTCTACTAGGACAAACATAGAAAAGTAGTATGACTAGGAACGTTATTAAGTGAGGATCTTGAAAAAAAACCATCATCGAATTTTTAAGGGAATAAGCAGATGTCTTTGCATGGGATGTTTCAGACATGACAGGGATAGATCCTGACATCATGGTCTCGCATAGAGGGATAGAAATCAATCCATAAAAAGTAAAAGCAATAATGGAAATGCAACCCCCACAAAAGATCAAGGAGGTGCAAAGATTAATGAAAATGATAGTTGCTCTTAATCGATTCACATCATGCTTATTAGACAAAAGTTTTCCTTTTTTCAAAGTGTTGCGAAATATAGAATACTTTCATTGGACGAAGGCATGCCAAAATGCCTTTGAAAAGCTAAAAAGATACTTGGTTTCCCCCTTTCCTCTCCCTTTTTGATCACCAAGCCTAACTAGGGAGAAATATTATTTCTATATCTAGTCTCATTAAGCACAACATCATTGCATTAGTTAGACCAGAAGGTCGAGAACACCAACCTATATATTACATAAGCAAAACGTTGTAAGGAGGAGAAGAGAGATATCCACCCATTGAGAAATTTGCACTAGCACTAATGACTGCGGCCAAAAAGTTGCGACCTTATCTTCAATCACATCGCATAGTGTTTTTGACCAACCAACCAATTTACAAAATAATGGCAGATCCAAGCACTTCAGGAAGGATGGTAAAATGGGTGGTAGAACTAGTGAATACCGACCAAGACCTGATATCCAAGCTCAAGCCTTGGCTGACTTCATAATTGAGACAACTAAAAAATAGGGAGAAAATACTAATATATGGTGGAACCTCTACATGGATTGATTCGCCACGTCACAAGAAACCGGCGCAGGAGCTATGCTTAAAAACTAACATGGAGATAAGTTTCAATATGTTTTCAAATTTGGTTTCCTATCGTCTACCAAGAAGTTGAGTACAAAGCTTTCTTTGCTTAATGTAGAATAGTATTGGCAGCAAGGGTTCGATGCCTCAAGGCTTACAGTGATTCACAGTTAGTAGTAAGTTCAATATTAGGAAATCACGAAGCTAGGGAAGAAAAATGTCTCTAAACTTAGCAAAAATTCAAGAACTACAATAAAAGTTTGAAGAATTCACCCTAGACCAAATACCTCGATCGGAGAACGGAAAAACTAATCAACTAGCTAAGTTGTCTGGTTCCTTGGCATCTCGTAAAAATAGGGGTGTCACCTTCATGATGCTGGAACATCCTGAGATAGAATCTAAAAAAGAAGAAATGTTGGTGGGGGATAGCAATAAACCTTATTGGAAAGAAGAAATAGAAAAACATCTAAAAACAGGAAACCTCCCAGAAAAACTAAAGAAAGCAAGAGCTCTAGAAGTCAGAACAACATATTTCAACACGATCAATGGAACCCTATACAAAATAGGTTATTCAGAACCCTATCTCAAATCCTTAGGTCCACAAAAAGCTAAAAGTATGCTTAGAGAAATTCATGAAGGAAGTTGAGGCAATCATTCGGGAGGACAATTGTTAGCTACAAAGGCCTTAAGCAAGATTACTTTTGGCGAGCCACGAAGCAGGATGCCTAAGAATTGGTAAAGAAGTTCAAGCCCTGTTAAGAACACGCCTACAACTTAATAATCCCAGTATCGCAAATGCAACCTCTGGAGAGCCCCTGCCATTTCGACCAATAGGGGATGGATATTGTAGGAAAACTACCAAAAAGCAATTAGCCAAAAATAATATCTTATTGTAGCAGTGGACTGTTTCTCCAAGTGGGTAGAAACAGAACCTCTAACAAAAATCACAGACAAGGCAATAATCGAATTCATTAGGATAAATATTATATACCATTTCGAAATACCTAAATCTTTCATAATAGATAATGGAATCCAATTCTAGGGTTCCAAATTTTGAAAATGGTGTAAAGAATTAAAGATCAACAAGTACTTCACGTCAACTGGAATACCACAGTTTAATGGGCAAACCGAAGTAACTAATAAGATCACACTCTATAACCTAGAGACTCGGTTGGATGAGGCTAAAAGAAATTGGGTGGAAGAGTTTCCCAGAGTGTTGTGGGCATACTGAACCACCACTCGAAATAGCACGGGAGGATCACCATTTAATATGGTTTACGGATCCGAAACTCTAATACCAGCTGAAATTGGAGAAGAAAAATGGAGAATATGCAACTACGAACCAAACCAAAATGAGGAAGAAAGAAGAGATGAATTAGACCTATTATAAGAAGTCAATAAGAATGCTAGCTCAAGAATTGAAGCATGCAAAGGAAAATTGGCAAAGGCCTACAACTCTCGTGAGCGTGCTAGAAATTTTCAAATTTGTTACTTGATCTTAAGAAAATCTAACATTACCAAATAAAAAAAAAAACTGGACACCAAATAGGAGGGACCGTATGAGATAGCAAAAATAATTGGGTATGTCGTCTATCACCTTCAAAAAGCTTGAAAAAACAAAATATCCCAAGAACTTGGAATATAGTGAACCTCAAAAAGTATTATGCATACGGAGGTTCTTGATTTTACTTCTCTTAATTGTGCAAGATACAAAGCCTTCTTCTATTTACAGGGCATCTTTATTTTTTTATCTAAATTATATGTTTTGTTAACTAAGGGGAATAATGCTACCCCATTAATAAGAAAAGCGCTCTTACAAGAGCATCGGGAAATAATGTTACCCCTAGCGCAAGAAAAGCATTCTTACAAAAACAAGCGCATAGGGTAATAAAGTTATCCCAACACAACGCTAGAGGTTTTTGCGAGGTAAAAGCAATGACACTTTGAAATTCAATTATTCCACTCAATCCCAAACAAGAATAAAAGGAAAAGCGAAAACAAATAGTCTATATTAACTAGAAACCAAGTACTTAAAGGAAAAACCATATGTTACATTAATAACAAAAAAGAACAAGGAAAATATCAAGACATCAAGTTATCAAGCCATACCGGTGGAAAGGACAAGTTCTTCTCCACTAACATTAGCAAAAGACACCCCCCTACAAAAAGGTCCTCAATCATCTCAACTGTTGCCTCCTCTACCTTTTCTTCAAAATCAGCAACGGAATGATCCAAAAACAAAAAAAATCCTCCTCACCAAAGCGGCCACTCTCCTTCAAAGTAGCATGACACTATCGAATGGTTTGATCATATATGTCATTTGCCTTAGCAAACTCTTTTGATCCTTCATACTTTTCTTTAAAGTCGCTCCACACATTCCAAGTCAACTTTTCCTGCTTTAGATTCCAAGAAAGATTGGCTCGAGGCAACTTCGCGATTGTAGAAAACTTTCCACTTCATCTTGCTAGCTACGATAGTTTTCAATTCCTCTTGGCAATGAACCAAGTCCTTTCTGGAATCCTTCACGGCCAAATTTAGCCTAGCAATCTCCTTCTCATAAGAGCTAAAACACTAATCAACCAACTCAGTCAAAGTAAAAATCTAAGAAAAAAAATAGAAGAAGTGAGAAAAATTACACAAAGAACAAAGAAAGAAAGAGAAATATACATTTACCCTAGCAGTTTCACCACTACAATACTTTCTATAACAATTTTAAAAATAAAAGTCAGCATCTCATATATTTTTTAAAAATATTTTTTTTAAAACTCTCACAAACAATTCCTACATCCAACTCCTCTAAAATCAGGAAGAAGGATCTGCTGGAGTTGGGAAGACCAAAGAACACCTACTTTTTAGCATACTTAGATTAATTCCTCTAACCATCCTTATTCATGAAAAGTTTTATAAATAGGAGTTAATTTATAGCTCGATGTAACTTTCATGGGACCTCACCTCGAACTTATTCATGTGATTTCAACCTCAGTTTTAATTACTAAACTAAGACATCGTCGATATTTTTATACTGATTTAGATATGAATGTTGATATTTGTTTTACGAGTTCCCTTTACCTAAATCCTATTTTAGTTTAAGTACTCGAAAGCAATTCATCATATTTGGACGTACCCAATAGATCAACTCGAGCATTTTTTACTTACATAAATGTCAAGTTTGAAAATTATGACCATATATATTTCTATTTTCTTTACATTTTATTAGAATGACACATTAACCTTTTAATGGAAAAAAATCATTTTAAGGGAAGCATTCAACAAAAATATTTAAATAAATTAAAATAAGAATGTAAACACTTTTATGGGACAAAAGTAGGAGTGTTTGTTCGATAATATCGAATCGAGTACTCTAAAATGGCATATTGGATATCAAATTGAATATAAATAAATAAAAAAAATTGTGTATACCAGCAGCAATTACCTATACCATATTTAATATCGATTTTTTTCAAACTTAATTACCAAATCAAATCAAGTTTTCATTACCTGTTAGCGAACTATTCACACCCTAAACAAAGGGAGATTATAATTAGTTGCCAATAATAAATAGCACATTCCATTGTCTAATTGAATGCCATTATTAGTTCTTTTAGAGACTTTATCCATAATAAAAATTATGATAAATTGCCAACAGCTCCTTCGAAATTTAATATAATTTTAAATACTCTTTTGCTATTTAAAAATTACCAATATCACCTTAGTTTTATCGATTGTTTAACAATCAATTCAATTTATTAGTCTCTGTTAGGTTTTTAAGTATTTTTTGTGTGAATTGATCGAAATGCTTTTACGATTTTTTTTTTACATACTGAGTGAATAATTTTTTTTTACGATTTTTTCATCAACCTTGTCCAATTTTTTTATTTTTTTCAAAACAAAGAAAAAACACATCTAGGATTAGATCACCAATTTCAGACCTCAATTCAAGAATTACATAATTTTATCGAATATATTTATAATTTTTCAAACAATAACAAAAGAAAGTTCATAATTATATTCAATTTGAGAAAAATAATTGTAATTTATACGAGAAATTAATATATAATGTGTAAAGGTGGAATGATAGATAGCCTCGAAAAGCGTGCGCATAGAAAATATCACCTTCTCCCATACCCCTAAACACGACATCACCTCCAAAATTAATTCAAAAGATTATCCCAAGAATTGTTAAAATACACTTGCATGTGAACCCCCGGTTAACGGGAACTTCCGTGGCCCAATCATATATGGACACGTCAGTAGGCTTGGTATTAAACTGAGGGTAATTCGTTGGATCACCACCAGTCCATAAACACCGGTTGCAGCTTGACAAAACACAGAACCGTATATAATTGAAAAAGCCTACGTATTTAGTGACCGTAGACCAAAGAGCGAATAGCGACGCGCGAGGGACGCGTGGGGAGCATTCTCCTTGGTAGATGAAGTTAATTAATCATAATTAATGAGCAAAGTACTATGGATCCTTCAGGTTGGTTGTAATAGTAAAGGGCTACTCATATAGGAGATAGAAAATAGGGTTAAAATACATTTTAACCCCTTCATTTATTATAAATTGCATTTGCCCCCTAAATTAATAAAAATTCAAATCGTATAAAACTCCTTTGTATTTGAAAATTTTGGGTAAAATTTTTCTGTGTTTAGAAAAATAAACAAAAAAAAAAACTCATTTATTTAAAAAATATAACATTTACGTCCACTTGAATTAATTATATATATATATAGTTATATTGCTCCCAATGTATTTTTATTATTTTCATATTAAATCAATATCAAATTGTTTTTTTACTAGAATGAACAATTATATTTAAATTATATTATAGAAAAAATAATTAATAATTTAACTATTTCATATTAAAATTAAAATAATAAAATGGTGTAACAAATACTATAGATAAAAACTATTCCGTACTACCTAATCTTAAAAAAAGTTAATAATTAACCAATATAATGAGTTCGTCTTTAACAATACATAAATAATTATATCTCCGTTATAGGAATCAGATGAGGCAATTGGATAATTAGTTGATTATGGTCTGGATATTCACGAGTTCTCAAGGAAGTTATTTTCGTGGATATCGTTTGTCCAAAGTATTATCCTAGTTAGAGGTTAGTCTGACCTAATCCATAAATCTCAATTGGTACACTTATCACTTGCTAACATGTCTTCGAAGTCCTAACACAACTAGTTGGCCCACCAATTGACTAGACCAACTCGATTTCGTTAATATGCTTCGGTTGGGCTGGAGGTGGTATTTTGTTTATTTGTGATTTCTGAATTTTGAACTATTGATTTTACTTTAGTTGTACTCGGACTCTTTGATCAATTGGGATGGACAACACCATTGAGTTTTGAAAATTTGATAATCGAGGTCTTTTTTTATGATCTGTCATTTTTTAAAAAAAAAAATAGCAATTATTTTTATTTTTATTTTTCTTTTTTCAACTTTTAATTATTTTTCTCCCTCAATTTTCATGTTTTTTTTTTCGCCCATTATTTTCTCTAAATAACTACTCACAACCTTTATATTTATAATAATATTTTTTATTTATCTAATTAAAATATATATTTTTAAAAAATATATATTATTTATATTTTAAATTAATTGTACACATTTGCCATACGCATTAGTTTTAAGAAATGATTTAGAGTTAATCCTTCAAAATGAAAATACAAAACATGTGAAATTCAATTTTCTTTATAATTGGAATTTCGTGTTGTTCAATTTCTTCCGTTGACGGTGAACTATGCAGAACATAGACACAGCGCCAATAATAATTATCAGGATAAATACACACACATACACACTCGGTAGGTGTATTTGTGCATACATATATACATATATATATATATGTATATAACAAGGTTATCTGTATCTTGATTAATAACAAGGCTAAAATGCATAAAATCCCCCTGTGTTTTAAAAAGTCCGCTGAAAACCCCCCTATGTTTTAAAAAATAGGCTAAAAGCCCCCCTGTGTTTTTTTAAATATAACTCAATCGCCCCTTTCCGTTAAATGTAACTAACGGCGTTAACTTTTTTATAAAATGACCGTTATACCCTTATTTAATATATATTACCTCTTATTTTAGTAACCGTTGGATTTTTTTGATCAAATAATGACCATTAGATCTAATGAATTAATCTCAACCGTTAGATTTTAAAAAAATGAAAGGTTTGGATTCAACTAATTATTTAATTTATATTATATATAAATAATTTTATTAAATAAAAAAAAAAACTATCTACCCAACCCCCACCCCCACCCTCTGCTACCCACCCCCACCTCCTGCTACCTACCCCCTCCCCAATCTCCCCCACCCGCCGTCCACCACCTCGCCGCCCACCCCACCCCGCCGCCTGCCTCCTCCTCCCCGCCTGCCTCCTCCTGCCGCGCCACCCCCGACTGCGCCGTACCCCGCAGATGGGGGCGACGGAGCCGGGGGCGGCGCCCCCCGCAGATGGGGGCGACGGCCGTCGCCCCCAAATCTGATCTGGGCGACGTCGCGCGTCGCCCAGATCTGATCTGGGCGACGACGCGTCGCCCAGATAATGACGAAGGGCGGCGGCCGCCGTCGCCCATGGTCTGGGCGGCGGCGACGTCGTCGCCCTACTGTGCGGGGGCGGCGGCCGTCGCCGTCGTCCCCAAATTTTTTTTAATTTTTAGAATTAATTTAAATTATATATTAAATATTTTAGTTAATTAAGAATAATTTAAATTATATTTAATATAATTAATTAAGAATAATTATTATTGTATTTAAATTTATTTAAATATATTTTACTTAATTAAAAAGAATTTAAACATATAATTAATTAAGAATTTAATTTTTAACTTCATATAATTATAAAAGTAATTCATTGAAATATGTTTAAATATAATTAAAGGAAAGTTTTAATTTTTTGTTTTTAATTATAATAATTATAATAATTATTTTAAATTTAAGTATAAATTTATTTAAATATTTTAATTAAATAATAATTTAAATTATTAATATTATATTATTTTTATAATTATTAATATTTGTATTTTTAGAGGAGAGAAAAATGCAAAAAAAATTAAATTTAAAAGTCATTTTGACTATAGTAATTTTAGATACAATATAAGGGTATTTTAGTCAATTAAAGACTATAAAAATGTCAAAATTCGCAAAAAATCAAGCCCAAACGCAATTCAGGCGCGTGCATGTCACCTTCCGTTAATTTCTAACAGAATAGGGGTTTTTTGCTGAGTTTATTGAAACACAGGGGGGTTTTTAGCTATTTTTAAAACACAGGGGGGCTTTTAACTTTTTCAACAGGGGAATGCATTTTAGCCTAATAACAATCCAAACCGCACTCCAACGTCACTGTTCACACTCCCGGGCACGACACCTCCATCTTGCTTGCGCTCTTGTCACAATAAATATCCACAACGTTCATCATTCCAGAAAGATCCCTTTTTTCTTGAAAGTAAAAATCGGAAATTTTAGCAGAGAGGGTTGGAGAAAACAGTGGGAAACAAAAAAAGAGGGAAATGAACAGCACAAAGGGAAGGACGACTCTTGATGTGGGAGCTGATGGGGTTGCCATCGTCACCATCATCAACCCGCCTGTCAATTCTCTTTCATTTGATGGTAATGATTCTAAAGTTTGAATCTATTTTTGAAAAATTCAGATCCTTTTTGTCTTATGAGTCTTGATTTTGATTTTTCTTTGATGGGTTCTTTCTGAATTGTGCTGCTACTTATCATCTCCGTGAGTAATGTTAATTCATGTTGTTTTTTTTTTTTGTGGAGCAGAAGGAATATGTATTTCATCGTGGAGATCTACTTATGATTGATCATGGGTTTATAAGTTCTACCTAGTGTGTGAAACTTTAGCTTTTGGGCAAAAAAAAGAAAGAAGTTTGGTAATTTTCTTTTTCAATTTTTGTTTAAGGTAGCTAGAGAGTGTTTTAGATTGTATAATGCTTTGGGTAGCAAATGCCTTGATTGGAGTTTAAGAACTACTTTTTGCAATTTGTTGATATGTTTAGGGCTAAAAATTTAAGGTTCAAGTTTGCATTTCCATGGGAGTAGTTAGCATGGTGGATTGTTACTACAAAAGAGCTTGCTCGCCTCGTGTGTTTTACATGTTTGCCGAAATTTATGCTTTGGATCTTTTAGCTTTAAGAGAAATCGGTTGAAGTGCTAATAGTGTAATAAAGTTGATGTTAGCGAAAAATTTCTTCAAGAGAAAGGCATACTTGATAATTGATGTTGAGAATTTAGTTGGTGAAGTAACCTAGGCTCCGTAAGGTAAATCAATGGATGATTGGTTCGAGCCTTTCGAGCAAATGCTTACGCCTTTGGTTTGTTCTGTATTTAGTGTTGAACAGCTTAAAAGACACCTGTGAACAGGCATTGAGAAGAGATGATGTGAAGGCATTTGTTATCACAGGTAATGTGAAATAAACTATTTAGGCATTGCCGTATTGAACACTTGGGATGGGTGATGTATGAGGGGTTACTTTTCATGTTGAGCAGGTGCACAAGGAAAGTTTTCTGGTGGTTTTGACATTAGTGCATTCGGGAAAATTCAAGACAAAAGTAGTACGTTCTACTTTTTGAGTCTTGTTCTTGATTTGTTGCTTAAGAATTACGTCTGAGCTTATGCCCTGTTTGATCACAGTCCAAGCTCCAAAGCCTGGTTTTGTATCTTTGGAGATTCTCAATGATGTTGTGGCAGGTATGTTGTTGAGATTTTCTCTCCGTTCAAAGTTTGGAAATGTTTTCCATCAATCAGGATCTTTTCTTATTTTGTTTATGTGTAAATCATCATGTTTGTTCAATTCATGGGATACGTTGTTTTCAGCTGCAAAAAAACCCTTTGTGGCTGCTGTTGATGGTCTTGCCCTGGGTGGAGGATTAGAGGTTGCAATGGTAAGTTCTGCCATCTGTTTCAGTTGGAACACTTTTCTGATTCGTGAGATGACTTTTATTTCTTGCTTCAGGCCTGTCACGTATATCTACCCCAAATGCTCAACTAGGATTACCTGAGCTGCAGCTTGGCATAATTCCTGGATTTGGAGGTATGCTATAGCTCACTAACTTGATATCTGTTGAATAAAACTTTCAATTTTCAATAAATGTAACAATTAAAGAAGAGCTCTTGTGGGTAACAGTAGGCCGATGAGTAGCCAAGTTTAGTTGACACTTTCTATAACTTGTGAGTTGTGGCTAAAGCTTACTGGAGCAGTTATTAGTGGAATGTTACAGTTTTTATTTGTTTCAGGAACACAGGCACTTCCACGCCTCGTAGGTATAGCTAAGGCCCTTGAAATGATGCTGGTAAGCTTCGAATTTGTGGATGAGCTGTTCTAGTATTTTCTATGTGCTAGCTTGACCCTTTTTTGTTTCGCATCTGTGATCTATCTTATATTTTGTGTTTCTCTTTCTTGCATAGACATCAAAGCCTGTGAAAGGGGAGGAGGCCTTAAGTTTAGGCCTTGTCGATGCTCTTGCTTCACCAAATGAATTGGTGAATACCGCTCGTCAATGGGCTCTTGATATTTTGGAGCGGAGAAGACCGTGGGTTATCACTTTTTACAAGACTGACAAGTTAGAACCTCTAGGCGAAGCAAGGGAAATACTAAAGTTTGCTCGAGCTCAGACCCGCAAACGGGCTCCAAACCTCAAGCATCCATTAGTTTGCATTGATGTTATCGAGGAGGGTATTGTTTCTGGTGCTCGTGCTGGGCTCTGGAAGGTATCTTCTATTCCAATGCTATACTCTTGAACTTGTGTTGCTAGAATCTTTCTAAGATATGTGAATATTTACTTTTATCAGGAAGCTGAAGCGTTTCAAGCCCTCCTGGAATCAGATACTTGCAAGAGCTTGGTTCATATTTTCTTCGCCCAGCGTGGCACCACGAAGGTTGAGAGAAGTTCCATTCTTTGTCAGAATCATTTCAATGCATTTTAAAGGGTCTAAACTGCAACAATGAAATAGATGTTTTATTATTAAATTATGAACAATTTCCAGCTCACTCCTTGTCTGAACTGTCTTTTATATGATTGCAAGCCTTTTGATGTTCATAAGGATTAGTGTATCACCTATAGGGTTCAGATCACAAGCCTTACTTGTTGGTATCTGCATGGTCTGCATGTTCCATGTCTTGCATGACAAGATATTGGGGATTATAATTCTGGATATAGACCCGCTTTTTCTCCTACATTACTTACTTTCAAGCTTCAGAACTTGTTAATGTATAATTATGAATTTACATTAGTTAGTTTTGGATTTTCATGAATTAAAGTGATCGTTTCAGATTAACATTAGTAGGGTAGGAATTTTGGACAATGCAAGTATGTTGTTGGTGAACGATTTTCTTTTTGTAAATCTTCCCAAAATATCTTCTTTGATCATCTGACCGCTTATCATTTCCGACCTGAAGCTATGAATTTACTGGGGGCTCCGGCTTTCTCGCTACTTGCAAACAGGTACCAGGTGTCACTGATCTAGGGTTGAAACCAAGGAGCATAAAGAAGGTAGCTATACTTGGTGGAGGGCTTATGGGCTCCGGAATAGCAACGGCATTGATTCTTTCAAATTACCAAGTTATCCTGAAAGAAGTCAATGATAAGTTCTTGCAAGCTGGGATTGGTAGAGTAAAAGGTGAGTCTGCTGTCCAATTTCTTGTCTTGACATTACCAACCATGCTAATTAAGTATATCTCCATTTTGACTTTTATTTATGTCTATCAGGAAATCTGCAAAGCCGTGTCAAGAAAGGGCAAATGAGCCAAGAGAAGTTCGAAAAGACTCTTTCTTTGCTCAAAGGTGTTCTCGATTATGAAAGCTTTAGAGATGTAGACATGGTTATTGAGGTACGCTGAAGTATTATATCAATTTGTATCTTTCCCGATTCTATGCTGTCTTTTCGGTGAACTCTTCATTGATACTTGTTCCTGACTTGTGAATAGGCCGTGATTGAGAATGTATCCTTGAAGCAGCAAATATTCTCAGATCTCGAGAAATTCTGTCCTCCACACTGCATTCTTGGTAGCAACACTTCTACGATTGACCTCAATTTGATCGGAGAGAAAACGAGGTCTCAGGATCGTATTATTGGAGCACACTTTTTCAGGTAAAAGTTGATGGGATCTTCAAATTGCTTCCCTTGCATATATCATGAGATGTAATCTGTTTTATAATTATTGCAGTCCGGCTCATGTGATGCCGCTTTTAGAAATTGTCCGTACTCAGAAGACCTCTCCTCAAGTAATTGTAGACTTATTGGATGTTGGGAAGAAAATAAGGAAGACGCCGGTGGTAGTTGGAAATTGCACGGGCTTTGCCGTCAACAGAATGTTCTTCCCTTACACTCAAGCTGCTCTTCTACTCGTCGAATGTGGTTCAGATGTTTATCAGATTGATCGTGCAATTACCAAATTCGGGATGCCGATGGGTCCATTCAGGTAAATTTCCACTGTGTAAACGGGCCTAGAGCACTCCACATCACCTTAGCGGCTTCTTAATACGTAAATAATTGAATTTTAAGAATCATTATTGATTGATTTCATTACATGTCATTAGATTGTGCGACCTTGTTGGTTTTGGTGTTGCAATTGCTACCGGGGGACAATTTGTTCTGAATTTCCCAGAAAGAACTTACAAGTCGATGCTGATACCGCTCATGCAAGAGGACAAGAGAGCAGGTAAAATCTCTCTTCTATTACAAAAACTTAATTCCAGCTATAGTTATTTCATTTCAATTTTTACAAGTAAAAATGCGCCGATTCCAACAATGAACTTGCTTTAGGCGAAACAACTCGCCGAGGGTTCTATGTCTACGACGAGAAGCGCAAGGCGAGCCCTGATCCGGAAATTAAGAAATACATTGAGAAGGCGAGGGAACTTTCGGGTGTTACCATTGACCCTAAGGTTACCCTCACATCTTACATCATGAATTAAGTTGTGCACATGCGTGTGTGTTTTTATAGTCATCTAATTTTCTTGGGTTGAGCTTGTGTTCAGTTAACGAAAATGTCGGATAAGGATATCGTGGAGATGATATTCTTCCCAGTTGTGAACGAGGCGTGCCGAGTACTTGCTGAGGGCATCGCCGTAAAAGCTGCTGATCTCGACATATCAGCTGTCATGGGAATGGGATTTCCTCCTTACAGGTTCGTTCGTTCACCGTATCATTTCCTGAAACAACTCCTCAAAACGCAAAACCATATTTACATAATCTTTTAACACATTAACCAGGGGAGGTATCATTTTCTGGGCGGACACTCTCGGATCGAAATACATTTGTGCACGACTGGAAGAGTGGTCAAAGTCTTATGGAGGATTCTTCAAACCATGCTCGTATCTGGCCGAACGAGCCGCAAAGGGTGCTCCTCTGGTGAGATTCTGTAACTCTATTCTGCAGCTCCATTCAAGCCAGTGATTGTTATGCTGATGTACTTTATTCCTGCTTATACAGAGTTTAATGGCGGATCCGGCAAAGTCCCGATTATAAGGCCGATACACAGTTTGCTGGCTGCCGTATCCCGTCTTCGCATCGTTGCTGCAATTTCTTACATGCTTCTATGTTGATCCCATGTTTGAGAGGGTGAGAGGGAGCAGAATAATGGGAATATGAAGGAGAGTAATAATGTAACTGCAAGAATTGAGAACAAACTTTTACATGTAGTGAAAACCAGTGTTCTTGATGAAAACGCAGTTCATACTCTTTCGATCATATTCATGTTTTGGTACTTTTTTTTCTTTTCTTGTGGAAATTTCTTCAGATTGTATTCAACCACCTCCTCGATCTTCTCATCTGGCTCCTGGACTCAGGCGCAAGTCATCATACGAAGTAACTTCACACTTTGATTATTCACACAACTCTTCCCCTCATTTATGCAAAACCCTCTCACTTTCATATAACTTCACACAATTTTCCACACATTTAATCACTTAATTTACTGAATTTCGTATACTTTTATTATTGTTATTATTATTCGTGCTTTAACCTTTGTCCAGGTCATTACTAGTTTAAGTATTATATTGGAAAATTATTGCCCAGATCAGGTTTGGCAGAATTAAATCAATAGAGCACTTGCTTTGTGATTTATCACTTTTCTTAAATTGTATATCAATTACATGACAAGTGTATTGCACTTGCCATTTATTGGTTCAGATTCGATTGGTTTAGGTTCAAACAAGAATTTTTCATTAGTGTTAATTTATGTTTTAGAAGTTAGTTTAAAAAACATAGAATCTCCAACAATAACTAAAAACATAAGTCCATGTTTACTATCTTAGTGAGATAACTCGTTTACTTGTTCCTAACTAGTGTGACACAATTTAGGAGGATAATCACAATTTAGTTTATTCGTTAGTTAAAATTTATCAAATTTATTGATATTAATAAAAATTTATATTTACCCTCGATCGACTTATTACTGAATTATTGCAGGTCAAATAATTTTTTTTCTTTTTTGTCTAAACTACCTTTATAATGGTGAAGATAGACCTCTTCACATGCATTAATGTGTGAGGACGTATGGGGATAATTTGAACATAAAAAGATTTACCTAATCTGCAATAAATCATTAATAAGTCAATTGGGCTAACTATAGATTTTTTTCTGTTTTTTTTTTATTTGTTAATATCAACAAACTAGGTGATTTTTGACTGATTGATGGATTTATTTGTATGAGGATAATTTGATCATAAAAAGATTTACCTAGCCTGCAATAAATCATTAATAAGCCAATTGGGCTAACTATAGATTTTTTTCTGTTTTTTTTTATTTGTTAATATCAACAAACTAGGTGATTTTTGACTGATAGATGGATTTATTTGTATGAGGATAATTTGATCATAAAAAGATTTACCTAGCCTGCAATAAATCATTAATAAGTCAATTGGGCTAACTATAGATTTTTTTTGTTTTTTTTTTATTTGTTAATATCAACAAATTCGGTGATATTTGACTGATTGATGGATTTATTTGTTAGACGTCAGCAAATCTTAAGAATGCAAAATATAATTGGGCAAAATCCTTTTTTGGTCCCATTGAAAAGGGCCAATTTCGTTTTTGGTACCACAATTCTTGGAAGTTCGGCTTTTGGTACCATTAAATTTGAAAATAAGTTTTTTTGGTCTCAACTTAATGGCAGACGGCACATGGACCTTAACAGCCGTTACGCGTGACTTTAACTCATGTTTAATGGTACCAAAACAATAAAAAACGTATTTTTTTGTATCATTAAAAAATATATATATATTGACCAATTTTAACACAAACTATAAGAATTTTTTATATTTTTTTCAGAAATGAAAATATTAGAAAATTTTTATTTTAATATATATAATAAAATATCTCTAAAATTATATTTTTTTGTATTTCAGATACTTTTTAAGATATTTTTTACTATTTTTAAAATTAAATTATTATTTGATCTCAAAATATATTAATATTTGAGCATAAACTATAAAAATAAAATTTATTTTTTAAGTGAAAGTATTAGATAAATTTCATTCTATTAAATAATAATTAATTTTTAAATTAAATTATTTACATTTGAGATAAATTGAAGAAATAAAATTAAAATTTATTTCTTACTTTTTTCGGTCAAAGTTTATTAAAATATTTTAATAATAATTTAATTTTAAAAATAACTAAAATATGCTAGAATTTATTTGAAATAAATATAATTATAAATTATAAACTATTTTATTAGTTATATTAAAATAAATTTTCTTTATTTTTTAATTTTTAAAAACTAAAATTTTATTTCTTATTGATGCGTGTGATTTTAGCACGGGTCCAACAGTATTGGACTTAGATACTGGATCTCGGCCAACACGCATCACTTATAATTTATGGTCAAATTTTATTAAAATATTTTCAAACAAAATAAAAATTTAATTTAAAAAAATAATAATTGCTACGATATATCTCGAGTGTAAATAATTTTAATTTAAAAATTAATTTATTATTTAATAAAAAAAATTATCTAATACTTTCACTCAAAAAATAAATTTTATTTTTTATAGTTTGTGCTCAAATATTAATATATTTTAGACCAAATAATAATTTAATTTTAAAAATAGTAAAAAAGATCTTTAAAAAAATCTGAAATATAAATAATTATAATTTTAGAGCTATTTTATTATATATAATAAAATAAAAAATTTCTAATATTTTTTATTTTTGAAAAAACAAAAAAAAATTCTTATATAGATTGTGTTAAAATTAGTCAAAATATTTTTTTTTCTTTTAATGATACCAAAAAAGCATGTTTTTTTGTCGTTTTGGTACCATTAAATATGAGTCAAAGTCACGTTTAATGGCCGTTAAAGTCCATGTGCCGTCTGCCGTTAAGTCGGGATAAAAAAAGCTTATTTTTGGGTCTAATGGTACCAAGAGCCGAATTCCCAAGAATTATGGTATCAAAAACAAAATTGACCATTTTTTAATGGGACCAGAAAAATGATTTTGCCCAAATATAATTTCTCAAACCACATAGAGTTCAAGAAATGAAAGTATAGTTATCCGATTAATTTGTTCTTTTATGCTTTTGGCCCCTAGAGAAGACAAAAGTTATTTTCAAATGTTACAACTACTCACTCCTTATTCTCTCTCCTTTCCTCCATCCGAAAACTTACTCTGAAAATTTCTAGTTGATGTCTGAACCTTATTTCAGGCGAAGGCTCATCTGAGTTTAATCCATTTTTTATTTATGAAATATAAAGATTTTGTCAGCTGCAATATACTTCTTAAATGGTGAATGCTTGAACAAAAAATAAGCCTTCTCTCATAATTTCTTTAGCCCACAAACACTTTATATTATGGTTAAATGTAATTTATCCTTATAATATGTTAAATGAGCAAATACCTCCTTACGGAAAAAAAAAAAAAAGAAAAGAAAATTAGCAAATACCTCCCTATATTTAGAACACATAAAAGTAATTTATTATTTTATTTTTTACAGAATTTTTGTACTCATTTCTCGTGTGAGAGCCTACCATACTCATACCTCATATATGGACACTTTTGTATGGAAGAAGATGAAAGTATATAAAGCTAGAGATGGAAAGCATGTCGGGTGCATTTATTACAAGTTGTTGACAAACATTGTGAAAAAACAAGGGTAGATCGATCATTTTGATGGCCATTCACGACAACAAATAAGGCACACTAAAAATTGGCCAAGTGAAAGGATTATAGGAATAATACACTCCTCTCATGGAATTTAGCGTGATTACACGTAAATTTCATGTGATTTGAGAAATTACATCTAATACTTTTAAGATTTGCTTTCATCTAATAAATTAGTTCGTATTTAATCAAAATTCACAAAATTTGCTGATATTAACAATAAAATTGAAATAAAATATATATTTACCCTTAGGGTAAAATCCATATTACCCTTGTAAATTTCATGCGCCCAAAATTAGAACTGAATATGTATATTTTACCCCTAACTTATTAAACTATCCCTGTGTTTAAAAATACATATTTTAAAATAATATAAGAAAAAATAATTTAATTATATGTATATATATAAAGAAACCTAAAAAATATAAAATAGAAAAATGGAGATAACTCGCCGGCGGACGAGATTGGAGGTGGGTGGGGTGTCAAAATGATCGTTGTTGGACGGGCTTTCCAATGATGGAAAACAAACATTGAGAAGTCGTCGAATGTCGGAGAAAAAAACGATCGAAAATGGGGGGCGTAGGTTAGGGGCTAATATGCACCTTTTTAATTTTTACAGAGGGTTATATGGTATTTTTTTTAAATATGGGGGCTTATTTGAACATTTTGGGTATCACAAGGGGGTAATATGTATTTTACCCTTTAACCTTAATTGACTTATTACTGACTTATTGCAGGTCAAATAAATATTTTTATGATCAAATTATCCTCATATGTCTTTACGCATTAATGCATATGAGGAGACATCTTCAACGTTATAAAGGTAATTTAGTTTGAAAAAAATTATTTGACCTACAATGAGTCAGGAATAAGTCAATTGAGGGTATATATCAATTTTCGTTCAGTTTTTCTATTAATATCAGCAAATTTAGTGAATTTCGACTAATGAAGGGATTAATTTGTTAGACGGAAGCAAACCTCATGGATGCTAGATGTAATTTCTCAAACCACAGAAAGTCTATGTACAATTACATCAAACCTTAGGAAATGGGAGTGTAATTATCCCTAAATTATAATCAACACTCTTTTGACATGATTACAATCATCGCAAATCGGCCCATTGTACCAGGTCAACCATCAAATTACAGACTGGCCAGAAATAAGGTAACCAAAACATTGGGTCATATTGATATAAGCTATGACAATGGGTAGAGTTTTACCCTATCTAGACTCATGCTCGAAAGAGATTGATTCTATTAAATAATATTCAGACCCCACTCAACCCCTCAAGAGCCAATGCCATTATTTTGTATCAATTTTTGGGCTTGGAAGAGCCTGTGATCATTGATCCTCCAGCAGAAGCAAGGGAGGTATCTACCACTACCTGGAGAGCTTTAGTATTTCCAGCTACCTCCACAACCTTTTGTTTGTTGAGGTTGCTGCTTGGAGCTTCCATTAGTTTTCATGTCTTAGCTCTGTGTTCACAGATGGTGGGCTACATACTTGATACGTGCAAAAAGTACACGAGTAGAATAGTTTGTTGAGTTGAGCTTCTTGGTGGGCTATGTTATTTGCAAGCCTAAAAATGAGATCCTGCAAAGAAAATTATTAGCACTCTGACGTCCAAGTCAGTGCATTCTATTAAAATAATAATGTTAAAAGAGAGAGCACGAAAATAATAATTATTTGTGTATGCTAGGGAAAAAAAAATCCCCCTACTTGAGGGGGCCAAACCTGCTTTTGTACTCGCAGTCGCCCCCAACGAGGGAGGAGTGTTGCTTCCCAGGAAGTCAAGGGTGTTTCTATAAAATTTCATCATTGAATAGAGGGTAGTGTATTTATAATTTTGCAAAGAGTATGAATTGTTTGTGTAATTAGATCTAACCTTAAGAGATGTTAATGTTATTTATTCTTTTATATATTTTTTATGTCTAAAAGTAGTGATTGAAAGTTAGTAGTAATATATAATTGTTTTAATTAGACGATATTTTCAAAAAGTAGAATTCTTATTTATTTTGAAAGGTCAAAAGAAAAAAAAATTATAAATTTGAAGATCAAGTGAGCATTAATTAATAAAAATTACAAAAAGACAAAATTGGATTTGGAGATCTCTCACTCATGTTCATGTGTGTGATTATGGTTGTTTAAGTGTTAAATCAAATCTCATTTCGATCTTGAAAATGACCCATCACCATCACTCATTAATCAATTGTTTAGTAAATAAGATAATAATTAGCCTTTTTATTTCTTCCCATATTTTATTTTATTTATTTCCTCTTGTGAAAAAACTGAATATTTCATGAGTTCACGAGTAATGGTAGGAATATAGTCTCCCTCCCATTTCATTTTTAAATTCGTCGAATAACCAAAAACGAGAATTTATAATTTTTACGTGTGATGTTCTGCTTATTTTAAAATTAAACTTAATTACACAAACACCTCATATCGTTTGCAGAATCACAAGTGCACATCTTGAGATTGTAATTGTAATTATTAGTACACCTCTTTTTTTTTTTATTATTATGTAAGAGCGATAAACTATTATTAATTGAAATAAATCGATTACAAGCATACCTCATATTCAATAATAAAGTTTTACCCAAACACTCTATGAGGTTCATTACACTAACCAGACATTCAGGAGATGTACCTGTATTTTACAATGAACATGTAAATATTATTATAATTAGATTAAATTTTATAAAATGGTTGTAATTTATCCTAATAATAAATGTAGCCCATATTTTGGAAATAGTAAAAATCAATAAAGAGGAGTGACTTATAACAAAAAGTTTGACCTCATAAAATTTTTTGCATTAACATGCAAGAAATAATGAGGTCCTATTTGTCCGTTCTAACCTCACTCGAATCTCACAATTTTATGCTTAAAACACGTTTGACGGAAAAAAATGAGGTTATTGAGGGTTATAAATCTCTTAGGTTGCATTTGAATTGAATCCTTTATAACAAATCTTTTGAATATGTTTGGATAATTCCAAACCCAAAGGTTTTCAAATCCTTCCATATTAAATTTAAACTAAGTTTTAATGGATATGGATGGATTTCAAATTCTTCTCAAATGGGATCATTTGAAATAATTTCTCCATATCCTTCCTTCAAATCCAAATTCATCAATCTAAACATACCCTTAAGCTATTCATACATATAACACCAAAGTAAGACGATTGTTTCGTAAATTATTTTTAAAAAATAAAATTATAGAAAGAGCACATAAAAAAAAAAACTCATTATTTTCAAATTTAATCTAAACTCAAATGTAATTTGAAATAGAAAAGGAAAAGTGTGGAAAAAATACTCAAAAATATGTTCATGTTTATCCATTTGTGCAAGTTTTTGAAGATGTATATTTGGCTTTTCAGAGGATAACATAAATATTCACTGCAGTTAGCAGAAGCAGCAGAGGCAGAGGCAGAGGGCTTTTCTTCTTCACATGAATAATTAGTTGATTTGAATGACTCAACACATTCTCTCTCTCTTGTGAAATCCTCTTTTCTCACTGTGTGTCTGTGTGTGTGTGTGTGTGGGATATATAACTATATATATGGTGTGTTTGGTAGGTGAGAATGAGATGGGAAAATGGGATTCAAGTAAGAGGAAAAATTATATTCAAAATCAATCACACGACGAGTGTACTGAAAAGTACGAGAAAAAATTCTTGACGGGCAATGTGATATTCTTGATTCTGAGATCGGAGATTTTAATCTAAATCAAGTTAGCAAAACTTGAGCAATGTATCTAGAATCGAGGATTGCAATATGTTATTTCTTGGTATACAATTTAAGAAAAATGATCAATTATATAGCAAGTATATTACATTTATTGTGTTGTACTGAAAAATATGAAAAATTCGAATCTAGATCAATTCTAGTCAAATTGGGCAATGTGTATTAGAAAATAGAAGTTATAATACACTTGTCATATTATCGACTATATTTTAAAAAATAACTAATCACATTTATTATGTGATTTGTTGTGTTTAGGGCAGAAAAAATAATTGAATTATTTGATACTCGATGAAATTGATTGATAAAAACTCGTTTGAACTCGATTTGTGAAATTTAACAAACCAAATTAGAACAAAAAAATTTTGTTCGGTAAAATTTTGAGCTTGGCTCGAGCTCAATTCGATTAGTGCAAAAATGGTAAAATATATTTTAAAATATCAAATTGTTCTAGCTCGACTTGGGGTTGATCTAATTAAAACTTGTTTGAGCTCGACTAGAATAATAGTCAAACTAAATCCGAATATAATTTTTAAAGCTGGATAATAATTTAAAAAAAAAATCATTTTCTTGTAGCAAAATTGGGCTATTAATTTATACTTTAAGCAATCATTTATACAGATGCTGAGTTTTTTCTGTTTAGGAAAGTAAGAAATAAAGCATTAGTTTTTGTGCAAAAAATGTATGTAAAATCAAAATGGGTAAAAGAGTTTCATAAGCATGAGGGCTAAGTGTTTGATAAAAGTCCCCTGTGTAAAAACTTATCACAGGAATTCATTCCAATTCCTTTCCCCTCCCCATTTCCATGATACCAAACACGTCCCATAGTCCTACCACTAAAAAAAGCCATTAGGGTTTTGCTTGTCTTATTCGTTTGTCAGTTTTATTTACATAAACTAGTCTGGTTTCCACGTGCACCTGGGAACTCTCTCCTCTCCTGCCCCCATTCGCCATTCTCCATTCTTCTTCTCTTCCATATTTTTGCTCGCAATAACACCTTTGACCGCTCTCTTCTATTCTATCCCTAGTTGATTGTTTGTTAAACCATTTTCTTGCACGGGAGCAGCTGTAGTTTTCAGGAGTTTTATGCCAAAAAGGGTGAAGAAAATCATTGTCCCATATAACAGTATTGATTTTCTCGTCTGGGCTTTGAAAATCTTGGGCTAAAGTGAAATCTTGCTTGTGGGTTTCCAAGGTTTTTGCTGTGAGAAATGGTGATGGAAGTGGTGCATGAAGATATGGGGGATGGCAACATGCAATGTACAAATCATCCATACAAGAACAGCACCCCAGGAGGGATCTGTGCGTTTTGCCTTCAAGAAAAGCTTGGAAAGCTTGTTTCTTCTTCGTTCCCTGTAGCTGTTTTCCCCTCTTCATCTTCATCTTCTTCTCCTTCTTTTAGATCTGACTTTGGCGGTAGCACCAGCGCCTCCGCCGCCGGAGGCGGCGGCTCCACCGGCTCCACTCTTCAAGTCCGCCACCTTGCTTCTTCATCTGTCAACTCTCAGAATGGAGGCAGTGATTGTAACTATTACTGCACAAGGAGAGCAATATTGCCTTTTGTGTTGACCCACAGGAAGAAGAAAAAGAAGGATGGAGTGGTGGTGGGGAGTTCAGACTCCAGCAGCATTGTTTTCAAGAGAAGTAAGTCTACTACAACTCCAAGAAAAGGTGTTCATTTCATGGATGGAAACTATGTTGAGGACTACAGCCCCAACAGAAGAGGGTTCTGGTCATTTCTTTACTTGTCAAAGCATTCTCTACCAAGAAAAGTGGTAAAAACCTTAAAGATTTGAACTTTACATCATCCACTCCTAGCACTGTGGGATCATCATCTGTGAGTGGTGTTGGTGGTCCAATTAGATCAAGGGAGAAGAAAAGGGAAGAGTTTGTGGTGGTGGATGAGAATGGGAGCCCTGATGAGGCCTCATTTGACAGAAAAGTTTCAAGATCCAGATCTGTTGGTTGTGGGAGCAGGAGCTTTTCAGGTGACTTCTTTGAGAGGATTTCAACTGGCTTTGGTGATTGTACACTCAGAAGAGTGGAGTCACAGAGGGAAGGTAAGCCTAAAGTGCAACAAGTTCACAGAAATAGTGGAATTAATGGCCAAGATTGCATCAAGGAGAGAGTTAGATGTGGTGGGATTTTCAGTGGATTCATGATAGCTTCATCCTCATCTTCATCATCATCTTCCTCATACTTGGTTGCATCTTCAGCTGAGGACAACAGCAATGCTAATGGGAAGCCAACCAATCATTCATCTGTGGGCAGTCTCTCTCATGGGAGGAGTAAAAGCTGGGGATGGGCATTTGCAAGTCCTATGAGGGCTTTTGGTAAGAATTCAACTGGGAAAAGGAATGTTTCTACAAATAAAAACACAACTCCAAATTTGGCTGCAATTCCTTCTTTGCTGGCTGTGAGTAGCTGAAAAGGAGGGAAGAAAAGAAAAGGGCTTAGACTAATGAGTAAAATTCAGCAGATACTACACAACTTTCTTACATTTTGGTTGATGTTTTCACTGTGGTTAATTACTCTGTTCATCCATGTTTGGTTGCTTCTGAATTACCTACCACTTGATGATGTTCATGTTGTTAATCATGTTTGATTGTAGTTCAAATTCTGTGAGTTTGAGTTTCTATGAGCTATCTGGAGTATTGGGTTCATTTTTGTACTTGGATGTTGTGTAGGTATGAGATTGATGAAAAGATTGGGGAATGAATAAATGGTTCAATATAGAACTTTTGCATGATTATTTGTCGGTGTCAAATTCATTTTGACCATGTAATACGGAAAAAGATCAAAAAGCCCTCTATGAAAATTTAAATATAAAAAATCGTCTTTATGTTATGAACAATGACAGTTCCTAGTCAACTTGGTCTAGATGGGGTTTTTTTTTTTTTTTTTCATATTAAAAGGATATAATTGATATTTTATTTTTCTATGGTGTTTTATGAACATTCCTAATATTGTAGGGAGACATTGAATTTTTCCCATTATTTGTCCTATTCCTCCATGCTTTACTAGTTTAAAATTGGTAAAAGAAGCATATGGAGATAGCAGTGGATCTGAACTATTAGAAATTTTAATTAAAATCGGGTTTGGTCAAATTTGAATCATCGAAAAGCATCAAATATGCAAAGACAATGGGGAAATCGATCGATCGAAAAGCTACCTTTCTTGATCTTGTAAAATTACACTAGTACCCCTTTATTATGATTTACATTATATATGCTTTTGACTATTTGTCTCTTGGAGGAATTTGTAATATAAAATATGACTGATCTCATAAGCCTTTTTGTGGAATTTTCCTTGATAGCAAAAGGGATACTTGTGATTGGTTGGGGAGTTGATTGTTTCACATTTAAGTCCAAGTAGGCAACATATTTTCATGCAAAAAAGATTTGTGGGATTTGGTGTTTTAGATGCCAAGTTTGATGTCTCCATGCAGGAGTCCTTGTTTCTGTGCTGCACTTTTTGGTTGTCCTAAAATTAAAATAAAGTTGTAAGAGGGTAAAATGTGAGGATGTGGAAGGACCCCATTTTGCCTCTGTGTAATGATTGTGAAAGAAAGGGGGGGGGGGGGGGAAGAGGATCAAATGTTATAAGTCAAAAAAGTTGCACGTGTTTGATGGATAAGGACACATTTGAAAAGACTTGATTTAGAGTCAAGTGGGGATCTAAGCTTATCTAGCTTTTGCCTAAGCTTTAGTTGTTGAACTCACACTTGTGTGTGTGTGTGTTTACATATATATATATATAAAATTCCGAAACTAGTACCATAGTTTAGGACCATTTTATACTTGACCCAAGTTTTAAAATTAATCTCATATTTAGTTAAAAGTTGAAAAAAAAGTCCAATAATGTTGCAAAAAAACTTTTTTTTTGCTACAAATGGGGTTTTTTGCAATGTTTTTGGACGCTTTTGTAATTTTTAACAAAACATGGATTAATTTTAAAATTCTGTATAGCGTGAAGTATGAAATGTCCCTAAAGTATGGGGTCGTTTTTGCAATATTTTTGGACGCTTTTATAAGTTTTAACAAATATGGGATTGATTTTAAAATTCTGTAAAGCGTGAAGTATGAAATGTCCCTAAAGTATGGGATTAGTTTTGCAATTTTGCCTATATGTATGTGTGTATTTATTCTTGTACACAATTCATCTTTAATATCTTAGATTTAAATCAATATTTGGTTGAGTTGACGACACTCTTTCTTAAAAATCTTAGGTTCATCGGATTTTTCTGTCCCATACCGATTGTAGTAATAATAATAATAATAAAAATTGAAAGATTGTCATTGAATGGATAACCTTGTTTGAGGAAAATGAATTTTAATAGAAAAGTTTATTTGAAATTCATATTTATTTGCAGTTGTAATTTACACTTACATCCCCTCAAAGATAGATATTCACATAGACAACCCTAAAATATGTTTAATAACACAAACTTCTTCTGCTCCTTTGCAACCAGATATTGTAATTGTAATTTGCGTCGACACCCCCTCGAGAGCATGAATTTACTGACATTCCTAAAATAAATTACATTGACACCCTCTCAAGAAGTGCAACTATAGTTATAAAAAGGATGAGAGGTGTTTGCGTAATTAAACTAATCTTAAGGGGTATGGATGTAATTTAAATAACTTTCATCAATGCAATTAAGGATAGTTTGAAATGTAAGGTACACTTGTTCTTTGGATCCCTCTTCTTTTTCTGTCCTTACACCATACAATTAAGAGAGCATCACATGCTATCTAATTACAACAATTTTGAAAAAGATAACATTTCAAAGAATGAATAAAACATCCCCTTTAGCCCAAAAGCCACAACATTTGCATAATCAACCTCCAATAATTGATAAATTACAAAAAGCACCCATGATGACAAATAAGAACCATTTTTTGTGGCAGAAAACCAGAGATTGAGATGGAGACTTATGAGCGAAGAATAGGACAGAAAATGCAGAAAGACATGTTGGGAAAAGGCTGTCTTGGGAAGCAACAAAAATAGTGGAGCAGATGATAATTACACAACAGATTGAGAAGGACATGTTCAACCCCACAACCCTTTAAAAGCTTAGATATGATGATTCATCTGAGTGGGGCACTTTTGCAAGATATTTCAAGTTTTGGGGCCCCCCTGAAATTATTGGGAAATTTTCTTCTTTTGGATTTTGAAGAGAGGACAACAGACTTTAATGAGATTTTCTATAATTATAATTATTTCATTATTGTTTGAAAAGTTACAAAACCTCTGTAGTTAACGATTGTCAAATAAATATTATAGTAGGGTATTTGTTAAATGGTGGTTAATTTTCGAGGAGAATTTGTAATCTTTCAAACAACGAGGAGTTATTTATAATTATGATAAATTTTAGAAAAAAGGCCTTGTAATTTACCTGTGAAAATAAATTTGTGTATTTCACATTTTGGTCCAACTTGAAATATTAGCTCTTATGGGGGTGGATAGGTGATTTATGAAAGTTGAAGGTTCTTTTTATAAATAACCCAAACTTTAGGAGATCAGTAAACTTTATACTGAAGAGGGTAGAAATGTCTACTTATATATATATATATATTAATTTTTTATCTTTTCTTTTCATCTGATTTAGCAGAAGAATAAAAAGAATTTTTAACACTCCTACATTTTTTTCCTCTACTAATAGTGGCATATTTGTAATTTCAAAAGTTAAATGGTACCTTTTGTAAATAGTTCAATTTTTTTGGGGGACTACACTGAGTTTCCCTTCTAAAAGGATAAACTCCAGATTTTCTTTTTATTTTTTTCCAGAAAAAAAAAAATATAAAAGTTATCCGTTTGAATTTTAAAATAATAATTAAATTAATATAAAAATGATGCCAAAGGACCAAATTGAAATTCTTCAAAACCTTTTCTACTCAAACTCTCAAAATCCAAATATGTTCAAACATCATCTTAACAAGAAGGTAATTACATCAAAACCCCTGAAGTTAAGTTTAATTATATAAACAACGCATATTTTTTGTAAAATTACAAATGCATTTCTTGAAATGGTGTTTATGTAATTTTTACTCATTTTTTTATTTAGATTATAATTACAATCTCATGAATTATATTTGTAATTTTTCAAAAAAATATAATTATGTAATTAAATTAAATTTAAAGAAATATTGATGTATTTATCCTAACAATAAATGCCAGATGAAAGTAAAACATTCTACAAAACAAATGAATAGATGAGAGAAGATGGGGTAGGTGTGTCCAATCAATATCTTGTCAATTGTGATATTCAAATCCCATCTATCTATTCTTATCTTCACATATTCTTCCATCCCATTCTTGTCTCATAATTCAATTTGATGTGAAATTTAGATTGGAATTAAAGAGAATTACATATACCTAATTATTATTATTATTATTATTATTATTATTATTATTCTTGTGATTGTATTTTTATTTGTATATATTATTAGTATGATATTTTTTTATTAATCTACTTTATTATTCTTAAATTAAGTTCTTGAAATTATATTTGTACTGAAATCTTTTTATTTTACAAAATAATCTTTCCAAACAGAACAAAATAATATTAGTCATATAACATAGAAGAGCATAACTTGGATATGTATATATATATATATATATATATATATATATATATATATATATTATATATATAAAATATTGGGTAAATTACAACTATTTTTCCTAAAATTTGATATAATTATAAATACTCTATCGTTGTTTGAAAAATTACAAATACCCCCTTTAAATGTTGCATAATTATGTAGCCCCTATTTGAACCTTACTGATTTTTTTCAAAATGAAAAAAAATTGAAGATGGGTAAATAAATAATCACAGGGATTAATAGTTTGTAAAAGTATTTTAACATTTTCTAAAAAGTATAAAAAAAAATTACAATTCATATTCCAAAAGAACATTTTGGTCAGTTTACCACAAAAATTGGATGAAAGCTAATGAAGACTAACATAGTTGGCTCATTGGTAGACGGATATTAAAATTAGAGAGTATTTATTATTTCTCAAATAATAAAAAAAATATTTATAATTATTCTAAATATCAATGGAGGTGGATATACTTTACCCTATAATATTTTTAATTTAATATTCCTCACAATTTATTTAAAACTTGAGAACAAAATTATGTGGCATTGTGTGGGAAAAGGGATGGGCAGATGGGAATGAAGAATTTTGGTGATAAATGTGGATAGAGAGAGAGTAGTGTGGAGAGTAATAATTTGGTGCTACTATTTCCATCAGTACTGCTTGTCTTCACCCCTTTGAATCATAAATTCTGCACATGCTCTCATTCTCACCCCCTCCCTCTTCACCCCAACAATATTATTATTATTATTATATATACTAATGACACGTTGTCACAATATGCATATAATAAATAATTTTTCATATTTTAAAATATATTATATAAGAGTAAAATATATAAATCAATATATTAATTTTTTTTAAAAAAAAAGAAAGAAAAGAAAAGAAATTAATTTATCAATTAAATAAAATTTAATAACTTAAATAAGTTAGTTATATTATTAGTTCAATGATATTTTCTTTTTTATATAGTTTAGACATAAATATAGAAGATATAAATACAGATAGATAGAGTAGATAATAAAAAGGTTAATTTTGGCATTTCAAAAAAATGGTGCGGCGGTGTCACATAACTTCCATTTGTGAGTGTATATGGGGTTTCTTTTTTATATTAGTGTATATATATATATATATAATATATCTGATTATTTGAAATTTGACATAATTATAAATACCTTCTCGTTGTTTGAAAAATTACAAATACCCCCTTCAATGTTTGATGAAATTATGTAATCCTTAGATGGAGGTATGAAAATTATCAATTTTGCCCTTCCAATAATTTTTTTATTTTTAAAAAATTAAAAACTTGTAAAAAAATTAAATGGGGTGGATGGAAAATCTTTTAAAAATTATAAAAAAATTATCCATTCAATCCATAAAAAAATAAAAAAAATTTAAAAAATAAATAAAATATAATTTTTAATCCATAAGGTATTTGGTCAGCTCACCACAAAAATAGATGGAAACTTAACGGATTGAATGAATTGTTAGATGACCGTTGGTATTGATAATTCAAAACAATGAGAAAAATTGATAATTATGTCAAATCTCAAGGAGATCGTTGTAATTTACCCTCTCTATATATATCAATCAGTCTCTGTACTTTATTATGCCTTTATTATGTACCCTCGTGGGCTTCTGTATACTTCTTGAATAGACTCGATTCGTCTTCATCAGTTCATTCAAGAATTTAGAGTCGGTGGGGAATTAATACTAACACAACACAAGAAGGGCAAGAAAGAACTGCAATCCTAATATCATATATACTAAGAAAGGTAGTTTTCATTAGGTAGAAATCCTGCAAATATTAACATGCTGCAACTGACTGTCTAAATCCCAACTCTTTTTCTGTCTGAAATCAATGGGATATATATAGAAAGGGAAGAAACATGAAATTTTACCAAACTCATTCTCTGTTTTCTCCTAAGGAGAGTCTTCCATTGTTATATCATACTTGAAACTGAACCCCATTCATGTGTCCTCCTCTTCCTCACTATCTAGATCACTGCTGAGCACCTCATCATTGTCGAGATTTATCTCAGATAAGTCTTCAGCCAGTAGTTTCTGGTCTCGTTCGATCACCTGCATCAAGGAAAAGAGTCCATAATCCAACGTGTCGGCGGGCATGCTAAAAACTGTAGATATTGACAGTTATGCAACTCAAATATTCTAACTCATCTGGATTGTTGCTATAATTGTTAGCAATTGTACAACTTGAAATTTTTAAACAGTTCAACGCCCCAGAAGGAATCAAACCTACTGGTAATGTGCTATAAATTTACAGCAAAAAACAATCACGCCACTCGAATCTTTTAAATGAAAACCACGCCCACCATTGCTAACAACGCATACGTGGGATGATCATCAAGTCACAAGGAAATAATTTGATTATATTGCATGCCACCCCACCTCCAAAGATGAGATCAAATAGAAATGAAACAGAAGTTGCAGATCCAAAACAAGAACTGTTTGTACTTACAGCTCTTGGTGCAGTTTTTACACTAACTTTCCCTTTATGACGCTCTATTTCTTCGGTGCAAGCAGAGATAGCTTTGTTAAGAACTTCTATTCCTTGTTCCTGCACTCAAAAAACCAACTATTAGTACTGAATTCCAATTAAACCGAACAAGATATAGAGAAACACTCTCTATTTTCCGGTTGGAGCAGGCAAGAACTTAAGCAAAGTCTCGAATGGTAATCTCCAAACTAGAATTGCAACCACCTTATTGAGAGTTTGAGTGTTGAGCACATACAGAGGAGGCCGACCAACGACATTTTAACAGGACTGTCTTCGTTGCCAGTAGCTTCAGCTCTCCTCATGGCTTTCTACATCCGCATATAAAAACAAGCAATATTGGATAATGACAACACTGAAAGAAAGTCGAAAAGCAGGACAACAAGTGAAAACAGAGAGAGTACCTTAATGTGAAGAACCCCATCAAGTTCAAAGCATTTAATCTCGACTTCAGCCCGGACTTTTATAGCTTGAGGCATCACTCTTCTCTGGATATTTTCAACTAATGCTTGCTTAACTTCATCCGAGATAGCAGGAACCACTTTGATCACCTGAGACATGAACAGCAGAAACCGAAAAATTAAACCAATCACAACATCTACCGGTCTAGTAAAGAAATAAGTTAAACAAGTTAACTTAAATAGAAAACAATACTTTATGGCCATCATCTCCAATTTCTTCGACCTCACGGGTGAGCGAATTAAGGACTGAATCAGGATCACTAACAATTAGTTTGAAGGCCTGCACAAGATCATCAACTATATGGCTTTAACCTTTATAAATCACATATATGTTAAAATTAAACAACTTGTACAAATCAAAACATAGAAATATCTGATTAATTACCTCAAAGGCATGGCCATATTTTCTATACAAAGGCCATCCAACATGAATGTATAACTCCTGAAACAAATCAAAGGCCTCCAAAGTATAAAGAACTAGAGCAGAATATTACAAATTGGATGCATAATTCCATAATCCATATCACAGAATGCTTCTTTTTCTCTTCAAAAAATTAATTAAATTCAAGACTAAGCAAAAATTCAATTGCAGGGTACGCCTTATAGTGGAAATTTGAATACTAATGAGTACCTATTTCTAATTTCTCATAATTAGTGCTGCATGCTTAGACACCGAATACAACGACATTATATAATATACGGATATACGATATAATTATACCGATACAAGAAACTTTAGTATACGATACAATAGAGGTTGTATACGGCTATGTATATACATGTATACACAACCCACAATCATGAAATCTTGTAATCTTGAAATCTAAAATTAATATATATATATATTTTTATATACCTCAAGATGAACATCCATGGTCTCCGCCACGTGCCGCAGTATGGAATGGACGTGCTTGCTCTTGTTGTACCTTTCTAGACAAGCCGTAGCGTCATCTTGAGAAATCCTTCTCTTACTCAGATTGACGAACCCTTTATCCGGGTCGACATGCAGCACCATAACGGGTTCCACCCGCCCGATCCGGACCAAGCTCGCGATGCTTCTTATGCGGCGGCGCGAGAGCTCCGTGAAACTGAGCATGGCTTCCATGTCGTCGTACTCCAACAGCGAGACGTAGGCGCAGGTGCCGGGGTTTATGCTCTTGACTTGAATCATTACCGGGGTGTCCATTTCCGGGAATTTTTGTTCGTACATTCTGCAGTTGAGATTCGGAGCCATATTCGGGTTGAATTTCATTGACTGAAATTAGGGTTTTGGAGGGGGTTTCATGGGGAAGTTACAGATTATCAACACACACATGTATGGGGCAAAATCCTTTATTAATCCAATTAAAAAAGGTTAGTTTTGGTTTTAGTATCATAATTTTTGGAAATTTAATTTTTAATATCATTAAATTCAAAAATAAATTTTTTTATTCTGATTTAACGGTAGATGACACATGGACCTTAACGGCCGTTACACGTGACATTGACTTCAAAGGCCATATTTAATGGTACCAAAACAAAAAAAAAATGTGTTTTATTGATTACATTAAAAAAAAAATTTGAACAATTTTAACACAAATTATAATTATTTATATTTTTTTCAGAAATGAAAATATTAGAATTTTTTATTTTAATATATATAATAAAATTACTCTAAAATTGTAATTCTTTATATTTCAGATACTTTTAAGATCTTTTTTACTATTTTTAAAATTAAATTATTATTTGGTCTAAAAATATTAATATTTGAGCATAAACTATAAAATATAAAATTTATTAAAATATTTTTAAAATAATAATTTAATTTTAAAAATAACTAAAACATGATAGAATTTATCTAAAATAAATATAATTATAAATTTAAAACTTTTTTACCAGTTATATTAAAATAAAATTTCTTTATTTTTTAATTTTAAAAAATAAAATTTTATTTCGTATTGATGCGTACGATTTTAGCACGGGTCCAACAGTTTTGGACTCAGATGTTGGATTTGGGCCAACAAGCAGCACTTACAATTTATGGTAAAATTTTATTAAAATATTTCCAAAAAAACAAAATTCAATTTAAAAAAAAAATTAATAGTTGCTACTATATATCTCGAGTGTAAATAATTTTAATTTAAAAATAATTTATTATTTAATAAAAAAATTATCTAATACTTTCACTCAAAAAGTAAATTTTACTTTTTGTAGTTTGTGTTCAAATATTAATATATTTTTCGATCAAATAATAATTTAATTTTATCAAAAATAGTAAAAAGAGATCTTAAAAATATCTAAAAGACAAATAATTATAATTTTGGAGCTTTTTCTAATATTTTATTTTTGAAAAAATAAAAAAAAGTTCTTATAGTTTGTGTTAAAATTGGTCAAAAATATTTTTTTTCTTTTAGTGGTACCAAAAACACACGTTTTTTTATTGTTTTGTTACCATTAAAAAAGTCGCGTGTAACAACCATTAAGGTCCATGTCCCGTTTGTCGTTAAGTCGGGACCAAGAACTTATTTTTGAGTTTAATGATACCAGAAGCCGAACTCCCAAAATTTGCGATACCAAAAGCAAAATTGACCCTTTCTAATGGGACCAAAAAATAATTTTGCCCCATATGTATGTGTTGTTTTCTTTCCTTTTTCTTCCACGATCTCATTTTTCTTCTATCACTGAAAAATTTTTTTTCTTTTTATTTAATTTCTCACAAATCTTGATCTTATATTGGTTTAATTTATTTCTTTAATTTCTATGTATGGGATAAATGCATTTTTGGTTTTCAAATATAGTCACTAATGCGATTTTGGTTCTTAAACAATTTAGGGTTGTAATTTTGGTTCTCAAACTTTAATTTTTTTGACAGTTTTGGTCCTTTCATTAACTTTTCCATTAAACTTAATGGAAATTTCATTCAAAGTGAAAAAAGTTACTTATTCCTCCCATTTTGTGTGTTTTCAAGTTGTAATTCAATGCACCGATTTTTTTCTATTTTTCTTCAAACTTCAAAAGAGAATAAACAAATATATAAATAAATTTAAGCAACAAATTTTCTAAATAATCTTAACAAAAAATTGTTAATAATAGAAAATTTGTCAATAAATTTTAGAAAATTTGTTGCTAATTTTTATTTATTTATTATCTTTTAAATAGAAAAAACGAATGCATTGAATTACAATTTGAAAAACACCACAAAATGGGAGGAAAATAGCAATTTTTTCTACTTTAAATAAAATATCCTTTAAGTTTAACGAATGGACTAAAACTGCCATAAAAATTAAAATTTGAGGACCAATATTGCAACTCTAAATTGTTTGAGAACCAAAATCGTATTAATTGCCATATTTGAGGACAAAAAATGCTATTATCCCTTTTGCATACCATTTATAGGGAAAATATCATGTTTTCATCCATAATTTAGGATTTCTTTTTCATTTACTACGAAATGATAACTTTTAATAATCCTATAACTTTCATAATATAGCACTTTCAAAATTTTGATTTTATACTTTATTTCGTTTGATTACTTCAATTTCCTAAATTAAGCTATATAGTTATATATATATATATATATATATATATATATATATATATATATATATATATATATAGTTCAAATGAAATTTCATTTTAGGAGAGTCACGATATTTCGAGTCTTGAAATTGGTTTTCAATTTTTTTAGATATAATATTAATCAACGAAAAAAAATAATATAAAATAATTAGTTTATATTCTTAGCTCACTTATTTATGGATCGGGTGAATAATAATTTATTCACTTTGTTGATATTGCAACTGAGCAAATTACTTCCTTATAAAATAAAAATAAAAAAGACGCAATTTACCCTCTTGTATTTTTTAAAATGAATCAATTTAAATTGCTTTATTTTAATAAATATAGTAAATTATTGTATTTTAAAAACACATGAAGGTAAATTGCTAATTTTTTTTTTTTGTCATAACGGGTAATTTGTTCATTTTGTAATATAATTGAGGGTTGCTTGCATTTTTCCCTTTATAGATCCTGGACTTGAAGTCACTTGAATAGTGAAAGAATATATCTTTCGATGGTCATTTGAATTATTAATTAAAGTGTGTACGGAGAAAATTAAATGTGTCAAGTTTTTTTAAGTTTTTGAATTTTTTTTGAAACTCCCATAAAGTAGATAATTGAAAGTGTTGAACTGCTGTTTTTATTGGACTAAAAGTGCAAATTCGTCAAACAAAATTTTTCACTAGTTCACAAATATCATGCACGACGAACATTGCCCTAGAGGCTCGGATTATAACTAAAACCAGTCGGAGCAAAGTTGGCAACTTTCATGTTTCCAAAGAGGCAGTTGCTGTCGACAGACCCTAGGGGTGACTCGAGGCCACCGATGGACGGTAGGGTGGCGTTGCAGTTGGAGAGCTTCGTGTTAACAATGAGCTTACATTTGTTTTGCGGAGGGAAGAAGGGCAAAATCGGCGCCCTGGGGATGACTAAGTACCCAATTCCGTAACTATTGGTCGTTGTGGTGGCAATTATCACCTTGTTTCCACATTGCAACACCACATTTGCACCTGTGTGAAGAATTTCTCTTGAATGAACCATACCATAAATATGACCTCAAAATTTTCAGAATCTTTTATTTTAAATTGATATTTTATTTTATTTATATATATAAGTCATGGATATAAAAATTTTTATTAAATATACAGAAGATGATGATGATAGGCAAATTCTTGTTTGGGCCGGACTTGATCATATCTGAACCAATCACATGACAAGTACAATACACTTGCAATGTAATTGGTGTACAATTTAGGGAAAATGACCAATCACAGAGCAAGTGTATTATACTTATTTTATGATTGGATTGGTTCGATCAAACTAGATCCGAATAAAAAAATTTCGATGACGATGATGCAGATCTTTTACACTCGCAACATGCATACAAAAAGTCAAATGCAAATGAAACATCAATTTTGAATAAATTTCTGGGCTGGTCGACAAACTCTAACACAAAATTTAAAGATGATACAATCTCTAAACTATAATTTTTTTCAAATAGTGTGAACTTTTTTTTTCTTTTTGAAGTGAAAGCAATATTATTATCTTTTTAAGAGGTGGATTACAATTATCAACATCAAATATTTATATCTAACAATAATCGATCGACAATTATATTAATCATATACTAATAAATAATTATCAATATTAAATAACTATATGTAATTTATATATATTATTAAAATAGACTAACATCACACACGTTAGTGGGGTTTGAACCCATGACCTTAGAATCATGGGGCCTCAACTTCGCCAATTACGTTGTGTTTTATTGGCAAATAGTGTGACTTTTGCATCCCTAGTTACAATCAAAAGTTTTCTTGAATGAATTGAGGTTCCATTCAGATGGAAGGATTTGGAATCGAAAGAAAAATTTAAAGAAATAATTTTAATTAAATAAATATCATATCAAAAGAATTTGAAATCCATTATCAGTATTTCACAAAATATAGTTCAGAATGAGAGTTGAACGGATTTACCAATGATGTCTTAGCTTAGTGGTCGAGGCTAATGCTGAGGTCTCATGAACAAGCTTGAGGTCATGAATTCGTGTTCCACTGGACGTGTGAGTATTTGTCTTATTTTATATGTGTTGCTATAATTTATTTACAGTTACATTAACGTATTGACTAAATCAAGGGTTATTGTAACTTATTGTTTATTATTCTTAGTATATTAACATATTGATCCAATCGATCTAATGCTCGAAAAAAGAGTGAGAGTTGAAGGGATTTGAAATCCTTTTCAATATGAAATTATCCAAACAGATCCAAAAAGACTTGTTATCACGGGATCTGAGAATTTTTATCGTCAAATCAATTAATCCAAACACAATTTTGAAAGAATTTTAGTGATTGATTACCTTTGAAAGGTGGAGTTGCTAAGCCAAAGATACCCATGTTGCCATCTGGAGTGCAGTACAAAGTAACTTGGACTCCAAATAGGTCAAAGTTGATGCTCTTAGGGTTTCTCCCAAGTTGTGCTTCACCCATATGAACTGCAACAGCTGCATGAACTACAAGACCAATAAGAAGAAGGTTTTTTGAGGCCATTTCAGCCACTTATATTGATGGATCTAATTCTTTGATTTGATTGAAAAAAATTGAGAATACGGTCTAATTTATACGTCTCGAACGAACTTATTCTATGAACGCAAGATAGAATTATATAATAAATGACATTAATTATCTAGAGTTCATCACTATTTTCTATTAGGAGAGCCGGAATTCTCAAACGCTATTCGTATTAGGTTGAATGCAACAAATTACTTCCCTATGAAAACAAAAATAGGCAAAAATATCCTTGAACCCTGAAATTTTAAAGGAAAAGAAAAAACAGCGCAACCCGATGGGATATAGTATGTGTTGTTTTAAAAAGTTTTAAGTTGTAACGTTGACTATTTAGGGTTTTTTTTTTTTATTTCTTAACATTTTCAAAAAGAAGTTAATAAACCCGTTGTTTTATTACAGATGGATTTGTAGGATTTAATGATAGGGAAAAATTCGTGTAACGTCCATAAATTTTTATATATAAATTGAGAGACTTAATTTATAATTATTGAGGGAATCTAAATTTATTAGTACATAAATTGTAGATTGAAATTTGAATATATTAAAACTTTAAGGAAGCTAAATTAAGACTTTATGAATTTTCAAGGATAATTATATAAATTTGTAAAGTTCTGTGTCAAATTGTAATTTCATCAAAATTTATAAATAAAAGAAAAGAAAAAATGTGTCTGTCTACCCACATTTTGCTAATTGCATGAAAAGTATCACATGTATGATAAGTATATATATATATACAGTAGCATATAAAAGTATTGATTTTGGGAGGCTCATCGATAATAAGGTAACTCTCATCTCCTCTCTTTTCTTTATTTTTTTTTATGATGATTAATTTAGTTAAATTTTACATTAAATAATTTAGTTTCTTATTAATTAATAATTTGTGAGTAGATTATATATAATTTCTACTTTCTTTAATTGCTAGCTTAATTAAATTAGTTTATTATTTTCCAGTAATAAACTCCTTTATTATTATAGCCATTAATCCAATACAGAGATTTTATTAATCAAAAGAAAAATAAATAAAATTATAATTAAGAAATTTAATTTTTGTCAGAAGTGTATATGATTTTGTGTAATTCTAAAATTAATCCAAGATGTTATCAAACTATAAAAACATGAGGGGTTTGATAAAATATTTTTTTTATGCAATAGAGAATAAATATATATATATATATATATATATATATATATATATATATATATATATATATCTGAAAAACTCAAAATGTCTAGTTATTTAGAAGAAAATGGAATGAAAATTTAAATGTTGATAGAAAGCAAATATTAAACATTGGATGGAAATTGTACAAATAGTATTCAATATTCTATTTGAAAATTACGATACTCTCCATATATTAATCATATGCATTATAACTCATTATAGGATCCAGAGATAAAGTAAGAGGACTGAACAATTGTCTATTTGATAATTAAAGAGTTGTAAAATTGAGGTAAGTAAATAATTAGTATTATCTATATATGCTTCCTTTCTTTGTGATAATACTTTTATGTAATTAGTCTATGATTCGTGATGGAACTGAATTCTATGAAATTGTATAAATGGTGAATGATTTAATTGAAGTGATTATGTTGTGAAGTGAAATGTGGAAATGCATTGAAATATTCTATTTGTGGAATAATGTGTTGTTAATGAACATGTGTTGAGATATGGTTTTACGTTACTAGCTGTTTTCAAGAATGGTGATATGTGTAAACAAGATAATGGTGGAAATTGAATATAATTGTCATGATGTGAATACCTCTTGATGTTATTGAATAGCCTATGTGGCAAAATGAAAAGCAAAGAGCTATAGTGCAATTTGAAAAGAGCTATAATGCGAATTGAAAGAGCTGTGATGCGAAATGAAATTGATGAGTCGGCGTGTCAGGGGGATTCACATATGTAATGAACGGTGAGGTTGAGCTGATGGAGAAAAACACTATATTACATTCTGGTAAGCAGACTAGGAAATAATGAGTTTAATTGATTGTTTTGCTATGAGTTGACTACGTATTAGATAAATTTTATTTGTATTGAAATTAAATTTATTATACTTTACATACGTTGCTCATTTGCCTTGTCTGGGCTATGTTTGATGTGCATATATAGATAGTGTCGGTTATTTGCTTACCGAGTTGCAGACCCACTCATCTGCTAACATTTTCAGAAATATATCTCTATCCACCGAGGATTAGATTCAAACCTTGCATTTCAGTCAAGTCGGGCCATTATGCAGTTCCTTTCTCACCCGTTACTAAAAATAGAAATCACCTTTTGGGTTGTGTAAATATGAATTAGAAATGAGAATAGTATGTGAACTAATTATAACAATTCTATTTTATGGTATCTGGTTGACACATGTATAATCTCGTGATTGAAATGATAAATTCACTAGTGGTGTTACGTGTATATATATTCCGCAGGACAAGTTTATGTGCTTAATTACATATATAAATATGATTTACTGTAAGTATGATATTTAGGAGAAGTACATTCATAGTGTCGTTAGGAGGTGCTATAATCCGTCTCTATTCACGAACTATTCATTAGGGATCTAATGGTACACCGACAATTAAGGCTAAATTATATTTTAAACCCCCCCCCCCCCCTCCTCGTGTTTTGTTTATTTAACAAAAACACCCCCTCCCAGTAATTTGAAAATAGGCGAAAAAAAAAACTCCTCGTATTTTGTAAGCTCTTGCAAAAAAATTCCTTACCGTTAGGATTTGACGGTTAATGGTGCGACTGAGGGACTATTTTGGCGTCCTAGCTTGATGTTTTAGTGTCATTATGACTAAAACGCCCTATATGACTATATAATAGTTTTTGGGCATTTTTTACTTGTTTTTAACTTGTTTTGAGTATTTCTTTTTCATTTTCAACTCTCTAAAAAGTTAAAAAACTTCTTTTAGATATATTTTGTTTAAATATACAAAAAAAGTTATATACAATTTTTAATATTTAATAATTCAAATTAAAAAAATTAAATTAAAATCATAATACAAAATTTAAATTTCTCAACAGAATGGATATTAATTAATTATAGAAATTATGCAATTAACAAATTTAAATATTATATAATTAAAAATATTAAATAATTTATATTTAACTTTATTATATTATAAAAATTATACATTATTATTTTTTTATTTTAATTTTTTTTAACAATACAAAAAAATAAAAATATATTTTTTATACATATGTATACATTATTACTTGTTATTTCAATTTTTTTTGAAAATATATTTATATTAAACATAAAACACAAAAAAAAAATTAAAAAATCCACAAAAAATAATAATATACTAAATTTTATTTTTTAAATTTACATATATACATAAATATAAATCTTAAGCAATTATAATAATTATTTTTTATTTCAATTTTTTTTAAAAAATACCAAAAAGATAAAATATTTTTTATATATATTTATATACATTATTTTTTATTTCAAATTTCTTAAAAATATATTTATAAATATAAAATACCAAAAAAAAATAAAATGTACCAAATTTTATAAAAAAATATTTTATATACTAAATATAAAAAAATATTTTAAATAAAATACTAAATTTAAATTATTATTTAGGTTAAATATTTTATTAATTATATTTTTTTATAAATAATATTTATATTTAAATTAGTATTGTATATATTTAAAAAAAGAAATTCAATATATACATCAAACAAAATATAAATATCTAATAATTAAGTTAATTATAAAACTAAATATGATTAAGTTAATTAGAGATTAAAACTAACTATAATTACTAATTAAGTTAATTAAAATTAACTATAATTAAAAAATAAGGAAAAAAAATATATAGGGGCGACGGCGACGGTGTCCGTCACCCTCTCTCTTTTCGCTGGCCGATGTCGGCCAGATTGAGTGATGGCCAGGGCGGGGGGTGGGGATGGGGGGAGGCGTAAGCGGCGGGTAAGACAGCGGAGGCGAGAACAGGTTTTCTTTTTTTATTTTTTATAATATATATTTAAATTTAAGATCTAACTATCCAGATTAACTGATTAAATCTGACGCCTCTCATCTAATCAATAATTATCCAACGCTCATTAAAAAAACTGTATAATGGTCAGTTTAGTGAAAAGTTTAATGGCGTTAACATTTGGTTAGAAAAAGGGAGTGTGCTCAATAAAAAAACCACAGGGGGATATTTTATCTATTTTTAAAACGGGATGGGATTTTTTTTTTTTAGTTTCTAAAACACAATATTTTTATTTTTATTTTTTGCAATTTAGCCGACAATTAAATAGAGCTATAAGTTCTCTTTTTAGGCATAAAGTTGGATTTGTAGTCTCAACTTTAATAAGCCTAGTTGTGTCATTTGATATAAATAATTAGGGCTGCCTATCTCTTATATATAATTAATAAATTTGAAAGTTAGGTGCACTTTTTCGGCTATTTTTGTTTTGCAAATTTCTTAAAATTGCAAGATGAAATTCTCAAAATAGATTCGTATAGGACTAAAATCATCACCCTCATATTTAGAGAACTAAAATTACAAATTTCTCAATTAATAATTGGGCACAATTACATTTTTAGTCCCATAGAATAGAAAGACCAATATTTTCAATCCCCTACTTTACAGGAAAACAAAAACATCTCAACTGAGAAAATTGAATACATTTAATCACATGCTAACTTTACCATAAAAAAACTAACAGCAAGCGCACGTGCTATGCGCATGCCTATTAGTCAAAGTGGCACTGTCCCATTAGTCAAAATTATGGGATTAAATGTTTTCAATTTTCTCATATTTAGGACTTTTGATAATCTCATATTGTAAGTCGCCACAAATATTGCCCCTCCTATCCTATGGGATCAAAGTGTAATTTCACCGACAAAGTTTGATGAAAATTCCGTTGTGGTTTCTTTCATTCTCTAATCTTTCTTGCTTCATTCTGTAATTTATTTTATTTTTTATTGTGGGGTCGATTTATTTAATCTGGGACAAAGTCAAACGTGGTTGTAATATTCTTGAACGGCTTTTCCTTAAAAATGTCTTATCACATGTCACTAGTGCTTATATAATTAGTTCAACAAACACAGTTCAACTATTTCCACGGCCTACGGCTTTCTCTCATTTACTTGATCCCATAAATGGTTATAGAGATGAAGTGTTTTTACCTTCTTCCCTCCTTACTTGTTCTATTGCTAATTGATACGGGGTCATAGGTCGAGGGTATTCGGAAATCCTCCCGCCTTGCGTCCTGAACTATAGTGGTCCTGAGTAAAGGAAGCTGATTGTTAGGCTCGCTGGGGTGTGCCCAGCCAACACTCTCCGATGCTTAAGTTAGTGAAATGTTTGAGATAAGTGGGGTGGATAATGAAAAATGCGATCTAATATTTAGGTATATGTGATCATCTAAAAGTCTCTATAAATGAATTAGGTATGAAGTATTTATAGTACCATGTGGACCCTCCTGCTTGGTTGAGGGGTCCATTCTATAGCTCCACGTGGCTTCATCTAGGGCTCTAGGCACAATGATCAACGATTGAAAGTAATTACCGACGGGTTGGATCCAGAAGGCCGGGTTGGGTTACCCGGTAACCCGAAGATAATACATCTGAGGCGAGTTATCGGTCAGATACGGGTCGCACCCGACCCGGCAACCCGCCTCAATAGGATCCTTTATGGGCTCTTCTGCAATGTCTCCAATCTCCAGGGTTATTCTTGTCTTTTGTAGGTGAAATTTCAAAGCACCTCAACATTACTCCCCCAATTTTTACTAGTGTAGAGAAAAGACTAGCAATAAGAATTTGAATAACCACGTATTATGGACCCTTAGATCTATATCCCAGATGCCCTATCCAATCGTCCGTTTTGGCGCGCCTTTTCATGGTCCCCTTCCTATATATAGGTGATGAATTTGACTTATTCCACACATTCCTCCAGCGTGCCGCTCTTGACTTCACGACCTCGTCAGGTACTTTTCCCAACCTCCCTTTCTTTTATATTTGTTAATTATGTTAGTCAATTCTAGCTCGAGCTCGAGGTCGAGCTCCGACTCCAATTCTTCGGAGTCGTCCGCGACCCCACCTCAACCTCTTGCTAAGATAAGCTCTTTTGTACCTAGGATAGAAACTCGCATAGAAGGGCCTATCTTAGCAAGAGGTTGAGGTGAGGTCGCGGACGACCCCGAAGAATTAGAGTCGGAGCTAGACCCCGAGCTCGAGCTAGAATTGATTGACATAATGAACAAATACAAAAGAAAGGGAGGTCGCGAAAAGTACCTGGCGAGGTCGTGAAGTCAAGAGCGGCACGCTGGAGGAATGTGTGGAATAAGTCAAATTCATCACCTATCTATACTATTATAAAAGAAAACTCTTTGAGCGTACCAACTTTAGGTTGCCCTATTTTACCCCAAATTAATTTCTTTTCTTCAAAACAAATTTGGTCAAAATAGTAATTTCAAAATTTTTAAATAATCTCACAATTTTATTAAAAAAAAACTTCCATCAACCACTACTCCATGTTTCTCTCTAAACTTCTCCATGTTTGTTTTTTTTTTTTTTTTTTTTTTTTTTTTTTTACAAATTTTTATATTTTTAATAAACTTTCAGTTATAAAATATTATTTCTCTGTCATCTCACTCACGTTTCTTTATTCTCATGAAAAAAAATTCTCATCATGATTTTTTTTTCTCCATCTCATATAACAATATTTTTTAATATACTCGCAAGAAGCGCGTGCAACAACGACTAGTATATAGAAAGGGGACCATGAAAAGGCGCGCCAAAACGGAAGGTTGGATAGGGCATTTGGGATATAGATCTAAGGGTCCATAATACGTGACTATTCAAATTCTTATTAGCGCCTTTTCTCTACACTAATAAGAATTGGGGGAGTAATGATGAGATGTTTTGGAATTTCACCTACAAAAGACAAGAATAACCTTGGAGATTGGAGAAATTACAGAAGAGCCCCTGAAGGATCCTTTTGGGGCAGGTCGTCGGGTCGGGCGCAACTCGGATCCGACCCATAACCCGCCTCAGATGTATTATTTTCGAGTCTGATCTGGTCGCCGGGTAACCCGACCCGACTCGACCCTCTGGATCTGACCCTTCAGTAGTTACTTTTAACCGTTGATCATTGTACTCGGAGCTTTGAATGAAGCCACATGGAGCCATATAAATGGACCCCTCAACCAAGCAGGAGGGTCCACATGGGTACTATAAATACTTCATACCTAATTCATTTATAGAGACTTTTGGATGATCACATTGCCTAAATATCAGATCGCTCTAGATCGCATTTTTCTTTATCCACCCCACTTATCTCAAACACTTCACTAACTTAAGCATCGGAGGGTCTTGGCTGGGCACACCTAACGATTTGCTTCCTTTTCTTAGGACCACTATAGTTCGAGGACGCAAGGCGAGAGGATTTCCGAATACCCCTGACCTGCGAGCCCGAATCACTAATAATCTTGAGGCTTATATGCGTACATTCTTTGGATGTCGATAATACTAATACAACCAGGTGCACAAAGAGGGAGAGCCGAGCTCTTCGCAAGATCGAAGATTTGTTTGTCGACATGCATGGCCGACTATTCCCATGGAGCAACGAAGAAAGCCAAAAGGTCTACTACAAATGGAGAGATATCCACTACCATAACCAAATCAATCATGTCACACGATTGGATCTTCATAATAAATGGGAATATGATTATTTTTTATAGTAGTCTAAGAAGTAAGATCAACATAATAAATGGGAAGATGATTATTTTTTATAGTAGTGTAAGAAGTAAAATCAACACTTCATTATTTTAATTGCTACAGTTGCAAGATCTAGACCTCAGTTACAACGACTTCGAGTATGCTCCCATTCCCAGATTCATAAGTTCATTGAGCAAACTACAATATCTGAATCTTGCTCATGCTAATTTTAGCAGACGAATTCCGCAACATCAATTAAACCTATCCAAGTTGTTGTATCTTGGTCTTCACCGTGATTACAATTGCTATAGTGAAAACCTCAATTTGCTTTCTAGTCTTTGTTCATTTGAATATGTTGATCTCAATTCTACTGACCTCCCAATGGCACACAATTCATTGCAAGCAGTAAGCAAACTAGATTCTATAAAAGAGTTGTATTTGGCATTTGCATATGTACCTAGACTACCTTACAACCTAATATCGATGATTTGGCCCCTCTTGTCGTTCTTGATCTTTCCTCCAACACGTATCTATCAACCCCTTCAACACTAGTCGGTTGGTGAAATCTTGTTTTCCTTCTTTCCATCCAAAGGTGGTAAATTAGTGAGGCTAGAACAATTCTAGCCACCGCATTAAGCAAGTGTTTGCGCCTCCAACGGTGGCAGGCCTGTTGTATTCCCATCGGACAAGGATCTCTTGTCCATTTGAAATGAACTTCTTTCTCTAGAACTTTTAAGCAGGTTTGAGCATAAGCACATGTGAAGAAGATATTATTGTGGCTCTCTGAGAAACTCCCAGAGTAGAGAACACACTCACGTGAAGGAAGTTGCAGCCAAGTAGTATCAGTTGTTGTCAACTTTCCTAGAATTGCCAACCACAAGACGAAGCTATTTCAAGCAATTTTGAATGACAAATGGGTAGTGCCACTTTTGACTAACGGGCAACCGCATGGCGTTGGTCTTTTATGGTGAAGTTTGCATGCGACTAGATGTGTTCAATTTTTCTAATTTTGGGACGTTTTTGTAAATCCTGTAAAGCAAGGGACTGGAAATGCCGACCCCTTATCATATAGGACTTAAGTGTAATATTGCCTAATAATTGCATATGATTTCCAAACATATATCAAAAGAAATTATGTGCATAAAATATATTTTCTCAAGAAATTCAATTTTTCACTTGACACAAAAGTAGAGAAAACAAGATCTGCCGTTACTTGTCACACCTTCTCAATTTGCTAATATCCAACTATACAGCATTTAGCACAACACATTAATAAACCAACAAATCAAAATCAAACATTATTTCAAGAATTAACTCAAGCATAAATTTAGTAAAATCTTCCAACAAAACTAATGTATGTTGGAGCTGAGCAAAATGCTCCCCTGTCTCTACTTGTACACCAAACCAGCAACAGCAACGATTTTGAAGACCTTAAACACGAACGATTTCATTCACTTTGTCCCAAAAAAAAAAAAAAAAACAAAGTTCAATTCTTCTGTAGGCAATTCGTGAAACTTACAGCTCGAAAGATGACATTTATTCCCTCTGTTTGTGTTCGTTCAGGTCCAGAAACTTTGCTACTCGTTCAGCTTTTGCTCCCGTCTTGTGGTCGTAATACTCGACTATGGCAGCCCCAGCTAGCGCAGCAAGCGTAAGTGCTTGTGCATGCAACCTGATTTTCAAGCAATATATATTGCTGTAAGAATTTAACATAGATAGACAACCACACATGACGAAACAGAGCAACCTAGCTTTTATTTTTTATTTCGCATTCACGTTTTGTGCAATGGTAACATATATAGGTCGGCCATGGCCAATTACGTTTAGCAAGATGATTTTAAGATATACAGTCTTCCCACCAAAATACAAGAAAAGACTCAACGGTTGTGATTATTATCACAACTGTGAAGTTAGATTCTTCATCCAGCACATTTTTAATAGATTTCACATTTCACAATGCCAAGAACATTTGATTAGGCCAGATACAATATTATATCCAAGCAAAACACAGCCCTAGCGAATTGTCCTGTCAAGAATTCATTGCTCTGTAAGGTACAGGAAAAAACTTTTCTCTTCTTCATCGCTTGGAATCACCAGCAAACAGAATAGAAAGGGAAAAGTTGAGTTGAATTAGACTAAGCTCAAACGAAGAACTATAAATCAACTACTTAATGAAGAAAAACAGATACTCAATGGGTGTTGCTCTATACCAGATCAAATGCCTATTATCTGCCTATATTCCCAACTGAAATGCTTGAATTCACAAAACAAGTTGTGAGGATCAGCTTCAGATAACATCCGATTCTATATAGTTAGCTTTTCCAAGCACAACCCCAATGAGGTCCAAAGTTTCATTGATAGACTCTTTCAACTTTAGTTTCAGTTCTCAAGGAAAATTCTTCCTCGATCCAGGTTTAGCCAAGCAAACAATCACACAACAGGTGTTACGACACTTGCCATGGGATCGATCACTGTCGTTGAACTGCGCAATAATCGCATAATAGGTAATGAACTAACAATGTGATTAGTTTCGGGCATGGAAAAAACCAATCGGCTGGTCCCAGGTAGACTCAATCACCAAAAGATAAGAACTTTCCAAAGCTCATGAACTCTTTTTCCTAATCAAAACTCTCAAATAAGCAGCAAATACAATTTCTCATCACAACATATGCCAAATCAGAAAATAATGGCAAAAATAATAATTTTTATCTCCAAATTCTTGTCAACAAATGTCATATTTCATTCACACAATTACTCAAACACCTATAATGAATAATGCATCAAGAATAAAAAATCCCACTTCGTATCAGCATTCAAACAGTAAGAACAACAAATGATCTCCTGAAACAATTGAGAGAGAGAGAGAGAGAGAGAGAATTATAGATCATAAAAATATACCTCGCATGAATGATCTTGACGCTGGTTTTCATATTGGGTTGAGACCAATTATACGCCATAGAGCCCACAATTCCACTTGCCCACAACGCCCCTTTAAATACAAAAAGTAAAAACTTCCTCTGAAAATTCAATCTTTAATTCTTGAAAACAAATTTATCATCACTCCTAAACATGAAAATAAAAAAAGAGGATTATTACCAACAGTACGAAGTTTGTGTTCCACAACCCATTCCCTGATAGATTCAATCTTGCTCTTTTCTTCCCCCATCTTCGCTTTCTTTCCTCAGTTTTTCCGAGTTCTCGATTCTCTTTCTGTTTGTCAGAATTCGGGTAAGAGGAGTTTAAGGTTGGAATCATTTTTTTTTTTTTTTTTGAGGAGGTTTAAGGTTTGAATCTTGGAAACAAAACCTTTGCACTGTTGTCGCGTGTTCATCACTTAAACCTAATAATTCGGGCGGATTCAGTGCATGTGCAATAATATTTAAAATAATATAAATATACTTATTAAAATATTTGGTTGAAGTTGGAGTGAGCAAAAATAATGATAATAATAATAATTATACCCCCTTCTTTCAAAATTTGATATAATTACACGCAATTTTTTTTATAATTTAAAAAATTATATTTTGTACCTTTGAGTTTTGCTTTCATTTAAATTAAAAAATTATTTTATCAGTCAAAATTTACTAAATTTATTGATATTAATAAAAAATTAATAAAAATTGATTTTAATTTTTTATTGACTTATACAAACTTATTGCATATCAAACAAATTTTTCTTTGCCTGAACTACCATTGTAACAGTGAAAATATACATTCTCAAATGTATTAACGTGCGAAAATATATAAGGATAATTTGATCATAAAAAGATTTATTTGACCTGTAATAAATAAGTAATAAGTCATTCGGGGTTAAATATAGATTTTTATCCTATTTTTTTTATTAATATTAACAAATTTGGTGAGTTTTGACTAACGAATTGACTTATTTGTTAGACAGAAATAAACCTCAGGAGTAGTAATTGTAATTTTTTCAAAGCACATAGAATTTACATGTAACACCAATCCTCAGGGGAACAGAGTTTAATTAACCAAAACATAAAAGTATATAATTCATTAACATGTGTCAATGAGTTCTAGTTTAATTGACGAAGTTAATGTTCGATATGGGTTCAAACTCTATCAATATGTGGGATATTATTCTACTTTAATAATAAGTATTGTTCTACTTTAATAATATGTATTAATTCGATATAGTTATTTAAAATTATTAGTATATAATTATTAATTATCGATTGTTGTTATTATTTATATTTTGATATCAATAATTGTAACTGATTTATTTAAAAAATATCAGTCCACCACTCTCGCTTCAAAAAATGATTCACTAAAATGTAGTTTTGCTAGACTTGGAGAGTTGGAAAGAGAAATTAAATAATATGTATTGCGGATTGAAAATACCAATTTTTTTTTCATAAAAAAAACTCTCTACGTTCACAAATACTAATTAGTCATAATATCACGCCAATTTTAAAATATGATAAGTATACCCTTGATTAAATAATTCAAAACTTAATTTTAGTTACTTCCTGTAAACATGTAAAATTTTATGTCCAATTGAATGATGAAAAGTTTAAAATAATATATTATTTATCAATTTTTATTTATATTTTAGAATTTACTAAATTAATTCCAAGTATAAATAGTCAATGTAATTGATATTTTTTTATATATATTTTGCCATCAAAATTAATGGCCAACAAGTGGAAAAATAAAGTGTTCCGGCCAATCAAATCATGCTTCGTAGTCAAAGTTTCCAGCCAATCAGGTCGCGCCACCTGGAGCAATTGCATGTGTGCTCCAATCAAATCAAGACAAATATTTCTGATATTTATCTCTTTAAAAAATGCAAATATTAAAGAGATAATGCCAAATTGACCAATCATATTATTTTAAATATATGATATATTTATCTCTTTTAATTAAATTATAAAGAGATAACACAAAAGGCGTTCAATTGTATCACAACTCTACCTCTCTGACACCTATATAAAGGGTTCTCATACCTCATTCAAAACACACACAGAGCTCAAGAAGGAGGAGCCAAGCAAGGGAAGATTGCAAAATTCCCTCTACGCAATTCCTCAAGTGACAGAGCTCGAGAAGGAAGAGGCAAGCAAGGGAAGATTGCAAAATTCCCACTTTCAAATTATCAAATTCCAGTCAAGACTATAGCATTTACTTTGGGATTATTGGTGAAAGCCCTCGTATTAACGTTATAGAAATTCAAATTCAAGTCCAAAGGAGATCTACGTGGAGATTACCCTTTGAATTAGTCAAATTTGTCAAATATATATTTTGGAGGGAATAATCAAGGGATAGAATAGAGATTGTACTCACATTGACATTTTAATTCAAATATTTTATTTGTGATAATTTATTTGTGTTTTGATTTTTCAAACACGATAAAATTAGCGCTCACAAATTTTGGCACGCTCAGTGGGACAATTCTACCCTTCATCTCTTCCTTTCATCATAGAGAAAGACATTACATGGATACTGAAGGAAAATCTGTGAAGCCGGTGAATTCCAAACTCGTCATATCAAAGTCTTCAAGCTCAAGTACCAAGAGTGTTGGCGTTACTACGAGGAACATGTCGAAAAAGCTCAAAGAATCTTTCCAAATGTCTCCTCTCGCTGAATACGTCGAGAAGAACTTGCACTCACCTAGCTATGCAAGCGAAAGTTATGCAAATAAATCTCCTCTGACCTCTCCTCATTCCGTGTCTAGCTACTCCTTCACAACAAATGTGACTTCGGTTATGGTGGAAATGCTACAACTATAGAGGAACAACTTGCCGATCTGACGAGAGCCATTGAGGGACTTATGAAGCACGTCCAAGAGCAAGATGCACAAATTACTAGATTGATGAACAAGGCAGATAATATTGATGCAAGTCATGTCATGGGGAAACAAGTTGAGGCACATGATGAAGTAGAAATGCCCATAAAACAACATTATACTAAAAAGGATAAGTCTGCAAAAGAGCTTCAAATTTCTTCTGACGGGTTGATTCATGTGGACCAACTGAAAGAATTCATTGAAAGAACCATTAGAAGCAAGAATGAGGGAAGCTTAAGGTTATCCTTTACTTACTCCAAGCCTTACACTCCAAGGATTGACAGCTTGAAAATGTCAATGGGTTATCAACCACCAAAGTTCAGCAATTTGATGGCAAGGACAATCCTAAGCAACACGTGGCTCACTTCGTTGAAACATGCAACAATGCAGGGACATATGGTGATCATCTAGTCAAGCAGTTTGTTCGATCATTGAAAGGCAATGCATTTAATTGGTACACTGACTTGGAGGTTGGCTCGATTAATGGATGAGAACAACTAGAGCAAGAATTTATCAATCGCTTTTATAACACACGACGGATTGTCAACATGGTCGAGCTTACAAATTCTCATCAATGAAAAGAAGAACCAGTCGTTGATTATATCAATAGGTGGAGAAATTTGAGCCTTAATTGCAAAGATAGATTATCTGAAGCTTCCGCCGTTGAGATGTGTATTCAAGGCATACATTGGGAACTATGCTACATTCTTCAAGCAATAAAACCAAACACTTTTGAAGAGCTAGCAACTCTAGCACATGGAATTGAAATGAGCTTCAATTGCAAAGAAGATGAATATTCAGTTGATCCCAATGATGATGATGGTGATGCAACACTATGAAATTTGAAAATAATTTCCAGTGTCCTGAATACGAGCATAAACTATCTAATGTATCAATAAAAAGAAAAAAAATCTCAATGCTCCTGGATACGAGCATAAATTATCTAATATCTTTGAAAAAATAATTTCCAGTGCTCCTAGATATGAGCATAAACTATCTAATGTATCTAGGAAAAAAAAATCAATGCTCCTAGATATGAGCATAAACTATCTAATGCCTCCAAAAAATAATTTTCAATGCTCCTAGATATGAGTATAAACTGTTAATGTCCTTAACAAATAAATTTCAATACTCCTTGATATGAGTATAAACTATCTATAAATTTAAATTGAAAAACTCCTTGATATAAGTATAAACTATCTATAAATTCAAGTTAAAAAACTCCTTGATATGAGCATAAACTATCTACAAATTCAAGTTGAAGAACTCCTTGATACGAGTATAAACTATCTACAAATTCAAATTGAAAAAACTCTTTGATATGGGAATAAACTATCAATAAAAATTCAAGTGAACTACATTTTGACTTGATCCTCCAACGAGGTACGTAGGCAGCTTGAGATATTTTCAAGTTCAGTCACATGTCAAAAAAAAATCATATGTCATGAATCAATTTCGAGACATGTTCACTCCTTCACTTCGCTGCACTAGATGTTCGTGAACAAGTCTCGAGGGGGCATTTGTAAACATGTAAAATTTTATGTCCAATTGAATGATGAAAAGTTTAAAATAATATATTATTTATCAATTTTTATTTATATTTTAGAATTTACTAAATTAATTCCAAGTATAAATAGTCAATGTAATTGATATTTTGATATATATTTTGCCATCAAAATTAATGGCCAACAAGTGGAAAAATAAAGTGTTCCGGCCAATCAAATCATGCTTCGCAGTCAAAGATTCCAGCCAATCAGGTCGCGCCATGTGGAGCAATTGCATGTGTGCTCCAATCAAATCAAGACAAATATTTATGATATTTATCTCTTTAAAAAATGCAAATATTAAAGAGATAATACCAAATTGAACAATCATATTATTTCAAATATATGATATATTTATCTCTTTTAATTAAATTATAAAGAGAAAATACAAAAGGCGTTCAATTGTATCACAACTCTACCTCTCTGACACCTATATAAAGGGGTCCTCATACCTCATTCAAAACACACACAGAGCTCAAGAAGGAAGAGCCAAGCAAGGGAAGATTGCAAAATTCCCTCTACGCAATTCCTCAAGTGACAGAGCTCGAGAAGGAAGAGCTAAGCAAGGGAAGATTGCAAAATTCTCATTTTCAAATTATCAAATTCCAGTCAAGACTATAGCGTTTAATTTCGGATTATTGGTGAAAGACCTCGAATTAACGTTATAGAAATTCAAATTCAAGTCCAAATGAGATCTACGTGAAGATTACCCTTTGAATTGGTCAAATTTGTCAAATATATATTTTGGAGGGAATAATCAAGGGATAGAATAGAAATTGTACTCACATTGACATTTTAATCCAAATATTTTTATTTGTGATAATTTATTTGTGTTTTAATTTTTCAAACACGATAAAATTAGCGCTCACACTTCCTTTTTTTTTTTTTTTTACAAGAGTGATTTCACGTCATTTTAACAACTCTCTATACCAATTCTTTTATTGTATAAATAATACCTTAAGTTGATTTTCTATTATAATGTAATTTCTGTTATAGTTGAGCTGCCCTCAGCTTCCTCCTCCTCCTCATCCAATTCCTATCCTCAGACGCTGAATCCTTCTTCAGCGCAATATTTTCCTCCAGCGAGCCCAACTACATCCACCGAGCCAGCGGCTCCCTTATCGGCGTCACGGTGTTCTTGCTGATTGTTCTACTGCTTCTCTACAACAGAGTGTCCATCTTCGGCGGAGACGATGACTCCGGCGACTAATGATTTTCGATCCTTGACCCCTTTTCGGATTTCTTGTGGGGGTAGTGCAACATATGTGGACGTAGAGTAGTGATGGCAATGGGACGGGTTTGGTACGGGTCCGCCAAAACCCACGACTAGCCCAATTAAATTTATGTCAGCCCCATAATTGGCCCCCACCCAGCCCGCCCCGCCCCGTCATGTTAAAAACCCGGCCCCGTCCTGCCACCCCGCCTCGGCTCTGCCCCCCCCCCCCCCGCCCCATCCCACTTGCCCGACCCGATCCGATAATTATCATATTTTTTGTACTCCTTTTTTCATTTCTTAAATACAAGAAATTAAAATTTTCATGATTCCATATAACTTGTATTTATTTTTTAATTAATATTAATAACTATACAAAAATATATACAAGTATTTTAATACCTTAATATAATTTTCAATCTAAAAAAAATTGGAATAACAAAGAATACGTTCGTCTAAATTATTAATCTTCTTGTAGAGTAATATCATTTTACGATTTACAAATGTCAATGAATTATATTATACATAGAATATATTAAATTAATATTTTTTTAATAAATAATATCAATTTAGATATAAATACTTTAATATAATTTTTAATCTAAAATGAATTGGATAAGACAAAAAATACGTTTATCTAAATTATTAAATTTCATATCAACTAATATTTTTATTTTGGTATTTTTATATACAGTTGGGTGTATGCAAAAATTATTTAGAATTCATATAAATAATACTATAATTTTTTTTATTTATAATATATTATAGGATAATTACGCTACCATCCCCTGTTACTATGGGAATATACAAATCTCCCCATCTTACTATGAAAATTACATAAACATACCTTGTTGGTTTATAACTATTACAAATTGGCCCCTCCATTAGTCAAACTGACGGTCAATACTGATTTCAATCCAAATATTTATGTAACCTTCCTATATTACTAATTAGGTAAAATAAAAAATAATCAAAAAGGCAAAAATGCCCTTATGCTTTTCCCCCCTGACGCCTTCCTTCTCCATCAAACTTCCCTTTCATACTACAAGAACCATTCCCCCTTCCACAAGAGCCACGGTGAGAATTCCATCAATTGTCGTGACTGATTTTCAAACTTTGAAGGCTCACCCTGAAGGGTATTTTTATCAGCAAAATTTATAAATAAATCTTACCCAAGGGCAAAATAGAAATATTAAATAAATATTTGAATTGAAATCAACATTAGCCGTTAGTTTGACTAATGGATGGGCCAATTTGTAATGGTAATAAACCAACAAGATAGGTTTATGTAATTTTCATAGTAAGAGGGGGAGATTTGTATATTCCCATAATAATAGGGGAGGTCAGCGTAATTATCCCATTATTATATATTAATAATATATAATTAAAAAAGAAGCGGGGTCGGTGCGGGGCCGGGGTTGAGGCGGGTTCCAGACATGACCCATACCCCGCCCTGGACCCGGCCGAGGCAGGTTTTAGCAGCCCCAAACCCACCCCGAATCCAAAAAACCCGTTCCAAACCCATACCGTATGGGGCGGGTCCAGGATGAATTTTTCGAGTCCGGATTAAAATTGCCAACCCTAACGTAGAGTGGGGCTCTTGTAGTATGAACTACGAATATGCACTCTGAAATTACATAAAGGCCTCCGGGGTTGACTTTGGTGTCCTATTATTGCCCCTTCCTCCCATTGTTACAATGTAACAATTATGACTCTATGTATGGGCCCATACCTATTTTTAATTTTCATATTAATGTTATAAAAAATAATTTAAGTATTATAATAGTGATTACTTGTCTCACATTTTTGTAGTAAGTCTAAGGCAGCTTGAATTTTTTGTTTTTAATTTTATAATAACATTATAGTATTTTATATTTTATTTAGGATAAAAACTATTTTGGCCTCCTATGGTATTTTATCGTCTAAATTTTTTTATAATTTAATTGGCATATCAACTACACGAATTATATAAGTTATCACCTCACATGCAATATACACGTATTTCACCACATAATTTCAGATTTGGTGCATTTTATTGAGAAATACACCAGGTTCTTATATATATATATATATATATATATATATATTATATAATATATAAAATTCAACATAAAATTTGACAAATAAATGAGTATTTTTTGTAGAAATAAGGAGAGTCTTGCACATGTGCCCAATTTTTGGTGGGAAATATTCTGAAATGATAATTTGCAAAATTCGTGTAGTTGGTATGATAAATTAAAAAAAAAAATAGAGAAATACAAAGATGACCATTGTTCGGAGGGCAAAATACTTTTACCCTTTTGTGTAATATATATAGGGTTAGTTGCATGTAAATCCCTCTAAAACGTGAAATTATACTTTCCTCAAATTTTTTTTGAAATTACACTTATAACCTTATGAAAAAATTTGTTTACACTCGATCTCCTTTCATTAGGGTTTGTTTGAAAAATGTTGTTATAAAAAAAAAAGAAATATAAAATATATAATTTTGTCCATCGTTTAACATTTCGATATCTCTTTTGTACTTCAAGAGTATAAATGTAATATATATGTATATGGAGTCATGTTAACATTATTATATTGTTCCTCTTATAAGTAAAATTATTACATGAAAATATTAAGTAATGAGCAAAATTAAAAATTTATGTAATATTTTTGCTAACATTAGCTTATTTCATCCACTCCCTAACAAAATATGGTCAAGTGTAAATGGTACATTTTTTAATGGGGTGTAAATATAATTTTAAAACTTTCTTAAGGAAAAGTGTAATTTTGTATTTTTTTAAGAAGAGGTCTAAGTGTAATTAACCCATATAATTATGATATGTATCAAGCATGTGGGCAAAATTTCACTTTTTGTATGGTAACTATAGGTGTGTTGCGCTATTCGTCCTTTATCTTTTGAATAAACACAGTTAGTCCTATAATTTAGATATTTTTGACATATTTAGTCATGTAACTATTGACAAAATAAATTTAGTCCTATATGTATTTTACTAAAACACATGTTTTCATGTAATTTATATATAAAAATTGATATTTTTTAGTCCTGCTTCAACCACGAGTGAAATATGGAAAAATTGCATATTTTCACGTGTTAATTACTAAACACTGTCAACTTTTTTATTTCAGGATCCCTGCCCTAATTTCTCATTTTAGCCTTGATTTTTCAAACCCCCAAATGATTACGCATAAGAAACTTCAAGAAATAACACATAAAATTTCGCAAAATTCTTTGAATCTACTCAAATCAAGTTAAAAAGAAAACCAAACAAAGAAATCTATTTGATGGGAATTTGGAGTGCATAATCAAAGACGCAGGGGATAGGAAACTCGCAATTTCGAATAATGTTGCGGAGTAGAGACAAAAATTCATGCACAAACGCTAAATACGGTAAGATTTTTTAAATAAAAGCTTTTTAGGGTTTCTGAAAATCTCTAATTTCTGAAATAAAACGCATTGATTAATGTGTGTTTATATTCTTTTTTGCATTATTTATAAATATAATGGATGATTATTAATGATTTCTTGTCAACTAGTTGTTATTTAAAGTAATTTTGTTTAATAATTCCAAAAATAAGTCGAATACAATATGTTTTGTTTAGTGTATATTCAAACCGGAGTATTTTTTATTTATTTTTTTATTTAACAGATAATGTATGCCCTGTTGTTACTTTTAAGATTCACTATGAGGTTGAAACAATCTGCTTCTGCAAAATATATTGGAGGAAATGTGACAATATTGACTATGTTGATATAAATTATATTTGCCGTAGTTACCTAGATGAGTTGGCACATGAAGAGAGTTAGTGGGAAACATAAAAATATTATAGGAAGTTAGATGAAATTGGTTTAACATTAATAGAATCTGTGGATGAGTTGGTTAGCATGTGTTTACAAATGAACTAACCAGGAAATTGATAAATATGAGAGGTGATTGAGAGTATAAGTGGACCTAATATGTAGAAGCTTCTGACAGTTTAGTTCATAGTGAATATGAAAACTTTAAGGAATGGATTGGAGATGAAACTAAAAATAATATAACAGGGTTTAAGAATGAGAACATGAATTTAGATGAGAATGAAATAAGACTTGATAATGACAGGGGGAATGGGAATGAAATTGGTGATTTGGGGGGGGGGGGGGGGATGACTTATTGAATAGTGAAGATAACTTGGAATCAATTTTAGACTCTGATCATGAACAAGATAATCCTTTTCTTATGATCCAGAATTTGCTTTACGAGTGCTTTTTAACACCCAAAAAGAGTTCAAAAATATTGTTCATTCACATACAACCAAAACAGATAAGAACATCAAGATCACAAAAAATAATAACATAAGATGTTATGCAAATGTTTGCTGATGATTGTGACTGAAAATTACATGCTTTAAAGATGGGGACTGAGTGGTCTTTTGTTATAAGAGAATATAACAAGCAAAAAATGTGGTCCAATGTATCAAGTGAAAAATGTTAACAGCACTTGACTTTCCAAAAAATAGGAAGAACATTTTAGAAGTGATCCTAAAAGAAATGTAAAAGGTTTAAGAAATGGTGTTGTAAGAGATATCAAGTGTTTATGTGTCTAAAACACATGCATACGGAGCAAAAAAGAAACCATTGAATAAGATTGAGGGTTCTGCAAATAAACAATATTCAAAATTGTGGGACTATGTTGAGGAATTAAGAAGATCAAATCCTGAATCAACTGTATTAATGGGCACAATTTATGATGGGCTGGTAGTAGAAAATTTGAAAAAATGTACATTTGCTTTAATGTTTTGAAAGATGAGCTCTTGGTTGGTTGTATACCACTAATAGGACTGCACGCATGGTTGTCGCTAAAAGGGACCTCAGGGTGGGATTATGTTAACTGCAGTGAAAGTGGACCCAATAACAACCTTTATCCAATTGCATATGTTGTTGTGTCATTTGAAAAAAATGGAGATTTGGGGATGGTTTTTTAATCTTTTAAAGGAGGACCTAAATATTGAAAGAGATTTTGAATATACTTTTATCTCTGACAAGCAAAAATGACTAATTCAACATTTGAGATAATGTTTCCCAACTCAGATCATAGATTGTTTGTCGAACACATGCATAGTAATTTCAAGAAGGTTGGTTTTAATGGTCAAGCATTGAAAATGGCTTTATGGAAGGTAACAAACCTTAAGAATTTAGAAGAAAGATGCAACTTGCTGAAATTGATCAAAATGCAGCAAATTGGCTTAGTAATAAGCCACCTACTCAATGGAGTAGGTACGAAAAAAAGTCTATTTTAACAATGTTAGAATGGTTGAGGGAGTATTTGACGATAAGGTTACAAGAGAACCTAGATAGGGCCAAAAACAAATTTGGGGGGGGGGCAGAAAATATGTCCAAGAATAAAAAATATAGTTGAATAAAATATGGACAAAGTGCCAGATTGCATTCCATTGAAGGCTGATGCATCACTATCAAAACATGTGTTTTGATGGTTCAAGACTGAATGTGGACCTTGCTAGACACTCATGTGCTTGTAGAAAATGGGATTTGACAGGCACAAAAGGCAAAGACAAACAGATAATGACACCAAAGCATCCTATTGCATATTCTGATCAACAACATATTCCTTCAAGTCAGAAGTCCGGCACAACTACATGACCCAAATTACTAATCTAAAGAGGAAACAATATGTAACTATGTCAAATCTTGCAAATGTATTGCAAAACAAGAAGGCTGGAAGAAAAAAGATTTGCTTCATTGCTTAGATGTGGCAAGAAAATACCTTGTTAGTTGTTTTGGCCATTTTGGGTTGATCAACATTTTGTCTGTTTTTTTGTTTAACATATGAAAAGGAAATACAATATGTTGATCATCTTTTGTCACTTTTGGTTGAAGATAGAACACACGTGCAGAACACTTTGAAGTATATTCATTGATTTATCCAAGTTTTTGTATTGTGCAAACACATTGAAGTATATATGCAATTATCAAGTACCAGTTTTGTCTATTCCAATCAATGACATTAAAATTTATATGCAATAAATATTGTTACATTATAATATACAACCATGATACACATTTACAGATTGCAATTTGCCAAACAATTCTCAACAAAATGCAAATACAACCTCTTTGCCTTCCAAAACCAGTCAATATATTATTAACATCATCCAATAGTTACAGGACTAAATGTGTTAAAAATATATAAATTCCATAACTAAATGTGTTTATTCAAAAGATAAATTGCGAATAATGTATCACGCCTATAGTTACAGGATGAAAAGTGAAATTTTGTCATATATTCTCTACAACACAAGCATCTCCGCGAGTGATGATCACATTATTTTCTTGGGGAATTGTGTTTTTCTTTTTTCGGCCGTATGCAAGATTAAAAGTGTCAATTTTGATAAATTACAGGGCTTAATATGTTTTAGTAAAATAAATACAGGACTAAATTTATTGTCAATAGTTACAGGACAAAATGTGCCAAAAGTATCTAAATTACATGACTAAATGTGTTTATTCAAAAGATTAAGAACGAATAGTGTAACACGCATGGAAAATATTTTTTGGATACAATTAAAAAAGGTCATTATCACTTTTGGTACCACGAGTCTGACGAGCGTTGCTTTTGATACCATAAAAATACGAAAACAAGTCTTTTTGGTCCCAAAAAATTATGTGCGTCGCACATGCCCATTAGTTTCCGTAAATAATAAAATTATTTTATTTATTTTGAAAATATTTTAATAAATTTTGACCATATAAAATAAAAATAAAGTTTATTTAGAAAACATATATTAGAGAATTTTTTTAAATATAAACAATAAATATTTTTAAAAAATGCTAGAATTTAGCTCAAATATAAATAATTATAATTTCAAAATAATTCATTATTTTTTATTATAGTTTGTTTTCAAATATTAAATTATTTTCAGATCAAGTAATAAGTCAAAGTTTTAAAAAATAATAACAAGATGCTAGAATGTATTTTAAATACAAATACACATAATTTAATAATTAATTTTAATGTATAAAAAAAATTATCTAATACTTTTATTTAAAAAGTAATTTTTTTTTTATCATTTGTTGTTAAATATAAAATATTTTCAGACCAAATAATACTTCAATTTCAAAAAATAATACAAAGATTCCAGATTTTATCTCAAATATAAATAATAATTATTTAAATTAATTCATTTGTTATACAAAAAGACAATTTATCCAATATTTTTATGTAACATATATATATATATATATATATATATATATATATATATAACACCATATATTGTTATAGTTTGTGGTCAAAGTTATTAAAATATTTCAAACATGAACCAACCCTAATTGTGACCAATTTTCCTTCCTTTTTTGCTGGGGCATGTGAGTTTTCCCTCCCAGAGGATGGATTTCACGGCCATGTGCCTCTTCCATTAACTTTGGACAAAAAATAAAGCATATTTTTGTGTTTTATGGTATCAAAAGCGACGCACAACAGGATCATGGTACCAAAAGCAATAATGTTCTTTTTTAATAGTGCCAAAAAAGTATTTTCCCTGTAACACACATATAGTTAGACGAAAAAAAGTGAAATTTTACCCCAGCATGTTTTCTAATGTAAATGACGTAAATTTTATATACATGATATCTTTATGCTAAATGAAATTCAAAGTGCAATATTTGCAATAAAAAAATTCAAATTTGAACATAAATAAATAAAATTTATTGGACCGGAATACAGAATTTGCAACAAGTGAAATACATTTATCATGTAATCAGTCATTTCTTTTTAATTTTGCATTAACACATAACAATTATACAACATTTAATGTACAGTTAGATCAAATCTGGGTAGACTCGTTTTGAGCTAGAATTTTCTGGAAGTACAGAAGCATGGGCAAACATTCAGAAGGTTCATTTTCAATTATGAAGATATGCATGCATGCATATTATTAAATGCAAAAGGATGTCAGGAAAAGGCAAGTTATATAAGAAGATAACAAAATCAAATGTTGTAAGAACATCACTTGAGCAGCAATGTATATAGTCTCGTAATTTCAAATCCTTCACTTCTCATCAATATCAAACAATTTAGCTTCTATCTAGGAATCTTTTTTTTTTTTTAATTCTAGGAATCTTAATCGTTGAACATATAAGGTTATAACTACCGTACAAAATGCTATAAACCAAAAATTAGTACCGGTACCAGATGGACTGTAAATCCGGAGGGAGAAGCTTGGTTGAAGACTGCACTTTCAACCAGCCACATCTTGGATGTCGATCCACTCTTACAAACTGCTCCGAACGTGAAGCAACACCACAATTAGAACAGAAAGTTTGCAGTTTACAGCAAAGGACACACACTGAACACGTATGGACATGGAAGAAGCCAAGGTTTGAAAATCAAGAATTTCAAAATCAGCGAATTGTGAAATATGTAATTTTGTAAGAAATGAAATTCAGAAACATTTAGAGGAAAGGCAGCATGTCGCAAGCTAAATGGTTGATCAATTATGTGATCATAAAACAACATAAGATCAAATGCATAAACTGTCAGAAGAGATGTACAAACTTATTAGTAACAAAGACAGGCAATAAACTCTGAACTTAATAATCTACAATGTGGCATATGTTCAATAGATAAAACAACTTCAACTGGAACACTCAACTTCCACTTCTTGACTGATTATATAAGAAAAGAAATGTGAAGTACGAGTTTGTCTACACGAAACATAAATTACCCAGCGGACATAGGACTTATTGGTGAATGAGAAGAGAAAATCAGACGAATGGGATTTTCAACTGGTAAGCTTCCAAGGATACAGTAGTTTGGATTTATAATGGTTTTAAGTCAACAGAGTTATGGAATTCTCAGTTGCCGACTCAATCAGAGCATTACATGTACGAAACGAGAGAAACGCAATGCTCTTTGTAAAACCTATAATATATGATCCAAATGTCAAGCTCAGCATAGGTGAATGAAAAGTGCATACATCGGAAACATTTGATCTGACCTTAAATTTCAGGCCACCAGACTTTCAAGTCTGTCGCAATGAGGAGTTGGAATTTGCATATTCAAGTGATGCCTCTGCATTTCCATTTGGCAATGACGTCCAAGCATATCTTTGTAGTCTTTTATCACATTATGTTCAATGTCATTTCGGCGAGGGCTTCCGACTGGATAATTCTCGTCAAATACAGCCGACTTAACGAAAAACTCCACCCCGTTTTTCTCTGTCATTCTCTTAAACTGATACGAGTAGTTCTTCTGCAATGAGTATTCAGGATCTGAAAAAGGCAAATAAGCAAGCAGAATGATCACCAAAAATGGTAGTAGCTGAAGAAACAGCAAGAGATTAGACCCGGCACCTCCAGAACTTCCCCTTTGATGATGTCCAGCATTAGCTGTTGTATGCCTGTAAAAATAAACATTCCCAACATATCATGATGACCATACAATGCCTCATTCTGATCAAAATCATCATCAGAGAAGTCGCTCCCAGTTCTTCTCCACCTCCATCTACCACTGTGCTGTTCATTATACTCAAACTCATCTACTAAGCCCATCTCATCACCACCATTAGCTGTTCTATGCCTGTAAAAATGAACATTCCCAAACGTATCATGATGACCAACGAATGCCCTGAAAACCTTATCGGGATCAAAATCATCATCAGAGAAGTCGCTCTCAGTTCTCCACCTCCGTCTACTACTATGCTGTTCATTATACTCAAACTCATCTACTGAGCCCATGTCATCACCAGCATTAGCTGTTCTATGCCTGTAAAATTGAAAATTCCCGAACATATCACAATGATCAAAGAATGCACTGAAAACCTCATCAGGATCAAAATCATCATCAGAGAAGTCTCTCTCTGTTCTTCTCCAGCTCCAACTCCCACAATGCTGTTCATTATACCCAAACTCGTCTATTAAGCCCATCTCATCATACTGCTTCCTCGATCATCATCACTCAAACACTTAAATGCCTTGCTAATTTTCTTAAATGCCTCCTCAGAGCCTGGTGCCTTGTTCTTATCAGGATGAACTTTCAATGACAACTTCCTATACGCCTTCCTAATCTCCTCCACAGAACAACTCCTCTCCAAACCAAGAATCGAATAATAATCCTTCTTACTCTTAATCTCCCAAACCAAGTCCGCATGCTCCTCCGTGTAACTCCTCTCCCCCTTCAAAACTCCGTCACCGTTAACTAAGCCCATTTCACCTTTCACCTCAGAAACCTTCTTCACATCATCAGAAGAAGCATCAAACAAATACGAATCAAGATTCTTGCATGCAGCAAACAGATTGTCCAAAGGCAAATTCTTATTAAGACGTGCTGCAATTCCGAGAAATTTAAGGGCTCTCTGTTTATTACCAGCTGCAATAGCATCTTTGGCAATACTAAAACATCTCAACGCCTCATCCTTGTTACCATCCATAACAACTTTTCAGCCTCAATGAACACACACATGGAAAATTACAACCAATCCAAAACCCAAGAAATGCTCCAAATTCAACCTCCGAATTCACCTAAGAGTTTCTCACACCGCCACATGAAAACCATCATTTTCAACAACCCATCAACACCCAGTCCATGAAACTAGGCCCTGGATTTCCTTACAAATTAAAAATTCACCTAATTATTAGAGAAAAAAAAAGACAAAAAACTCACATTAGGATCTCATTCGAAGTCAGGATACAAGCATGCAAAACGATATGATCCCACACACAAAAGGGTCCTGTACAGTACAGAGATCATTCATGATTCATTCAAGATTAGCCTGAAAGGGAGCTTATATACCTTCATCTTAGAACTGAAATCCCCAACAAGTGTGTGAGAGAGAGAGAGAAGGAAGAGGAAGTGATCATCCCGCCGCTGAAGGAGAATGTGTTGAGCATATTCATCATCATTACTTAAATTTTGAAGAGATCCCTTTCTCAGCAAGCGTTCCCTACAAGTATATAAAAAAAAGGGGAAAAATACAAGCAAATATTAGAAATGAGTAAATCATCACGTGAAAGAAAAAATAGCAATTTATTTTTTGAGATAAAATGCGAAAGAGGTACCATAGTTTGGGCAACTTTGCGACTTAGGTACCGTACCTTTCAAAATAGCAGATTTCATACCATAAGTTATGAAAAATTGCAGATTTGATACCACAGCTCATGTTTGAAATCTTTTCATGGCTTATCTTTTAAAAATTTCATTTTAGCCCCAAAAAGGTTTGATTTTCGCAGATCTAGTCCCCTTGATTGTAAAACTCTAAACAGATATATTAGGCTGGAAGACCTTACGATCTAATCAGTTACTAAGTTCATCCTGAAAAGGAATTCTTAGATCTGAGATCGAAGAGGATACAATGCCAAAGTATCTAAATGAGTTGTACATTCGCCCACGCTTGAAAATGGTATCAGAGCCTAGGTTTATTGAAGAAATATATGGTTAATATTATATTTAGATATTTTTCCACTAACGGAGGAGACCTACCAAGAGAAAATGGAACCGAACGAAAGTTCGAGTTACAATGACAACAGGGAATATTTCCAGATTCTGGAAAACCAGAGAAAGAATGTCCTTCGGGAAATTCTGTACAAATGTGACCATGGTCCATACAAAGGCCCATGTAAGATGAAAGCAGCTCCTCGGACTCCCAAGGAACCACAGAACGGGGATCCAATAGGGAGAAACCCAGAGTTTGACCCAGAAGGACCCAGACATCTCCGAGTCCGAATGGAAGTTCCAGGACAGGTGGTGAAGCGTTTGCAGACCACTGAGATAAACGGACCAATTCCAGCCCGGAGGAACGGAAAAGGTCAATACCTACACCAATATCTCTCTAAAAATTATGATTAGAGGTGTTAATTGGAAGGAAATCGAGGCCGATACCTCGAAAATCTCTCAAGATCTGAGGGAAATCCAGAAGACGGTTCAAGACTATGGACATAGGTTATCCAACGTACCTATGAAAGTAGACTCCTTGTGCCACAAGATGGACGAGATTCTTAAGATCCTCCCAGATCTACACAAGAATCTTGCAGATCTGAAGACCGAACTTGCAGATCTGAGACGAAACCAACGGGACAAACCTGAATCATCCATATCCAGACAAGAACGGATCAGGGATGCCCTCGGGACGGTACCTCTTCTACACCAGAAGGGGAAGGCAAAGGAGATCCCAAAGCCGAAAACTCGGGATGAACAGATCCAGGAGATCCTTAACTCCATAAAATAATGGAGGTAACCAGAGCGGATCTATCGGATCTACAAGAATTGGCTGAATCGTTTTCCCAACTAGGGATTGTGGATTTAGTCAATATTCATACCAATGAAGTTACTCCAGCACTACCACCGCCGGAGGGGAGCACATGTTCCAATGAAGCTCCACAAGACCACCCAATGAGGGAAAGTGCAGATTTCCACACAAACACAACACCAACGTTTGTGGGAACCAGACTTCGAGAAAATCCAGGAAGAAATCCTAGGAGAGCACCTGAAAATACACCTTGGGCAAGAACGATGCTTCAGCCCTTACATCCATACGGTGCTGTTCTAAATCTGGATGTTATCGACTTCGAAACATGGAGAAGCTGATAGACGAATGGGTAGCAGCCATAAAGATTGCGGCAACTACCTTAGAACTCGACAAAGAAAACTTCATCAAATTAGTGGAGTTGAGCTTGGAGGGTTCTGTGAAGATCGGATGGGACAATACCCCAGCCGATACTAAAGCCAGTATCCTTGCCGGAGATTCCAAGAGTGCAATTGCGGATAGGCAAGGAAGGCTTATTAAGATTCACTTCATCGGAGATGGATACTTCGAAGAAAGTAGAACAGAAAAGGCTAGAGAAAATGCACAAGCTCTTTTCAGCCTTGAACTAAGGAGTATTTGCGCAGTAGATGAATATATCTATTGGTTTCGTAAATATTTCTTTCAGAGTGGAGTAGCAGTGGATGTTGCAGCTCCAATGTTCTTTGCTAAAATCTGTAGTCCATGGAGGGAAATGTTGATACAATCATACAAAGTACCAGAAGGACAAATGGATTCAGTAGCAAGGAGAATGTCTTTTCTCAAAGACAAGTTGAAGGATTGGTGTTATCAGGCATCCATCCAGAAAAACATGAAAAGACTGAGAGGTACGATCAAACGCACCCCTCTCTGTTGTGATAATAACGATTTTCCTACTATTATAGGAGAATCAGGAGAGCCGAGGAAAAGGAGGAAACACAGGAGTGATCTATACTCCAGGAATCCTAGAAGAACTCCTTTCAGGCACAGATCATGGTGGTCCAAAACCAAAGCCAGAACATACAAATCTGGGCAACGGAGTGGACCAACAAGGGTTTCATCCCAAGGATCTAGACGAACAGATACAAGATCCACCGGTCGAACCCCTACGAAGAGAACTTTCAGACGGGCCCATACCCGAATGAAAGTTTCAAGGATTGCAACTGCTGGACATGTGGAGCAAGAGGACATATCGCTCCAGACTGCCCGCAGAAACGTGGTGAAATCAGAAAATTCGAAGCCACGGATGACATATTAGACGCGGTCTACTATGGTGAATTGGTACCAATATACCAATTTGAAGATCTTCCTTCAGACGAAAGTGTATATGAGGAGGAAATGGTGACTGAGTCGGATGGATCTTCAACCGAGTCAGAATAGTCACGATGAGGGAGATAGGCTTCAGACCTCTGAAAGCCTGTCAGGATTCTTTTCCAGAATGACGGTGTCAAACAAACCATGGAAAGAATCATGCGTCAAGACTCCAACCTCAGTCCATATGATGGATTCAGAATTGGAGGAATCGGTAAAGTCCTCAACCAGATAGGACTAAACCAAAGGAAACATCACATAATCTACAAAGTAAGTTCAGGTGAGTTCGCTATTCCCATAGAATTTACTGGTAATGTGATGGAAATGCAGCTTATTCCTAAAGAAGAAATTCTTGAAGAATTAAGTAGGCTCAGAGAAGAAGTAGCAATTACTATGAAATGGATCCATATAGGAACTATTGAAGTAGTAATAAAAGCAACTTTTAAGGAAGGTATTGATTCAGAGATACATTTATCAATAATGGATAGAAGAATCAATAACTTGAGAGATGGTTGTCTTGGGACAATGATAGGTAACTTGTATGCAGGAAAACTGATGTTTGATATTCATCCTAGGATTTCAGTAGAGTCTTAACCCTTCATCAGGATTTTAAAAGAAAAGATCTTATGAAAGAAGGAAATAGACCATATTCTATAACTTATAGAATTGCTTATGCCCTTTCCAAACACATCATTCGGATTTATTCCTTAGGAAAGAGTATATTGAGATTCCTAGAATTTTCAAGGAATTTGCTAAGGTAATGGCACCAGATCCAATTAGGATACCTAGAATAGGTGGTGTCGATATCGTTATAAAAGATCACCAGTCTTAGACAGAACAATGAGTTCTAGGATTGAGTCTGGTAGCAGGATGTCCTTTTCAGAAGATAGGATAACGGGCTACAAAGGAAAAGAGAAAGACTTAGCAAGAGTCTTAACTCCTCAAGAGATTAGGGTAGATAACGTAAAACTTAAATGCCCTGAAGGATGGAAAGAAATACAAGTTATATTTGACATCACTAAGAATGAAAACTTTTTTCCTTGTGATGACTTATATCATTTGCAGCAACCTGTTGTGGGTAGATATGAAGGCATGTTAGAAATAGCAGGCCATGAATTTCTAGTTGCAGGTGTTGCAGGAAGAGAAAATGGGTGTATGACTTTGGGGTTAAGTTTCCTCGAGGATCATAACCATGGGGAAGAAAAGGTAACGGTATGGAGTTCAGTCTTGATGGTGTGACCATAAGGATTGAATGACAAGCCCCTTTTCTATATACATATCGATTGGTATGTTATATGATCAATATAAGACAGAGTATTTTGCAGCTTATATTGACTCAGGATCAGGAATTTGCACAGCAAAACTTGGAGTTTTCCCTAAAGAAGCAAGGGAAACTTTACCTGTTATTGCAGGAAGGGATTTTTCACAAAAAATCCTAAATACTCAATACAGGAATCAGAGAAGCAAAAATCATGATCGGGGGAGCATTTGGAACGCCCTGGTTTAGGGTAAAAAATACCTCCCATTTACTTTCATGATACAGGTGCTGATATCTTGCTGGGTAATAATTTTATTCAAACATTTGCAAGATATATATGCAGGATAATCAGAGAAATCTGTTAATCTTTACTACTACCTGTGGTAATGAGATACAGGTTCTGCGAAGAGAAAAGGCATTTAACAGAATAATGCCTATAAATTTTCGCAGCAAGCGTGGTGATTTCGATGCCAAATTGACTAAACCAAAAATGCAGGATAAAAGGAAATTTGGAAAAGTTCTCTTGTCTTTCAGGCAACAGGGACTCATCGATAGCGATAGCTTGTACGAGGAATCTGAGAAAGAAATCAAGAACCTCAGGGAAGCCCTGGTAGAGCTAAAGACGATGGACATAAGCGAAGAAAGCATTCTTTCTCTCGAAAATGTCAAGCGGCTCATCCAGAGAAATTTCAGTGAAAATCCTCTGGCATGGTGGGATAGGAACAAGATCGAAGCTACTCTAAAGATTAAAGAAGAGTGCAAATACGAGTATGTTCGATACAAGCCTATTCAAATGAACATGGAGGACAAGAAGGATATGCAGACCATTATCAAGGAGCATATCAACCTTGGACTCATTGAGCCTGGAATCTCTGCCTACAGTAGCCCTGGATTTCTGGTAAGAAACCATGGCGAGATAAAGCGAGGTAAACCCAGGTTAGTAATTAACTATCAAGGTATTAATAAAATACTTGAATTTGATGGTTATTACATCCCGAGTAGAGAGCACTTAATTGATTGCATTAAAGGTGCAAAAGTGTTTTCTAAATTTGATTGCAAATCTGGTTTTTATCAGATTAAAATGGAGAGTGAATCCAAGAAGTTTACTGCATTCTCCACGCCACAAGGTCAATATATCTGGAATGTGTTGCCAATGGGTTTAGCTAATGCACCCAGATATTTCAAAGAAAAATGGATAATCTTTTTAAAGATTATTTTGAGTTCATGTTTGTCTATATTGACGACATCTTGATTGCATCTAAAAATATGAAAGATCATATTAAACATTTAGAAATATTTTCGGATGCATGTCATAAAGAAGGTTTAGTACTTTCTGAAAAGAAAGCTACTATTGCAGTCAATAAAATTGAATTTTTAGGAATTCTTATTGACGAAGCAGGTATTGAGTTACAGGAACATATTGTGGAAAAAATCCGCAATTTTCCAGATGTACTCAAAGATAAGAAGCAACTACAGAGCTTCTTAGGAGTAGTGAATTTTGCAGGTATCTTTATAAAGGATCTTGCAAAATACAGAAAGGATTTCCGGCCACTTTTGAAAGAAACAGAAAGTGCAAAGTGGAAATGGGAGGAAATCCACACACAAAGGGTTCGTGAGCTAAAGCAGGTTTGCAAATCTGCCAAAGCTTGCAATACCGCAGGACGAGGATGAATTGGTAGTCTACACAGATGCCAATGATTACAGATGGGCAGCAGTGCTCATGAAGAAGATTACTACAGGGGAAGAACCTTGTAGATACACAGGAGGGTTGTTCACCGAACAACAAGCCCAAGTGTGGCACATCAACGAGAAGGAATTCTTTGCAGTTTGGAAGGCTTTTAAGAAATGGCCGTTGTTCTTACTTGCTAAAGAATTTACATTGAAAGTTGATAATACTAATGTTAAAGCTTTCCTGAAAAATAAACTGGAATCAAAAATAGAGAAAGCTCGTATTATCAGATGGCAAGCTGAATGCCAATATTATTGTTATAATATTGTCGTTATTAAATCTCATGAAAATGTTCTTGCAGATTTCTTGACAAGAGATGGAGGGAGCTGAAGCAAACTCCGTTATGCTGAGACTCAGGCACCTCAGAGAGAACCTCGAGGAGCTTGACCGAGACTTTGGACGGCTAGCGGTTAATGCCCAAGTAGCCGGACAAGTCCAACGAGCTGATCTGGATAAAGTCCAGACAAATATCAGGAGTTCCTTGGTAGCTTCAACGACGCTATGGAACGCTCTACTAGAACCAATTCGAAAGGCATCGCCCTCGGTGATGACTCGCGAGTTGAGAGAGCAGGGCTCTAAACCTGCACTTAGAGTACAGGACTCTAAACTTGTAGCAGCAGATTCAAGTACTGCTTGCACAAGGCCATCATCAGATTCTGGTGAAAAGGCGACGGACGAGTCACAGGGAGTGAAAACCTCTGATGATTCGAGTCAACCCAGCACCTCTGGGGTTAAAGAGGGAGAGATTAGTCTTAGGCCAATGACAGGCACCTCTAAGACTAATACTAATGAATTATCTTCTTCATCTTCTTCTGCTTGGCAGGTTTATCAAAGGATATGGGAAAAATTAATTTCCCGCAAAGGTGTCAACCCAAGCAAGACCATTATCGAGACTACTGGAAAATATAATAGGGTCTGGATGATGGAATCAAAACCCGAAGAAGTTCGAGAGTGTATGAGTTTGGAGCTCTGGCTTCAGTTCATACTATGTCACCAGTTTTCCGGAAATCTCCAAATTACCGGAATGGAGTGGGGCGGTATACGATTCATGGCAAAACAAAATCCCACTTAAAGAGAGGAGATATTGGAGCTAAAAATTCAGCAGCTCCAGAGCCAGCGTTTCATTTCATCAAGCTGCAGAGACCAGATATGGTGGCTTTCAACAGAATCAAAGCTACCACAGAAGAAGCTCCACTGGTGTCAGCTATTAGCGAAGATGATATTTCCACCAGAAGAGCTTGGGGTCTATGGGTCTGTCTCACCGAGATGGACAAAGTCAAGTATCCATTCAAAATCTTCTCCAACAAGATGAATGGATCGTTCCTGTTAAACTCCATGACAGGAAAGAGCACTGAGTTTGCAGAAAGCATGTTCGAAAAGAAAGAATGCTTATATGGGAGAACAAGCTGTCTGCAACCGAGTCGACAAGGATGAAGGCTGCAATATGTTGCATGTTGGGCAATGGCATAACCATGTATGCCCTTGCTGTGAGAAACAGGAAAAACCACTGTTCGGCACAAAGATACGGGTGACCCAAAGAAACCCGAACCCGGACAAAGGTAAAGGAAGAATTTTTACAAAACAAGTAAAAATCGAAAGATGTAAAAATTCAAAAAGGAGACTGTCGGCAGAAACCGACAAAAGCCAACAGTCAGAGCCAGCTAGCAATTGAATGGCCAACAAGCCATTATGGAATACAGCTGGAAAGGACGATGACGGAAGCAATGACGTCATCCAGATGACGAACGCAATGACGTCATCAAAACAAGTTGAAATCTGCATTTGAAGTCCGCGGATGGCTATAAATAAGGAAGCCGAGAAGCAGAATGGGATCATCAAATATTTTCCCTTACTCTTCATAACAAAACTTCCAAAGTCTCTATCTTTAATTTTTTTTTAGTTAATGGGGGTTTCCCCAAAGAGTCTGGCCCTCAATACCATGAGAGGCTAAATAGTTGTCTCCTCCAACGGAGGAAATAGTATCTATGTAATATTTTATATATTTCTTCAATAAAAGAAAGGTTTTTGTTCAACCTGTCAAACCAAAATTTTATCAAGTCTCTATATTGGAAATATCTCTACGCCCTAAGGTAGGAAACGAAATAGGGCTGTGCTGTTTGTTGCTGAAGGAGCTAAGGATCTGCGAACCATCTGCTGCGGTAGTGTGGTTGGAAAAAGTCCGTAAAACCGAGGACTTGACCCGGCAAACAACGGTCAAAGGTATGAATTTATAGAGGCTTAATTTTATTTCGGAAGCATGTTGGGCCTGATAAATTGAATAGTGAAGGGAATGAGTTCTGCGAGAAAAAAAAAAAAAAAAAAAAAAAAGTTCTAGGGACTGAATTGATACTTTTTGAAAGTTTTAAAGGCCAAAAGTAAAGGTGGTACCAAAATTGCATGTTTCTGTAAAGTATGGTATTGAAGTTGTGATTTTGTAAATAATGGTACCTGTTTTGCAAAGCTCTATAAACTATAGTACCAAAATTGCAATCATCTCTTATTTTTTCGAGTTTCTTAAACTAGCAATTTAACTCCTTATCATAGTATTTGGATTCGTTTTTTGAGTGTTTTGTGGAGATAGAGGGAGAAAAACGAAAATAAATAAGTATGTGTTAGAAATAATATGTATGTTTGGATTTGATTTTGGAGATAATTTAAAATAAGTATTATATGTTTGATGTTGTGTTTTGGGAATTAAAAATTACTGTTTATTGTCAAATCATATATTTTATATGTATATCTATGTATAGGGATTATTTCACTTTTCATACCCAAAGTATACCCCTTTTTTAATTTAGTACCCCTAAGTTTCTAAGTCATCAGACTTAGTACCTGAAGTTTTTAGTTTTCATCCACTTGAGTACATTCCGTTAAGTTGACCGTTAAAACTAAAGGTCAATCCAATTTCTGAGGAAAAATTAAGCAGGAATTTACCTATGTAAGTACATGCTTCCATTTTCTTCAACAAAAAAAAAAAAAAAAAATCTATTTTAAATCTTTTCGATTTTAATTTCACAATTGAGGAGAATAATTTTAAAAATATATTAATCCAATTTCTATCAAAAATACCAATTTTACTGAAAAAACACCTTTTTTTTTTCTTTTTGCTTGGCAACTACGCAAATACTGTTATACTTTATTTATCGAGTGTTTATGCTATAATTTTTCATACTTTTTTTTAATTATTTTAATAAATATTTTTGACTTTTTTGTAACTAGTGAAATAGAAAATTTTAATAAATTTATAAACAAAATTCTCTCAGCCGAAAACCATAATTGAAATATATTTTTTATTTTGTGCACAAACAACGATAAAATATATCAAAATATGGATATGCAATTTTATTTGACTCGAAAGTACATTGACACATTTTAAGTGGCTTATTCAATTTTTCTCTATTTATTTTTATGAACAATGCTAGTGGTGATTCAAGATAAGACTCTATTAGTTTTCTTTAAATTATTATTAGGCGATTATCTCTATATTTCTCTGCATTTTGCATACACTTTTATTTCCATAATAATTTTAATTGGGAGGAATATTTGAATTGGTATTTTCATAACGATTTGAATTAGCATTTTTTTAATAGAAATTGAGTTTAAAAAAATTACATTATTGTCTCAATTATAAAATTGAAATTAAAATAAAAGTTTTTGGTGTGTTGTATAAAATGACAGCCAAATATGCTCTTATATAGACAAGATCCAGCCTAATTTTTCCTCTAAAATTAGGTTGACCGTTAGTTTTAACGATCAACCTAACGCAGGGTACTCAGGCGGATGAAAATTAAAAATTATAGCGACCAAGTTTGAAGTTTTGGAAACCTAAAGTACTAAAACTGAAAAAGGAGTATACTTTGGGTACGAAAAATAAAATTATCCCTATATATATAAGGGTTGTATGTTTAATATTGTATTTTTCGAAGACAAAAATCATTGTTCATTGTCAATTCATGTTTTTATATATATATTATATATATATAATATATATATATATATATATATATATATATATATATATATATATATATATATATATGTATGTATGTATATGTGTGTGTATATATATATATATGTAATTATGCTAAAATAGTTAAAAACACCCAAATAAGGTGCTTCTGTATGATGTCAAACATTGGGTATATTTTGACTTGTCCCGAAAATAACTTGAAAAATGAAAACAACATAGACAGAGGTAAATTGCTATTTTATTTTCATAAGATGATAATTTGCTCATTTACAAGATCACGACGGGTATATTGCTATTCACCCAAAAAAGAAGTGAGATGTAAAAAAAGAAATTTGTGAAGAATGAGAAAGAAAAATGTTTGTAAAGAAAGAAACCTTAAATGAGGTGAGAAAACTATGGACTTGGGAAAAAAAATGAAATTATTATTTTAATTAATAAGTTTTTTTAAAGAGAATAAATGAAATAAAGGATAAATTTAACAGTTGATACGTCAAAAGCTTTTCATTTATAATAATATAGATTCGATTCGAATAATCAGAGGGTGTTTGGCTAAGCTTTTTAAAATATCTTATAAGCTCTTAAAGCGTTTCAAAAAAAAATAAGATGTTAAACTTATAAGATGTAAAAGTGTTTGGATAATAAGGTCTTTAATTGATAAAATGAATAAAATGGATATATACCACTAGAATCAAATAAGTTGTTATTTCTTGATATATTTTATTTTAAAAAAATTAAAACACTTTTATAAATAGTACACATTAGTTTAATTCTAAATAAAAATATAATAGATAATTTTTTATAATAACATAAATAATAATAACTATTACATAAAATTTTGAATAAAAATAATATATATATATACGCTCATGCTAGTCGAATATTAATATAGATATATCACTGGTATTTTCTTTGTTAATAAATGATTATTTCTAGCTATAAAATTTATAATATCTTGAATTTATATTTTTATTAAATATAATATCAATATCAATTTTATTTTCACTTTATTATAATTATTTATTATTAAATAATAAGATATTTTCTTTTTTCTGAATGTTAGAAAAATAAAATAGCAAACAGAGTTCTTTAAATTTTAGAGTGAGGAGTGTGTATGTAGTAGAGAGAGAGAGAAAGAGGATAGTAAGGAGAGTGTGTGTGAGAGAGAGACTATGTGTGAATGTATGAATGAGAATATTTTGTCTTATAATATATTTATTTTATATAGCTTATGAAATGTTATTAAAAAAAGGAATAATTACACTCTCCTCCTCTGTTTAAGTGTAATTACACATAAATCTCTTGTAATTTAAAAAATTACATCTAGCACCCTTGAGATTTGCGTCTATCTAACAAATAAGTCCCTCAATTAGTGAAAATTTATCAAATTTGCTAATATTAACAAAAAAAAAATCAGAAAAAAGTCTATATTAACCCTAATTGACTTATTATTGATTTATTGCAAGACAAATAATTTTTTTTATGATCAAATTATCATCATATGCCTTCACACGTTAATACATTGTAACTAGGTATATTTTCACCGTAAGGGTAGTTTAGTTCAAAAAAATTGTTTGACTTGCAATATGTCAGTAATCAGTCAATCAAGGGTAAGTATCAATTTTCATTCAATTTTTTTATTATATCAACAAATTTAGTGCATTTTGATTAATAGAAGGACTTTTTTTTTTAGAGAGAAGCAAACCTCAAATGTGCTAGATGTAATTTTTCAAACTACAGGAGGTCTATGTGTAATTACACCAACCTCAGGGGAGAGGAGTGTAATTATCCCTAAAAAAAAGTTAAAAAAGTAAACTTTTTTCTTAAAGAGCTTATAAGATGCAAAACATCTTATTTTGAGATCTTATAAGCTCTTTAAAAAACAATAGTCAAACAAATGTTTAAACTTAAAAGCTCTCAAACATCTTATAAGGTGTTTTTGATGAGCTTATAAATTTAGTCAAATAACCCCTCTAGTTAGACCTCCCCAATTTCTATTTTGTATTTCTTAAAAGGTAATAAGATCGAGTTAATCGGTGACGAGTAATCACAACGCTAATAAAATCTAGCTCATATTTTTTAAAAATATAATTAACATTATTATCCTTAGTTTAATTACAAGAAATATTAATAATATTTTTTATGCGAGGAAAAAATAGTGTCGAGTCCGATTGGATACAAAGTAATGAAAAAAAAAAAAAAAACACAAGATTAAGAGAGTATAAATGGGTAAAATTGACAATAGAATTATTCGTTTCTTGTGTATAAGTGAGAAATTTAAGTAAAATTCAAAATATGAAACTTAAAGTAAGAAAATAAAGTTATCTCTTTTGCTAAAGTAGGCTTTTTTAGTTTGGGCACCTCTCAGTTGATTGGATAAGACCAAATCTCTAACGAATTTGATGGAGGGTTCCCCTCAAAAGTTATCTCTTAGTGGTTAGATAAGATTGAATCCCTCACGAATTTGTTGTAAGATTATCTCACACCGATTGGATAAAGCTGAATCCCCACAAATTCGATGGAGGGTCATCTCTTAGTAGTTGGGAATCTTACAAATTCAGTAGAGGATTATCTCCTGGCAATTAGTGACCCGCGATTCTCCGAGGCAGTTGGAATATTCTACAAATGAGGATATCTTCAAGAGATAAGGATATCTTCTTGAATTTTTAGCAAAGTAGTTGAGGAGGCTGAAATCCCAAGACTTTAGAGTTCTTTTAGTTCAAATGAGTGGAAAAGGAAAGTGGAATGGGGAGGGGGAGGGAAAGAATAATAGGTTTTTTTCAAGTTGTTTGGTATGATTGGAATGAGAGTGAATCTCAAATACTTTTTCTTGTTTGGTAAGAAAAAAACAGATTGAGAAGGAAAGACTAACTTTTATAATTTTACTGAATTACCCTTCTCTTCACTTTGTATCAAAAATAAATAAATTAATATTATATTAATATAATTTAGTATATAAAAATTTAAAAATTTTATTAATAAAAATATTTATCAAATAAGAATATGAATATTTTTTTATTAAAAATATTTATCAAAATAAGTATTGTTTATTTATTCTAAACTATTTAGTTTAAATAAATAAAAATTACTATCAATATTGTTTACCTGATTGTTGACTTTAATGCAATAGTTTTTCATCGACTTTGTTATTTTTTTGTCAATTATGTACGGTGTTATCAGCGAGAAGGAGAGAATAATTGAAAAAAGTTATATATATAGATATATAGATATATATGGGTAATAGAGTAAATAAAAATAAAATTTATATTTTTTGTCTTTTTGACCTTATATTTCCACTTTTCCTCCAATTTTGGATGAAAACAAAATTAGGCTTTGAAGGAGTTTCATATACATCGAGTTTTACTTCACCTCCATCTCTTCCTCATATCCAAAAGCAAGATTTTATCTTAACATCCATTTTTACTTGCACTTTTCTTATTCCGACATTTTTCACCCCAAACAAATACACCTTTAAGGTATCAGAATTAGTTTCGACTTACGACTAAAAGCACTACATTCCCACTAGAGCGATTGGTCTTTATCCAATTTTGTGTGGCCTTCTGAGAAGTCCTATGGGAATGCCACAAACCATCCACGAATGCCACGTGATATGAACTTCTACTTTGATTGGAGAAATTTAGATCCTTACGCATTCTTGTGGGCTTGTGCAGCGTTCTTGGATTTGGGTCACTTCGATTTCTTTGGTACAATTTACTTTCGAGAATACTTTTTGTTGAATTTCTAGAGATTTACTTGGACTTATTTTTTAGGTGCACCTCGACCTCTACTTAGATTGGACTTCTGGAAGACACCTTAGGCCCTTTAAAATATATTTGGCTTGTCTTTTTTGAGTTCTTTATGGACCATGGGCTAACCTTTTTTATGGGCATAACTTTTATATATCATTGGGAATGTGTGATATTATGGTATATGACAATTGATTAGATCAAGCCATGAACCCTAACTTAGTTAGCAACATTGAAACTTTATAATTGTAAGGTTATAGATTCAAATTTCACAATGTGTTAATATCATATTATTTTAATAATACTTGTTGGTTGATTATATATATTTGATGTCAATTATTAATATATTAATTGTAAAGTCATAGGCAATAATTTTATTTAACATATATGACTATGCGTTATTTTGAATTTTATTTAACGTTTATTAATTTACCTTATTTTGAGATATGTTAAAAAAAATATTAGTAAGTGGAGAATAACAAAAAACATGCTTATTTCATGTATTGATAACAAATTGAAGGGTATAGAATAATCTTCTTGTAAAATGTTTTGATGTATATACTATTATTTATTAACCATAAGAAAATTAGAGGAACTACATTAGTAGAGAAAACATAAATTTCCTAAAATACCCTTTTACTTATTTTTTCATAAATCAACTATCTTTTTTAAGTAGTTAACTTTATCAATAATTTTTTTTATCCATACCCATTCAAAATTAATTCTTTTATTTTGTCAATGTAAATTAATTATTCAACACATTTGATTCAAATTAAATAAATATAGTAAAAATTAAAATCATGCACATGAATCGAATATACTCCGATTGCTAGCTTCGAATTAAAGGATTAAAAATATGTTTCCCAGCTCAGAAATTCCTATGTTCCCTATTGATTCTTTTTGTTTTATTCTTTTCTTTAATCTAACTCTCTTCTTTCCCCTCATTTTTCTTTTTTTTTTTTTTTCTTTATTTCTCATAGTTCTTGTTCACTAATTAATAAATGGGCCTTACTGGACTATTAGAGGTCTCATGCGGGCCCAACACTTATGGGCCTACATTGAACAAGAACACACCACACTAGGCCCAATCAAATAGTATACCCGGCCCAAAAACAACGATAGGTTGCGATTATGACAATCAATCCTCCAGAGAAGCCATCTTCAACAGAACTTCATCCCTCCACTCTCTGCATTCAAGAAACGAACATTCACGGTATGGCAATGGGACGACACCGGCAGTCACTTTCTTCGTCACTCGGCTCAACTTCAAGATCTCCTTTGCTGTCCTCTGCCTAAAGTATGGCATGTTTCCCTAAAACAAAGCAAACACAAACTTCCACGATGAAAACTATGAAAGACATTAGTGAAAGACTGATAACAATTTCCACACGTAAAAGAACAATAGGAGACAACCATGAGCAAGAATTTTATGTCTAGCATAGGTTTCAACCACCAGACGTAAAATAGAAATGAGGGGAGAGAGGTGAATTTAGATACAAGTTGCCGGTGTAAGACTTACCTGGTTAAAACATAGTCCTATGTCTCTGCTGTAGAAGTCTGTGTACTTGATCATAAACATGCCACAGTCGAACCTGTTTGAACGAGCAGTTTTACCATAATTAAGAACACCAATTTATTGTTTGAGGATTCTTTCAACAGCCAAGAATGTACGATGATCTCTCTTTAATGAAAATATCATAGAACTCAACAAATAAGCAACATAGGAACAGAAGAACTTAAATAATCTTGACCAAATAGAAAAGAGAGTGATATTTAAGGTAGAAATAGTAACATATTTTCCAATGTAAATTGAGAAGTTCAAAAGAGAAATAATTCCAGAGTCGTCGATTAATAAGTTTGCCTGAGAATGGCGGTTACGTCCTGAATGTTTTATTTGACAGAAACTCTATGTTTAGTGATTATGACTTCCTATTTTTATTCCTACCTGCCTCGATATTCTTCCCCAGATGAATCTAAGATGCTCTATAGAGAGTTTCTTCACCAATTTTCAAAAGTGAAAGTTAGTCTGCACTTGCTGATGAACGTAAAGCTAAGATTACACAAATAGATTCACTGAACTTAAATTTTAATTGCTAAAGAAAGATAACCAGAAAGCACTGCAACCCAAGCAGTATAGCAGTCTTTCCACAACGATGTAGAGCCACAAGATGGCGCTATAACACGGAGCAAGTTTAGCCCACAGTTATTGAAAGAACGTCCATTTCAAGTTCACTCAGTTAAATCAGGAATTCAAGACACATTAATCCAGTTTAATGATTCAGAAGAAAATCAGGCTCTGAGATGTCTCACTATTTCAGGATGAAAAGATACCACAACTCACCCATTTTTCTGGTCTGGAAGATTGGTGACGAATTCTTTCTCCCATGAACTAACATTAATGTCTTCTCCACTCTTGTCCTTCACCTCATCAACATAGTACCTAGCCTGCACTTGTACAGATACATAAGAGTCATGCTATGGCAAAGAAAAATAACCAGGTACTCTAGCTCTGAATTTTATCACAACGATAAATACATGGAAGAAAACTCCCTGGTCCACTGAAGATTTTTCTGCAATCTTATGAAGGTTAAGTTCAACAAATACAAGGAGGTTCTCTTGTAAAGAACTTCTCAATATAAGCAAATCACTCAGTTCCCATCCAAGCAATATTATAGATCTACTTAATTAACCTTAACAGCCCGCGCCCCCCCCCCCCCCCCCCTCCCAGGCGGCAAAAAAGGGAAAAACAGACCAAAAGCCAGAAAAGGCAGTTGCATGTGGTTCCTCATATCTACATATGTGTGTCTGTGTGCACGTCCATAAAACATTAGAATAAATGTAATCTTTAGACAGTGAATCATTAGAATAAATGAATGTTAGAAATCTTAAGGTATTCCTTGCCATTTTCTCCATCTTTACTGCAACTCTTCCCTTCTCCTTCCACTCTGTGTCTTCCCTATTTCTTTTTCCCCTCTTTCTGCAACTCTAGTTTTGCATATATTTATTTTTTAACTTTGATATGTCAATGTAATCTTTTCTTACCATGGAAACCTTACGTAATTTCACCTTCCTTCTCTTAAGAAAACAAGGCTCCACTTCTGCATCTCCACCACCATCTGCTTTGGACAACCCACAATTCCAGTCATTGTTTTCATCAAGAGTACCACTGTATGTGTAGTTCTCCTAATCGTTTTCTTGACATTTCAATCATGATTTACTTGTCGTTAGAGCATGATTGTGATACCAAGTAGTGTCCCCACACTCAAACCACTAGATCTGACTATTCTTTTGCACTAATTATTTTGTCTAGTCATCAAACCTTGTGCAGTTCCTCGTCTGAATACTCACAAAATCATAATATATAAAAAACTTAAAATAGGAGCACATTTATTTCACAATTTAAGTTCAGTAAATAAAATCTTAAAGAAGCCTAACATGACAGCAAGCATACCAGTACAGTCAGCACTGATTGTCAACTCCTTTCAATGAATCAAGATACTGAAACTTTTTATCCCTCTTATTGATGATTGCCAAACACCAATGTACTTCTTTGTGGATGGGTACAAATATCTAATAAAAACAAGAAATATGACTCAGATAAATTGTGGAAATAATTTTTTTCGTTATAAGAAGGGGAGAAATAATTTTGATGGACAACGATTGAACTTAAAAATGTTGAATGCTCGAAAATTACTTTCTCACAATCTAAAAGGCTATATCCGAGCTTTCTTTGTGTAGTCCATCTTCTAACTGATTGGAAGCTGTAGCCATCTCTACCACTGGTCAGCTGAGAAAGAATAAATAACAAAAAGAGAAGGATTTAGAAAAGCAAACTATGCATTCTGTAATGGAGAAATACAAGGATTGAATCTCATATGTGTCCATTAAAGATTAATACACATGGTAGAATCACAGTAAGGACTAGGATCAAAGATAAATTTCACCCATATTTCAAGTTAAAGAAACTTAAAATGGTGGCAGAGGCCTTTCTACATGGAACATTCTGCATCATGACCGTCCCAGAAGCTCATTTTGGAATTAATTATCCAATAAAGGAAAACAATTATCGTACAACTTATCATGTGAATTAGGTACAGCTATTTGAGCTTACTAGTAGGAACCGCGTGCGTAGCATGTGATATTTACTACCTTGACAAAATATTATATTATTTAGAAGTTTAATTAATAAAAAATATTAAGTAATAAGTATTATTTTGAAATTTAATAGATACTTTATAAATGAAAAGATCTTATTCATTAAGTTTAATAAATTTGAACTTTTAAAAATTATTGTAAAAATTTTATATTCAATAAAGTTAAATAACAATATAACTAAATAAGTTGTTATGTACACATGGTTTCTTTGTTCATCTGCTTGTTTGATCTTGTTGGTAGGAGGAAGTCTCTTGTTTGGCTTCATGAATTTATTGAGTCTTCTTGATAAAATTATTTATTATCTACCCACTGCATGCATTTGAGTTTCAATTTCATCTTTCTTATTCATTGTTTACGATTTTCATTGTCTCTAAAAGATACTTAATCATTTTTTTTCCTTTTTTCCTCAATTTGATGCATTTACTTTATCAATTTTACTTGGAATTTTGAACCAATCAAAATTAAGTGAATTAATTGATGTTTTATTTTCGATTTTCTTTTATAATAGAGACTATATCCATTTTTCTCTAGGCACACCCCTGTGCGCGTGGACAAACAACGTCTATCTTATTTTTTATTAACTTTTTAAAAGATAGTTATAAAAATTATAAACATGTTATAAATTTTGAATTGTTTTCAAAAATATCATTCGTAATAATTGTTTTATTATGATATGGTGTATAATAGTTGCAATTTATTAAGATAACTTTTTAGAAATTGTCCTTAATGAATATATAGTTTCACCGCAATATTTGTGAATTTGTTGATTCTATCCTTCAATTTCCTTCTCTTGAACTTTGTTTATTTTCATATTACTAGGTAATTATTTTGATGTAATTAATGTGAAATATAGTCTTAACTTGACTTTTCTATGAAAATTCTAAGAAAAATAGATTTTTAGATTATGTAGGTTATAGTAATTATATGCATTTTGCTATAAACCTTATCATATTTTATTTGGGTCTATTTACTTCTATGTTAGTAGCGAAATTCATGTTGCAGTTTATATATTTGAAGACAATTTAATAACTTATTATACTAAAGTTGAAAGCACTAATATTTCCATTAAATTCAACAATCTATCAAGTATATGTCATTAAAATAAATAAAAATAAATCTATTTATGTCTTTTACTCAATTTATTTTAATTTTGACTCAACTAAGTTCATTTATGTTAGTTCCTCATGATCAAACCAAACTATTATCTAAATTTAAACAATCAATTAACAATTCTTTTTACTGTAAAATCCAAACTCTTTCAAAAAAAATCTAAGATTCAAAAATGCAAATTTTTGTAGTGCTTTTCATTTTAGAAAATATCTAATCAATTTATTAGCAAAAATATATCTAATCATGCAGCTAAACCCCAAGTAGAAATTATCTTACACATACGTTCGAAAATGTAATTATTTTATTTCTTTTTAGTTAAATAATTCTTGAGAAAGTGCCCTAGAATTCTACTTAACAAAAACTTGCTCTTTTTTTGTACAATTTCAAGTGGTCAACTTGGTTATGTTTTGAATACAGTTATAATTTTACAACAAGATCTTTTATATGATAATTCTCTTTATGATTTTAATATAACTCATCTAACCTAAGTTCTCATAGACTATTTAACAATTAAACTATCTTAAATTAAATTGCAAAACACAGAAATCAACTAAAAGAAAAAAACAATCCAAGCAAAATTTAGAAAGGACATAATTTTGAATGCAAATCTATTTGCCACATAACCTCATTCTTACGTCCTTTTCAAATCTTGTTTTAAGCTCTCTTGGGATCTTGATAACTATTATTGTCAATTATTTTAGTCCTATTAAGTTAATCCAGTAGTTTTTTTCTATTATCTTTATTCTATCTTTTGTGAAATTTTGATTTCCACAACTTTTGACTACTAAATTTTGCTTCTTCTCAAGTTTGGGTGCTCAAGGATAGACCTCATTTTACTATCATTCTTTGTTTATAAATATTTTTATTTTACCAAAAGTCCTACTAATTTAACTCTACAAATTTTATATATTTGCATGACTAAATTAGAGTGTTTTGAGCTTGTATAAGTAACTCTTTTTTTTTTTTTTTTTTTTTTTTTTGCATAATTGAATTAATAAGTCATAATTGAGGACACAATAAACTTAACTTATTAAGTTTCTTGCCTAGATATTGAAGAGAAGGCAATTGAAAGTATGAATTCATGGATATTTTTGGAAAAATAAAAGAGGCGGATAACCAAAAGTTATTACAAATGAGTTTTGTTATAAAGGTCATTTTAGTACCCTAAGTATTACAAATGACTCAATTGGTACCCCTATTTTACCATTAATATCACTTTGGTATCCCATTGATGTTTTGCATTTCTTTTTTGTTTATTAAGTAATGACAATTTTGCCCTTAGATTTTAAAATGGAAAATAACAAATATACGTAAGAAAAATTTTCATAAATATCAATGAATATATTCTATTTTTGTTTTAGCCATCCTACTTTTATTCTTCATATTTGGTTATCGAAATTATTATATTTTCATTGTTTTTTGGTACTCTATAGTACATTTGTTTTTATATTTATAAAAATGCAATATTGAATAATAACTTATACAATCATCAAGTAAGTCCACCCAAGGATCTTCTTCTAATTAATTAATATAATGAAAATATATGACATAAGTATTCCTCATCAAACATATTAAAATCTGAATGCAAAAATTTAAATTTTAATTCAATAGCCTAAATTTTATATTATAGTTTCTAAAAATTTAAAATGAAAATTGAATTTTTTTGGAGGTTGCAATACATCTAGAATTTTACTTTTAATATAATTAATTATTAAATAATAAGTTATTTTATAAATATTTATAAATAAAGTTAGTGAATAATAACAAAAAATTATTATAGAGTATAATAATCAAAATATAAAATTTGAAAGTCAAATGGTTCAAAAAGAAGAAACATTTTTTTTTATTGAAATTTATGCAAAATTTTCTTCCGTGTATGAATTATTTTCGTTTTTAGTATCTAAGGTAAAATGATCATTACATAAAAGATAATAAAAAGATAAAAGATATCAATTGAGTATCAAAGTGATATTAAGAGTTATTTATACGTAGTTATCAAAATGACGTTAGTGGCAAAACTTATATATCAAGACGAATTTTACTCTATAAATATTAGACCCCTCAGAATATGAAAATTTATGCTAAATCTTTTTTACTCCTAAAATGAATAATTCTAATTATGTTTGAAGGTGATACTGATGCATATCAGTATGTTCAAATAATATATAATTATGAGTTATACAAAAGTAAATATTTTTCCCCAATAATTCAAGAAAAATGATAGATAGTTCATTCATTTGATGTCATTAATCATTACAAAAATTTAGTTGACGTCATTACAAGAAATATGCATCTTTTCATGGCTAATTACTATATCAAAAGTGAAAAATTTTATGATAAATAATCATTAGTCCCAATTATACAAACTATTAACCATTATTTCAATAGGTGAGGCAAAAAGTTGGCCATAGTTAGAAACCATATCAAGTGTTTTTTGCCATGGCTAAGAATTATGATAAATACTTTGAGCATAGCTAAGATCATGAAAAATATTTATTTAAGAATTACTTATAATTATGTTTCTTAAGAATACAAGTTTTCATAGCTAACATCATTATATTTTTCCCTTACAAGTATAAAGTTATCTTATGGGAACGTTAAATGAGGGATAAAATTGAAAATTTATGTAATTCTTTTGCTAACATCATCATTTTTCTTCCAAACTCTAACGAAAGAGTGTCACGTATAAACAGTGAATTTTCGTAGGGGATATAAGGGTAATTTTCAAACTTTGGAGGAAAGTGTAATTTCACATTTTTAGTGGAGTTTAAGTGTAATTAACCCTTCAAATATAATAAACAAATTAAAACATCAGAACATTTTTATATTGTGATTCCTTCATCTGAAATTTCTTTTTGAATAAAAATCCAAGAATCAGGCAAAAAGTATGATGTGAGAGACCATTCCAATATAGGCCTATGGAGGTTTTTCTACCCAGGACAGAGGGGATATCAACATAAGCAACTATTATTGACATATTAACTTTAAGCGGATACAACCGTTGCATGGAAAAGGCAAAAATCTCAGTGCACTTCCAAAATTTTTAAGGGCATGAAACTATTTTTCTAAGAATAAAAGGGGATAAGACACTAATTACGCCCATCAAAAATGTGAAGTTGAAAGTGTACATAAAACTGCAACATATTTTTCTGATAAAGACATCAAAAGGTGCATGTGAGAGAACAAACCTTTTTATAGAAGAAAGTGTTAAAGAAATGACATTTCAGGAACTTTTGAGGCTCTGTTTTTTCCCTTTCTTTCAACAATTCAAGATACAAATTGATGACCTGCAAAGTAGGATGAGTACAGAAATCATACCAAGCTTCCGCGGTTATTTTTCTCATGCTAAGTAAAATCTACTAGATATCATTCCATTCCAATTTCCAGGTGAAATAGACAAAAATTTTACCTCATCATTAAGCCATGCTCCCCAGCTCAAACACTGAAATTTTTCTCCGGTAATATCAATATTAGAATTCTCGTGACTCACCAAAACCTTTCTCCTGTAAAAGTTAAGTAGAACAAAATACATAAACAAGTAGAACATTGGAATCTACTTCAACTGCAGACGAAGTATAATACCTGTTGGAATTGGATAGTGCATGAGCAACCGAAGCCTCTTCCTCCTCAGTAAGAGGCAGAAACATTCCTCAACGACATCCTGAAAATAAATTAAACCCCACAGTTATATTATCATGCTGTTGTTATAAAGAGCGATAAATTGTACGAATCACAAAATTGAGTAAAATGCCATTTATTCATAGAGAGCAATAAGAAAAGGTCAACCTTCCTAATTTGCTCTCTTTTCTTCTGAGACCGCAGTAACTGAAACCGTTGACGGCACTTTTCATTGTATTCTATCTCAAGGTCTAAGCTCTTTATTTTTCCATCTCTCCCCTTGGCGGAATCATACAACTTCTTGTGGACAGGCACACGCAAGGCATTAGGTTCCTCATCCAACAGCATTACATCCATCATCTGTTCCACAGCATCTACCTTTTCATCCGGATTACTTACATAAGTAACCACAGAAGAACCCAAAGACCTCAAATCTTTCTCCACCATTCCTAACTTCCGCTCTGGTGAATTCTCCACAGCCATATACCCGTCCTTCCACTTACGCCCCAAAACATCCACAATCCCCACCTCCTCAACACTCGAATCATCCGACACATCAACTCGGTTCTCATCTTCAGCATCATCAATCTGAATTACCTCATTTAACTTGTCTTCCCCAACAAACAGTTCACTATCATTCGAACAGAAATTCAAACTTCGGATTGCTCCATTTTTCACCGTCTCATAAGGAAACTGAATTCCCAAACAATTCCCCATATTCCCAGCTGAACTCTCCTTAAAACCAGCACTGCCCCCAACTTTCTTTTCCTGAGAACAAGACCCAAATCTCGAAAGCCTAACTGGAACTGGAGCATGAACTTCTCTCGAAAACCTCGGCTTCGACTCAGGGTACAAATGAAGTCTTGAAACAATAGAATGCGGCCAATTACGTCCCGGGTTGGCAAAAGCTGAACGCTTGGGTTTCTTTGAAATGTGACCGTATGGTTGATCAATTGGGGGTGAAATTGAAAGTAGGTATTTGCAGTAATCGTCAGGCCGCTTCCGATTGATACTGGTTAAAGCCCCCATAAGTTAAGGGCTAGCAGAATCCAAGACCCAAACTTTGAAGACCGACGATTCATTCAAATGTTTGGACTTGGCGCCTAAAAAGGGTTCCCGGATAGGGGCAAAGGGGTTCGCAATCGACGAAATTAATTGGGAAATTTTGGACGATCAACCTAACTGTTCTTAGAATCTTGAAAGAGCTGCTTCCAAAATATGATATCGTATTTTGTAATACGAATGAAATCTCTTTTATTTTCTTTTCTTTTTGGTCCGTATCCACAATTTTAGTTTTTGATAAATCTAAATTTTATAAGCATTAAATTATAAGCCTAATTTTACAATTATAAGCATTAACCACCTATTAAGTCTAATTTTATCGACGAGTTGAAGCCTCGTAATCAAAAAGTTACGGGCTCGATTTTCATCACCGTGTAATTTTGGACAATTGGCATTTTGCACTCTCAAATTCTAAAGGGTTCGAACAATGCAATCTTAAATTATAAAATAGCACTTTGCACCATTCAATTATATATTTATTACACATCTCCAATCGTTTCCGATGACCTTTCTTATCAGAAAATTATGTGGGCGTGAATATAAAGAATCGTTTTTTCAATTTATTGTCTTCCCTCCAAAATAAAACATGAATATAAAGAGTTTTAGTATTTATTATTGTTGTTTTCTTTTCCAAGTACTCGAGAAGATTAATCTTAAATTTAACTTTATTATAGTGATATTGAGTTTTTTTCCTTATATTACCTCTATATTAACTCTATTTCTATTACTTCGGTCCTCTATTCTAAGTATGGTTATGATCTTTGTATTGTGTAATCTTAATTATAATATCATACACTCTAGAACTTGTAAATTTTTCTTACCATTTGTAAAAATAAAAGCAAGTCTTAGAAAATGAGAAAAATATATTATAATGTTTGACATGAATAATTTAAAAAAAAAAAAAATTGGTGGAGCATGTTGTTGAACTGAGAGAATCAAAATAAGTAGTCTCAGCAGGTGAGAATGGAAAAAGAAAGGTATGTGGTTGAAAAAATTAAGCTAATATGTTTTTCGATCTGAATTTGAGGGTTCATATTTATAAAGGATGGTTTATTTTAAGAGTGCAAAGTACCAAAAATAATTATAGTTTGGAGGGAATATAAACAAAAATGAAAAAAAATCTTTTATATTCACGTTGACATAATTTTCCAATAAGAAAAGTCGTCGGAAACAAATGGAGGGTGCATAGTGCCAATAACTATATAATTCAAGGGTGCAAAATGCTATTTTTATAATTTAAGGTTGCAATGTGCAAAATCTCTATAATTCTAGAGTGAAAATGCCAATTATCCTGACTTTGATCTACTTTAATAGTATATGTTAATCTAGTAGTTAGTAAAATTAGCTATATGTGCTTAATATTGATAATTGACGTATATTAATTGTTAATGATTGAAATTTATAACGTAAATACTGGTAATTGACTATTGATTAATGATTGAAATCCATGATATAAGTACTAATAATTAGTGCATTTTAGTTACTAATGAGTGAAATTCATGATGTAAATATCAATAAAAAGTGCATATTATTTACTAATGAATGAAACTCATGGTGTAATTCTAATTAATTTATTCTAAAACAAAAAAAAAAATTATAAGCTTTGTGATTCTTTGTCATGACTTATAAATAACATAATCCCATAATTCATATAAATTTGAAATCTTACTACCACAAGCTATTCATTTGTTTCTTTCACATGTTTATATATATATATATATAGGATCATCCACATTTTGGTTGTGCGAATGTGTAATTTTGGTTATAAACATGTTTATATTCTTTCCCATAAAGTATCTCTAAATTTAGTGAACTTGATATTAGTTCTGCTTGTAGTTCTTGACTTCCTGGGCCAAGAAGATTTTGCACATAATAAGATTCAAATATGAGTCTTTCCTCTAAATAATGCTATCTACGTAGGTTGGGTTTGTAATAAATCTTACCATAAATGAACTAGACCTGAGGTATTTATAGAATCTGAGTGGATCCACCTGTATGCTTGTGAGGTCCACTCACATACTACCACGTGGCGTCATTCTAGTCCGTTAGTATAAAATTTGATAGATATGATTCGTCCGAATTGGATCATGGATACGAGTCAGTAGCCGTGGCCCAATCCAACAATCTGTAAGTAAATATTCCTAGATTGGGTTGTGGTCCGGATACCGACCCGGGCCCGACCCGAACTATTGACCCATGGTTCTTGGATTTTCTAGATATTCTTGTATTATTGACCATCTTGAGGGTATTTTCATCCTTTTCACGGTATCTCTATTAATCCCCATCAACTTTATGGGCTTTTGTTTATTGGTTCAATGGTCTAGCTTCACAACCTTTTTGTTCACTATGCAAGTATTCATGACTTATATGTAATCAGTCGGGAAAATCTCATTTTTGGTCCCATATATTAGGTCATGTTCAATTTTGGTCCCATTCATTATAAAAATCTCAATTTCAAAACATTAACTTTTAATTTGTTTCAATTTTAGTCCCACCGTCAATTATTTGATGGTGAAAGTTAAATTAACCACGTGCTCCTCACGTGATATATCAAAGTTGCGTATTTGGGGAAAATTGAGCATCTGAACCCTAATCTCCCCAAATTTTCGTTTTTCTCTACGAAAATTTTTACCAAAACCCATCCCAACTCTGTTGTTTTTTTCTTCGAATCTCCCATCGAAGAAGTGGAGAAGGAGAGGTTGTTACTAGAAGATGAGTTTTCGAGACCCAAAGTTCAATGATTTTCCCCCACCCGACTACCGTAAGTTTTTTTTTTTTTCTTTATTTCGAAAAAATAATTTATGTTGATTTGGATTTTGGTTTTCTTGTTTATGTTTGTTGGAAAACAGTTTATGTTTATTGGGAACTATGTTGATTTTGATTTGTTTTTTGCTTATGTTTGTATGTATTGTACATTTGTGGTCCTTCCTCTTTCTTTATTGTTGATTTGTGTTGTTTTAAGAGATTCCGTGGACCACTATGGAAACATGTTTTTTTTTTTTTTTTGGTTCTGATGAATGTTTGCTAGATGGATAGCATTGTGGTAATATACTCATTTTTTTTTTTGTGTTTTGTTTTTATTACCAGATCCACTTAATCCTGCTGTGACTTTGAAAATACACCATGGGGGCCAAATTTGTAATACACCACCTACATATGTTGGAGGATGTGTCAGTGTGTTTGATCACGTTGACTTGAACTATATTAATATATCTTATCTTGATAAGTTGTGTGAACAAATAGGGTACTGGGGGGGTGAAAAAATACTACAGGTTAGATGCTTGTTTTGTTCTACTTTCTAGTGGTAAACAGATTTTTGAATTATGCATTGAACATGAAAGAGATAGGGAGGTCCATGTGTATTTAGAAGGTGAAATTGGTGGGGAGGTTGAAAATAATGAGGATGTTATATAATTGAATGAAAACAATGGTGATAGTGGGGACAGTGAGGACTGCTTAGATGGCGATTATGATTTGGGAAGGGAGGAAGTAGATGCTGAAAACAATAGGATAGATGAGGATGATGATTTATTTAATAATCATGTAGATGGAGAAGAGAGTGAGGAGGCAAGGGGAGGGGATGAAGAAGGGAGTGAAGAAGATTTGTCTGATAACTCCAAGGGCTTTTCTGATTCAGATGACTTTGATATTGATAAAGCATCTGATGATGAGAATGGGCCTAAATATCCTAGTTTCAATTCTATTGATACTTACAATCATCAATTTCAGCTTGGTACAAAAAAAGAGTTTAAGACTGCTGTGCAGTCACTTGCTGTGAGAACAAGAAGAAACATAAAATTTACAAAAGATGATAAAATGAGGGTATATGCTAAGTGTGCAGAGGAGGGCTGTGATTTCAGAATTCATGCTTTGGCCTTAGGCAATCAACAGACATTTCAAATCAGAGAGTATCATTATGTTCATAAATGTGGGGTGAATTTTCATGTCAAAAACTGCAAATCTACATGGCTTGGGGAAAAATATGAAGATTTGTTTAGAACAGATCCTAGAAGGGCAGTAAAAGGGTTCGACAGGATGCTATAAAAGATATGAGGGTGCATGTTTCCAGAAATCAAGCCTATAGGGCCAAATGGAAAGCTTTGAAAAAGATTGAGGGAAGTTCAGAGGAACAATATGGTAGATTGAGGGACTATGCAGAAGAACTTAGAAGAAGCAATCCACTTTCTATTGTCATCCTGAATAGTGATTTAGATGATTTTACTAGGGTGTCAAAATTTGGTAAGTTTTATGTATGTTTTAATGGGTTGAAATAGGAATTTCTATCAGGTTGTAGGCCAATTGTAGGGATTGATGGGTGTCACCTAAAAGGGCCTCATGGAGGGGTATTACTTACTGCAGTTGGCATTGATCCAAAGAATGCATGTTATCCAATTGCTTTTGTTGTAGTATCTGTAGAAAATAGAGATGCATGGGAATGGTTTTTGAGGTTATTGAAACATGATCTGGGGATAGAAAGGGAGTCCAATTTTACATTTATGTCAGACAAACAAAAAGGTTTACTTCCTGCATTTGATTTCCATTAGTAGAAAACAGATTTTGTGTTCGACATTTACATGGTAACATGAAGAGGAGGCTTCACAGGATTAGCTTACAAGAAAGCTTTATGGATGGCTGCTAGAGCAACTACTACAACAGAATTTGATGTGATGATGAAACAGATTTGTAAGCTTAACATAAAACTTGGTGAATGGATGAATGATAAACCTCCAAGTCAATGGAGTAGGTCACACTTCAATCCATACCCCAAGTGTGACATTTTGCTTAATAACCTGTGTGAATCTTTCAATGCAAGTATTCTTGAAGCTAGAGAGAAGCAAATCTACTCAATGTTGGAGCGGATCAGAGAATTTCTCATGACAAGACTTCAACAAAACAGAGACAGGGCAGCAAGTGGAAGGGTAAAATATGTCCAAGGATTAAGAAAATTTTACAAAAGAATGGGGATAAGGGGTCATCTGATTGCATTCCCATCAAAGCAAATGATATTCACTATGAAATATCATGTTTTGATAGGTCCAGGTGTGTACTGTTGACTTGCAGAGACACACATGCTCATGTAGGAGATGGGATTTATCTGGAATCCCTTATAAGCATGCCATGAGCGCAATCAATAGTCAGAGATTAGATGCAGAAGATTTTATTGCTGAATGTTACAGTGTTGCAACATACTTGAGGGTGTATCAGCCTTGCATAATGCCTGTGAATGGTCCTGAAAAATGGCAACACACTGATCTTCACCATTACTGCCACCAAACATAGCCAGAGGAGTTGGGAGACCTGCTAGAGCTAGGAGACTTGAGCAAGATGAAGTGCCACTAAAGCACAAACGGATCAAGGGTAAGAAAAAGCCAGTGAAATTGAAAAGACAACAAGGCACTGTTAAATGCAAATTTTGTGGAGATGAAGGACATAATAAGAAGGGCTGTAAAAAAAAAAAGATGCAGAAGCAACAGAGATTGAGAGAGCAGTGCAAGAAGCAGAAACACTTTTCTCTGTAAATGTAGAAACACAAGTGAGCATAGATCTATCATCTCAAGTAAGTGTGGAGACTGAAATCAACATGGAGACTAACCAGAAAATGACTGTAAGTTCTTTTATTCATACTTGTTATGGTTTTTTTTTATTAATACTTGTTACAGTGTTGCAACATGCTTTTTGTTGACTTTAATAAGTGTTCATTGCAGGCTAGAAAGAGGACAATAATCCCAACCAAAAGCAGCACACAAATCACTTTGCAGCCTGGGAAAAAGCCTAAGGCAATACCAACAACTGAAGGCCAAGACATAACAGTAAGCTAAGAAAATTTTCATTCTTATTTGATTTATTTGTCATAAAATTTTATTTTATTTTACATTTCATAGTTGAGGAGATCCACAAGATTGAATGCAACGGTTAGTGGTGAAGAAAATGCAACAACATCAAGATTAGCAACAAAGTCATCAACCCTTGTTTTCAAGCCACCAAGACCAGCAACAAGGGCATCAACTCCAGTCCCAATATCAGCACCTTCACCAACAGTTCCAAGCTTGGTTTTGAGGCCACCTGTGCCATTTGCTCCTGGGCATCCAACTGTGGCAATTTCGATGACAACTCAACGGAACAAACCACTTCCACCACCTTTCAAAACATTCCAGAAAGATGGAAAAAAATATGTGACAGTGAACAACTTGACTGCTGCAATGAATGTGAGAATAGCTGAAAACATGAGCAAAGGACAATCTAGCAAAAAGGTTTAGGAGGTTGTTTTCTCTTATATATGTGTCAGATAGATTGTTTTGTAAGTGCCTTTTTGGCCAAACAGATTGTTTTTGTAAGTGCCTTTTGGCCAAACAGATTGTTGTTGCTGCTGTTTTGCTTAGTTAATGAATGAGGTTCTTTGTTAAATCTTTTGTGATTTTTAATGTTTATGGTTGTCTTTGGTTTATGCTATTTTTACAGTTTGGAAATGCTATATACTGCAGTTTGAAAATGTACTTTACATTGGCAACAATAGTAGTAATACTTTTGAACTTTTTTAGGAAGAAAAAAAAAAAAAAAAAAAGAAGCATGTGGCTAATTCTTGAACTCAATTTCAAGGCATACCAAACTGAGTCATAATAATATTACTTCAAATCAAAATTTACATTATATTACCAAAACAAAGTATCAACAAGTGATAGTCTACACCAATCTACTACATCACCAGTCTACACCAATCTTCAAATGCTACATTTTATTTTACCATAACCAACTCAAAACAAATAAAATCAATGTCACAACCAAAAAACTTACGCAAGAAATTCACTTTCTTCTTCATTTCAGCTACTTCTTCTTCCATTTTATGCAACAAATTCACCTTGTTCCTCATTTCAGAGAATTCTTCTTCTATTTTGTTCAACTTGCGAAGGAGCCCAGGTATGATTTTCTTTGCTCTTGTGCACATTGGTGGATCTTCCCATACAAAAAATTCACACCCACTTGCAACATCACCACAACCATGGAATCTTCTTCCCGGGTTCGAAGATTGAAGCTGACTTCGGTTGGAACGATTTCGTTTGGAAGAGAAGAGAGAAGAAGATGAACCCTAATTTCTAATTTCCCCTCTTTTCTGTCTCTCATACTGTAAATTGACCCCCAAATAAGCAACTTTGATATATCACGTGAGGAGCACGTGGTTAGTTTAACGTTCTTTGACGGTGGGACTAAAATTGAGACAAATTAAAAGTTAATGTCCTGAAATTGAGATTTTGTAATGAATGGAAATTGGACATGGCCTAATATATGGGACCAAAAATGAGATTTTCCCTAATCAGTCCCTCGTGTTTTGCTTTGAATTGTGGATCAGTGTTCTGTTCTCCGTAGTCAATAGTGAGCATTGAATTTGTTGTGTGAAATGCAGTGCTAGGGAGGTTTTAAAGAACAGAGCTTGCTTGGCATGTTGAATCCCAATATGCCATCTAACCTCATCTTTGGCATCGGAAGTTTTTTAAATGCTGCTGAAACTGTCACCGGCAAGCTTAGAACGTCGAGTTGTGCAGAAAGCAGCACAGAGTTTGCTGCTTCAGGGAATGGAGCTGAAGCAGTTGAAGCTAACGAGCTCCAGTTGATCAAAAGTCTAGTCAATGGGACGCAAACAGGGAAACCTGATGCGGTTTCGACTGAATTGCTAAGTAGTAGTTTGTTGAAAAACCTCACAGTATGAATCGACATTCTCGCTTGAACAAATTAGAGCAGCTTTTCATCTTATACTACATTCCATCTGGAATTATAATGTATCTTTACCGATAATTTGTCTTCTACCAAAGGGTTGTGTATGTCACTAGAAAATATGAAAATGAAATGTTTCCAGATCCACAGACCTCAGCAGAGCTGAGGCGTTAATGGAAGAGTAGGAAAAGCGCAGTGCACAAACTCAAGAGTCAGTAGGATGCACATTCCACTGGAAGTTTGGTAAGCATGCAAGGTTTCCGGGGAACTGATGCCGGAGGCAGAGACAAAAGAGGACAAGTTGGATCGCGAGGAAAAAGACCTTCAAGACTCTTGATGTGAAAAGGTTGGTTTAAACAAGATCTAAAAGCTACAGAAGTGAGAGTTGATCAAGGATTCCAATTAGAAAAGTAACTGAGATTTTGAAACATCATCTTATAACTACATTGCTCAGATATTGCTTTTGTTTACATGGTATCGTAAAACAATGACCAAACAACATCACAACTTCGCTTGTCAAACTGTGCACGTTGAAGGCGCGAAAACAGGCATATTCTGGTATCGTCACTTTCACCACCTTGCTGCGTGTAGTTACTCAAATATATCAATTGTTCTCATCGGAAGATTTCTTCCTTTCCCGTATCAGAATCAGTGAGAGCATATACTCATCTTACGTTGTCTATCTCAGTTCAATCTTACATGTGTTCTTGAACTATAAATCTTTGTCCTTGGTTGGTATTGGTTTCTGCTTCAGTAACTCCATTCTTGCATCTGGTCTTTGCATTAGACTATCTCTTGTTAGCAATACACAATTAAGGTAAAAAAATACTTAATTTTCTATACTACCACTCAGTCTGTTTCCCCTATTGGTTGGAATTCTCAAGTTACACTACTTTTTTTTCTGTGGAGTTTGCAGCACAGGGCAGCAGGATTGCATGGATGGAATGGGGACAGCAAAGAAAATAAAGAAAGATTAGAGAGGAGGAAAATTGAGTTGTTGTGGCATCCTATAATGTCTTACTTTAGTGTTAAACATTATTAGAGTTCAATAGATGTAGACAAAGCATTAGAATCCTTAGTTAGTGCAGTGAGACAGACAAGAGTCTCAGACACTTATGTAGCTTTAAATTCAGCAAATAAATTGTCTCCAAGGCATTGCTCCCTTAAAAAACTCCCTTTCTTCAGCAGCAGCAGAATGGCTAATGATACAAGACTTTTGGTAATACAAACAGTTCCTCAGGTGTTTATTGCTCAGACATAGAAACAGGGAAGATGAACTATCATTACTGGAACATGAACTTTGAGAAAACTGAGAAAATCATGGGATGCATTCCAGGTTCAAGAATCTGAGAACTGTCTCTGTGTTTATTCAATAAAAGTTGAGCCCAGTACAAACAAAAGTATTCTATTATGTGATGCAGATAGTTGACTGCAGCACTCAAAATAACATAAATGACAAATCAAACTACATCAAACATAAAATTATAAGTAATTTCGTCCCTAGAACACAATTGTGCATATTATACATTTCGCAGAAGGCAAATTGTCTTGATTCAAGAATATCATATGTCAAGTTTCTTTTGCTTCATTTCAAAGGATTCAAGGAAGCCAATGATGAAAAGTAGATGAGAACTTAAAGCCATTGATCAATCCTTTAACGAGCCAGTATGACTGTACTTACCCAGGCCATTGCAGCGAAGCTGCAGACATACATCGGTATTCCTCATAAACGGCAAACACACAGGACGGATTTAGAAACATGATATCAGAAGCTATATAACCACAAGTCAATCCAAAATGATAAATTCATTTTACCCTCCACAAATCACAGTATCCTTTTTTCACTTAAGTTCATGTAACTTGGACGACTATATGTCACATGAGAACTGCCACATATGGCGAAATACAGTTACCAGCTCAAATTTTGTAACTGAAGTAATATTTCACAGGACAACTGCTTTAAATAAAGGAATACAGCAAGCAAGGCTTGATAACCATGTCATAAGTAACAGGATACAGAACAACATGTACTATAATTAAAATCCACAGAACAAAAAAATCGTGAGGTAAAAGGGGCATCCGCATCCCAACTTTAATTACGATTCATTCCTTTTATGCGTATTCATGAAGATTACACCTTCACAGCTTTAAATGCAGGGTGAAGCAACCCTAGATCGTCTCTCACTTCAAGAGGATTGTTCGTCTCATTCCTGATTCTTATCACTCTCCGACTGGCAAGTGACTTATGAGTAAAGCCATACATCTGCAGGATCTGATTGTCTCCAAAGTTGAATGCACGGTCCATCTGTTTCAAGCACCTCTCGACTGGATAATCTCCAAACTTCCCACAAGGCTTGCAACCGACAAAGTGAGTCACAAGGGGCCACCGATGATCACCAAGACCTGGATGATAATTCTCAATCATTTCCTCGTACCTATCGACCAAGATCCCCCAGTAACCATGCAAGTAATATGCATTCTCAAGATAAACCTTATTCCCCCACTTCTCCCTCTGCGTCGCCAATATATACACCATAGCAGACTGATCATCCGCTTCAAAAACTGGCCTATCCTTGAGCTCCCTCGTCAAAAGCTTCCCAGCTTCCTCCCTAATCTTTCCCTTCGGCCCCATTGGGGCCCACGTATCGAGAATATCCAACGACCACTGACAATTCCTCAACAAGAAACTCCCAGTGTTCAAACCAATCCAATTCTTCTGATCGTAAATCATCTCATTCCACCCATGCATCACAAAATTATGATCCTTATACCTCTCCCATGGCAACTCATACGCCATATCCGTGAACATCGCATCACTATCCATCCACCATAAGAACTCCACCTCCGGATGCGACAACAAAAGCTTCCGAATCAACGGCAACTTAGCCCAAAACCCTGCCATTTCAGCATCTAGCAAGGCCATATTGTAGAAGATCTCAATTCCATGAAGCCTGCAATAATCTATCTTATTCTTTATCGACTTCAACAAGTAATGATCTCCCACCGGATTCTCACATGGCTTCGGAGAAGAACCAGTAACCAACAGAACTCTAGGCTTATTCTCAGCAATAAAATTCGGGAAATCAGGATTCCTTTTCAACCATTCAGCCCTCTGCTCATCCCAATCAGATATCTTCGGCCCAAGACTATACGGCTGAGATGGATCCCGCTTAAATTCTGGAACCCCATCATCCTCATCCTTCAAAATCTTAGTTATATCAAATTCAGCATAGTTATTAGTCCCACTTCCCGTACTATCAGTTGCTTTCTGCTGCCCTTGGGCCACCACCGTCGCCTCCTCCAAAACCCGCCGCGGCTCGACCCTCTTGCGGATGTAGGAAAAGGTTTCACGGAGCTCATCCAGATCTTTCTCCGGCGTCCCAAACTTTCCGGCGCCCAGATTTCCACGCAGCATTATCACAGTAAGGAAAAGGCATAGAAGGGTTACCTTACCGTTGCGCAGAAGCCGCTGGAACTGGCGGGCCCGACGCGGGTTCAGCAGCCGACCTAGCATTGCGATCAAGAATGCGCCTCCGAGCTAAAATCTTGATCGGGGATTCGCAGTATCAGATGGGGCAAATTCAAGATTCAAAAATCGCGGGCTCTTCTCAAAGTAAATCAATGGGACTGGGGAGCTGGGGTTTGCGATTCTGCCGTCATCTGGGAGTGCAAATTCGTGGAAAAATACCGCAAAAAAGTGGGATCTTGGAGGGAAACTGAGATGGGTTTTCTTAGGGAAAAGCGGTGAATTGTGTCGGTGGAGAGTTGCAAGAGAGTGGAACGGTGAAGGATGTAAGAAAATTGGACAAGGTAAGAACAAGGTGAAATTTGGGTTTCAGACAGCAGTTTATTTATTTACCTTTTTGCCCTTTTGTCTTTTATAGATTTATTTTTTATTCTGTATTTATTTATGCTTCATTTTTATTTTATTTTTTCTTATTTTTGTGTGTGTTTTTGATCAAGAAAGTTAGTTAAGATCTTTCTTATCACATGCAGTGTCATGCACTAATAAAGAGAGTATTACTTGGGGAAGTTTTTGATTAAGATGGGGCTATTGAGCTTAGTTCCCTTCCTTTTTTTCATTATACTATCAGTAATCGTGGTATGTTATTTCTGCATGTATTTGATAAATATTTTTTTATATTTTAAAAATATTATAAATAAAACAAAATATGTAAATCGATAAATCATATTTCTATCAAAAACAAAAAAAAAATTTAAAATATTATCGACACAACAAAAGAATTCGTGTACTGATATTAAAATGACGTGGAATCACTTTTATAAAAAAGAAACAATTGTAGTTAATATTCAAATGATCTAATTAGGGGTATAATCATCATATTTTAAAATATGTGTGGCGATGTCACTAATCGTCGTTTGTGAGTGTACAAAGCCTTTATTTTTTATATTAGTACAAAAATGATGCACACATATGCTTAAATTTTAATTTTGTTGGTAATATGCATAAAATTTAAATTCAAAAATCTAGTTTTAATAGTACAATTTAATTGGATTAATTTTTTGAGTTGATTTGGTTAAAAAGTTTCGTACTAAAAACAACGGACTAATTTAACTAACTTCTTTCAGCATATCATCACGGATGTTTTTGATCGCTATAAAATATCTAAATTTACCCGATGTTTACAAGTCACACGAATTTTATTCAATCTAAATATGTATAAATGAATTTTGGGGTGTTTATTGTCCCTTAATTCATGGGTTCTTCTTATGTATAAAAATAAATATATAAATTATATCATATAAAATAATCTAATAATATGATATGATGTATGTTATTTGATCCTTGATTTACATACTATACAAATATGTTGGAAAAAATATCAATGATTTTAATTTATTGCGAATTAATATTATGTATGCCCGAATATAGTAAATAAATTATGATTTGAATAGGAAAAAATTTAAAAACATTTAAATAAGCTTGGAATCTAAGAAAACGTGACTCGCAAGACAAGAAACAGTAAGAACCATGCCGTAAAGACTCTCCGATGCTTCAATGAGCAAGGTCTAAAAGGTGGAAGTATGAATGTTGTAAGTTAATATTACGTAGTGGAAGTTGTATACAGGAATGTAAGGCTGGTATTTTAAATATTTCGAAGTTATATAATTTCATACGAACTACTGATTTAAGAATTCTCGGGTGGTTATCATGTAGGGCTCAGGTCGAGCTGTGATTGAGTCGGTATGACCGAAAAGAAAAATACACGAATCTTAACCTATTTGGATATCAAGAAAAGAGTTAGGGGTATTTATGTTACCTAAAGATAACCCTACATCAAGTACTCCAAGTATTAGTTAAGCTTATTTATTACTAGTGCGGACTCGTCCCACCAAATCCGTCGAGGACTTGGGACCCATCCTACTAAAAAATACCTATTGGGACGAGTCTGGCCCAATTATTATTTGTTTATTAAAATAAAATTTAAAAATTTCGACAAATTAGATTGTTCCATAAAGAAAAGAGAAGAACAACTTCAACTTCATATCAATTATAATAAGATTGTTTCATCAACTAATTCATAAATATAGCCAAAGCAATCAAAATAAACTGCGTTTCAATTATTCATTAAATTACACATCACTGACAACTTCTTTATTGCATATTAAAAATAATTTATTATATATAACATATATATTAAATAATTTAAAAATATATATCAAAATAAAATATAATCGAGATATGTCTCAAGCGGGTTGGAATGGACCCAATATCCAACCCGACTTAGGACCTGCTATATATATACACACACTAATGTAAAAAGAAAAGAGTTTTTTACACTCATAAATTACGGTTAATGACATCATCGCACCAATTTTTTGTGAAGTCAAAAATGTCCATCAACTAATGAGACAACTAACTTATTCAACTTTTCAAATTATACATTAACTGATAAATTATTTTTCCTTTCTTTTATTTTATTTTTAATATAATGTATTGGTTGCATATTAAACTCTTATTTATAATATATTTTAAAATATAAAAAATTATTTATACTATATATGTATAAACCACGTGTCACAACGATTATTATTATTTACTTAATTTCAAATACTAGAAAATTCAATTACAACACGTTGGTAGAAACTTCTAATAGAGGAGGAAAAAAAGATAAACAAGAAATATATAGATGAAGATTTAGGTTAAAATATTCCAAAGACTAAAGACGTGCAAAGGTGGCATAAGGATGCAAATGCGATTTCAATTATTAATAGTACTACTACAATTAATTAATTATTAAATTAAATAATCTTTTAATAAATCATTATGAGCTGTAAAAAGGAAGGTGAGATCTCAATTCTATCAAAGTTTGACCACTCCTCATTGGTTGAATTATTTATCATCTTTGATGTAACTATAAATAAATTAAACAATTCCAAATAAAAAAAAATAAATTAAACAATTATTTATTTTTTTTAGTCATCCTATAATTCATTAAAGTTGTCAAGAAATTCTTTGGGAGACTGCATTTAAAATGGGTTTCAAGTCATGAATTTTAATTTTTCGGGTTTGATCGAATAATTTTAAATTTTAAAGAAATTTAAATTATGAATTATATCTTTGTTAAATATCAACGAATTTTAAATTAATATAGAGTTTATTTGATATAATTTTCTCAAAAATTCTACGTTCAAATTCATTATTATAAATGTAACTTTATATACATATATATATTTTATTTGGGCACAATAAATTTTAAAACGTGGATTAATTTAATTTTTTTATTTAAATAAATTCAAAATTGGTTCTATAACTCGCTCTGAAACTCAAATTCGTGATTTTTCTTTCACATCACAAAAATTAAGTGTCGTAGTCAGACCATTTGATCGTCTCTTAAATCTTTTCGTTCTTGGTGTTTAAAGCATCCCCCACTAGTAAAAAACGATGGTGGTACAATAACATATAGAGAGAAAAATGCAAGCAACCCCCATGTGATAGTATTAATGAGCAAATAACCTCTCTGTAAAAAATAAAGTAGCAATTTATTTTTCTCTATTTTTTAAAATACAACAATTTACTCGTTGTATTTTTAAAATAAGGGGTAAATTGTATCATTAAAAAATACATAGAATAAATTGCTAATTTTTTTTCATAAAAGGATAATTTATTTATTTACAATATCACAAAAAGTAAATTACGATATATATATATATATATATATATATATATATTAATATGACAGGTGGAGACACACAACGATTTTGCTACGTACTAGGGTTTCTTTTAAGTTTTAAGTGATGGATTGAAGCTGCATTATGTAAAATGATGTTCTATGAATATAAATTCACGAGTTTATGTGAATAATAGTTGTTCCACTTTAATAAATACTGTCAATTTTATGAATTATTATTAATTAAAAAAAATCATGAATATATACTATACATAATTGAGGAGGGATGAATTAATGTCTAAATTATTGTATGTCGATTTTAATATTTAATTTAATTTATTAATTTATTTATTAACTTCCCACCCACTCATCTAACTTTTCACTCTTTCATTAAATTTCAACAATTATTCTTTTTTTTTTTAAAAAAAAATTATTCATTTTTGTACTTTTTTTAATAAATTTAATGTTAACTTATTTTTGTATATATATACTTATTAAATAATAAATAATTTATAAATATTTTGTTTTTAAATGATATTTATAGAAGTTGCACGTAGCATAGAGTATGCCACAAATAACTAATTATTATTAAGTGTTGGTAATTGACAAACTAATTAAAATTTGTGGTTTATTCGTAATTAATATACTGATTGAAATTTATGATGCGATTACATATATTAATCGATTCATCAAAAAAGAAAAAATAGCATTATTTATATCGAAAGCACACGGATACAGAAGTTTGTGGACTTGAGTTTCTTGAGGGGCCAAATTTTTTGCAAACTTAAAGATGGAACATGCACACAAAAAAAAAAGAAAAAAATTTAGCATTTTGATACCCAAATCAATACGCATTTTAAAAAATAATATTAAAAAGAGAAAAATATGAAAGCAATATAGCAATCTATGTTGAAAGAATGAGCAAAATGAGTGTGTATGGAAGAAATTGTTTGTGTATGCTCGAAAAAACCGTCCCTCTACTTGATGAGGCCAAACCTAATTTTATAGTCGAAGTCCCCTGGTGGCGTGGGAGTCTGGTCCCCTAGGGAGGTAGTTGCAAGTAGATACTCCTTGAATCTTGATCTGTTGGTTGGAGAAGTCTAAATGAGTCCAACTCGATTAAAAGTCTTTGGTAGAGTGGGGCTCCCGCTTCTCCAGGAGTCTACCTTCTTGGATCTCCATGCGGGGTCTTGCTCTAATGATATATGTTCACCTAGACAAGTGCTTTTTGGCAGTTAGGATGACATTAGACTTTCAAAAGACCAGTTATTTTCTTGGGCTTTGGCTTCCTTGGGCCTCAGCTATTGGGCCTTCCCTCAGGCTCTCACTCCATTGAAACCCCTGGACTTATTACTGAATTAGCAGATATTTAATATTTAAAGCTAATTAATAATTACTATTAAATCGAAAAATAACTACAATTATATTATTTTTGGTTTTTATTATTATTATTTTGATATGTTTAATTGAAGTCATATATTTGAGGGGTGTTTTGGGAATTGATAATTTAACAATTGTAAGTTACCTTTTGCCCAATCACTGTTGTTGAGCCCATTGGTCCTTTCTTTTGTCCACTTTTCAGTCCATTGGACCCATTGAGCCCAAGCCCATATCATGGACCCACGGCCCAGCCCATTTCAGTATTTAAGCTCCGCTCATACATATTTCAAAATTCAAATACACAAATATTCGCAGAAATCTCACAAAAGTTCCATCTCCGATTTTTGTCGCAAGCTCGTACCAGCTCGGAAATCGCTCCAAGAAAGATGGTAATTTTGATTTTCATATTGATTATTTTTAGATTTCTGCTTCAATAGGTGGATTTGTTGAAGTTTTTTCGATCTAATCCGTGCTAACCCTATCGAAATGTGTGGTTCTGCTTTGCGTATTCCTAAATTATGCATTTCAATTTTCGGTTTCTTGTTCGGGTTTTGGTTTGGATACGGGATTGTTCCTTTATTTCTCCTTTTTACTTTTTTACTTGAAATTTGAGGTAAAAAGGGTGGATTGGAGGACTAAAATTTCATGTTGAAATAAGTGGAATAGGGAACGATAAATTCTGATTGGCTTACATCAGGTGGAAATTACTGTTGTTATCTATTTGAGTGTTGAATTGCGGAAAATATATTATATGGTGTTAGAAAATTTTTGTTCTACTGTGGGTATCAGGAGTGGTTATGTGCTACACCAGTTTGAAGTGTTGCTGCTTTACTGCTCTGAAAACTGATTAGAATTTTATCTAAACGCAATGTTGTAGGTTATGTAAAACATGAAAACGTTAGCTAGCTTAACCTCTCTTTGCTTCTATGAGCTCAAAAGTATGAACATTTGTGAAGGCCTATTAAGAAATATTGATGTGGAATTGTTTCAATGAGCTTATTGCTTAAATTGTCGAAATTAAGAAAGTGGTTGTGTGGTTTTGTTTTCAGTGGTTAAGATGGTGAATTTGTTACAGTGAAATGTAGTAATTCTTTGAAGTATATACTCGTTGGCTCTTAAATTTAAGTGATCTAGTATGTTTTCATTTTGGAAGTCAGCAAGAGTGATCCAATTTTATTTTATTACTTTATTGCACTGTTACTTATCTGGTGAGTTTGTACAATGGTTCATCCTATGTGTTCATTGTTCCTTAGTGATACTTAAGTAAATGCACCACTCTTTTGCTTGCAGGATGGGCATGATGCAGATAATACTAAGCAAAGCACCGCTGACATGACGGCATTTGTAAGTTCTGTCCTCTTAACTTCTCATATCACTGCCTAAAGTTCTCTGTATTCTTCCCCCCTCCCTCTGTTAGATGACTTTTCTGGTTTAATTGTCGTGATTTTACTTCTAAGGTTTCTTAGGAGGTATGCTTTTATCACATATCTTAGAGGCCCTCTTCTTGGGGCTGGGCTGGCGGATTGGGGGGTATTTGGGTGATTCACATTATCACATACAGACTTACTTGCATGATTGATAGTTATCAGTACCTGTGCTAATGCTCTATATCTTTTTTATTTAGGTGCAAAACCTTCTCCAGCAAATGGTGAGTAACTAATACTAATGTTCGTCATGATTCAGTAAATTTTGCGCTGGGTTTCTATACTAATATTCCTTTCTCTTTGCAGCAAACTAGGTTTCAGACAATGTCGGAGTCCATCATTGGTAAAAATATCCTTCAATTATGATTTGTTGATTGTGTTATCCTATATAGAGACATAAATAGATGTTTGCATAAAGAAAGAATGGGTATGCAAAGCAGAGTGAAACTAATTAGTTATTACTTTCAATAATATGTGCACCTGGGATTAACAATGCTCATCATGATCAACCATACCTATAACTGACTTTTTGTATGATTAGACTATTCATACAATGAATGTTGTAATGATTTAAGATGCAACTTTGGACAAATCCATGCTCACAAATCAGCCATCCTTGGCTCAGCATGGCTAATGCAGTCAAATTCATAATAACTGAGACATATACAGCTTCAATTCCTTAACTGTGTTTTACTTGATGAGATGGGGAACCGCATTGATGAATTGGAGCAGAGCATCAACGACCTAAGAGCTGAGATGGGTCAAGAAGGTTCTCCGTCTCCTTCTGCTCCACTGAAGACAAGAGAAGAACCAAAGTCTGCTGAAGATAGTTAATGGCAAAAAGGCACTTATTCATCCCCTTTAATCATTTGTGATTTTTACAATGGGAATTGGTGTACCCCCGTTTTGTTTTCTCCTTAGTTGTCTCCCATGATACATTCAGGAGCCACTCTATGAGCAAAGATTTGTAATTGATGGTTTCTTGAGATGGGATTAGTTTGCTGCATTTTGTATGTATTCCTGCAACAGAAATTTGGTGTGCGTATTCACGGGTAATGTACTTGCCTTGTAATGTCAAACAAGTTGGGTTTCGGAGTTTTATTGCTTTGTATTGAGCTACCTTAAGTCTTTCATTTGTCAGATTGAATGCTGGATTTTCTATTCATCAATTTCGCATAGTTTTTGCATTAGAACTATGTCATATGTTTGTGTTGTATAGACAGAGTGTCTGCAATAGTTTTCTTCACTTGGATTTTCATGTATTGTCTTCCTTTTCTTGAATTAGTGGGCTTTCAATATACTTTTTAATGAGGAGTTGTTCGTGAATCCCTTTGCCATATTCTAACATTTTAACCAAAGTAACCAGCGAGGAGAGTAATCAAAATGTTTTTGAAATTTTGTTAAGATTATTTACTGAGTTGAATTTTTTTTTTTAATCTCTAATTTATTTATGAATGAAGGGATAGTAAATATAATTTGTTAACATCAGTAAATTTAGTGAATTTTAATTAATGGGAGAAACTTATTTATTATAAATAAGCAAATCTCAGGGGCGTTAAAGATATAATTTTTCAAGTCATAAAGGAACTCACATGTCATTGCACTAAACCTCAGGTCCTCAACGAAGGAGAGTGTAATTATTCTTTAAATATATCGAATTTTAATCAATCAAACAATAATACAAGAAAAGTTGATATGTTATGTTTACATTACGTGTAAATTACAATGAGTTCCTCTTAGATCTACATATTTTAAATATTTTCTCGTTTTTGAAAATTTACCAATAGTCTTGATATTTCATGAAATTATGTAATTATGAAATTGAGGCTTAAGTTATCAACTTTGCCCGTTTCATTATTTTTATTTTTTTTAAATTAAAAATTTATAGAAAATTGGGTTAAGTTGATGGAAAAATATAAAAGAATCATTCATTTAATCCCAAAATTTTTTTGTTAAAATTATAACTTACAGTAAACAAGATTATTTTGGCTAGCTTATTACATAACATAAATGGAAAACTAACGGACGCTAACGGGCTTGGTTAATTTAATAAAGTATTAATATTTTTTTAAATAATAAAAAAATATTTATTATTATGTAAAATCTGAAAAAAAAAAAAAAAAAAAAAACTTGTCACTTAACCCACATTAATTCTCGACTAATAGTGTAGATTTGAACCTTCAAAGACACACTAAAATGAGGTGGGTTTAAATGTAATTTACTCATGTGTTATATAAAATGAACAAATACTTCATATAAAAAAAATATTAAAAAATTATCATCTTGTGTTTCAAAAAATAAAGTAAATTATTCCTTGTGAGAAAAACTTGTTATTTAACCCACATTGACTAATAGTGTAGATTCGAACCTTGAATGACACACCAATTTAACTTAGGTATTATGAGGAATGAACGAATAACCCTTATGAAAAAGAATTAACAAATAATAATATTTCAAAAAATATAATAAATTATCCCTTATCAATAATTTAAATAGAGAATAATTTTTTTTTTCAAAATATAAGAAATAATTTACTATTTTATTTTTTAAACTGAAATTTTTACTCATTCTCATTTTTCCTAAACGAGCTGACCTCTCACTCAGGTATTCCCCAGGAAAGTTGGAGATTAACACACACACACACCAGTCTCTGCAGAAATACTGACACACACAGAGGCAAGAAGAGTGATGGATGGAAATCTGAGCCCAACAAACCTGGAATACTATGAAGACATGTTCAAACTCCAATCCTATGCTACTCTTCTCTCCTCCTTCTTGGTAAGTTTTTTTTCCCTTTCCAATTCTAACACACACATATTGTGTGTGTGTGTGTATGATCACAAGTTTTCAATATTTTTATGATTTTGTTGATGGGTTCTTGGAAAAGAATGAGGATGGCCGGCGAACTTTGGTACTTGACTCCACAATATTCCACCCACAAGGGGGTGGTCAACCTTCAGACAAGGGTTCCATCTCCAATCCACAGTTCAACTTCATAGTTGAGGATGTTCGATCCAAGGACAAAATTGTGAGTTCTTTTTGCTTTGAATTTCTTTATACCTGTTGGATGCTTTTTTTTTTTTTTAAATTATTGCTACTTCAATTTGTATACCAAGTTTCTTCACTTCATTCTCATAGGTGTATCACTATGGGCATTTCGAGGACTCCGGAAAAGATGAGAATATTGAGAAAGGTGCTCAAGTGTTGTTAACTGTGGATGAAGGTAGGCGCAAGCTCAATTCAAGGTATCAAAATTTCAAATTTTACATTGTTTGACATAATGTTAGCTGGTTATCAATTCTTGAACTTGATATTTATGTACTGTGTTTGTATTCTTGCTCGATTCTGTTTCGATTGGACAAGAAAAATGCGTTATTCATACAAATGGATGAACTTTGATGTCAAAAGATAAAGAAAATACTTCAGCTGTGGTGTAAGTTCACATTTTTGTGAATTCTTTGTCGCGCTGATTGTCTATATACCGGATCTTGGATTTGGGCTTGAGCTCGTGTACTTAATTCCATCGAGCTGTATGTCATTCATTCCGAGTAGGACAATCTTGTTAATATAGCTTAATTTTTTTGCTCCGCAGGCTGCATTCAGCCGGCCACTTGCTGGATATCTGTGTGAGAAATGTTGGATGGGATCACTTGGAGCCGGGCAAAGCATACCACTTTCCAGATGGGTATGCATTTATGAGAGTTATAGGCATTCAGAACTTTATTCTCTTAGCCCGCATCAGTTTCCTGTTTCTAGAGTAATTTCTATCAAAACTTTCAGAAGAAACCCCATGATACTGAGACAAAAGCTCTACTAAATTAGCTCCGAGGATGTCCCAATGCTTTACAAGTAGTAGACACTTCAATTGGCTGAAGAAATCTTATATTTTGATCAGTATTAAGATGTTGGCTTGTAGATTTCATGTTTGATTTGTTTAATGTGCAAACTGTCGACAAATTTTCAGGCCATTGTGGAATACAAAGGCGCAGTTCCACAGAATGAGTTGCAGAGCAAGCCAAAGGAGCTAGAATTAGAAGCTAGCAAGTTGATCTCAAAAGGAGGGAAAGTATGCATTCTATTCTTTTTTATTTGAACTAAACTTGCTCGTTATGTGTATCATCTCCTAATAATTCCATGTTCCGTCCAGGTTTCTGTATCCATTTTACCATATGATAAAGCTTCTGAACTCTGTGGTGGTTCCCTCCCGGATTATATACCCAAGGTAAGAAGAAAATTATCAGCATTCTTCTTGTCGTGTATTTATTTTACCTGCAATAGCTGTGCTTACGGCTCTTACGTTGACAGTTTACCTAATGAATTTACTGCAATTGGGATCACATCACCATGAAATCCCATTTAAAGGTCTTTTTACATCGTTCTCTCCACACATTATGGAGAAAAACATTGGAATTTGTGACGCCCGTTTTGTTACATTGCAATACAGAAGTAAAATGTGTATGAAAACAAGAAAGAAAGAACAAAAGGAAAAGAAAGTAAAGACTTTTACCAGGTTTGGAGATGAATTCCTCATGTTTTTATGACCACTCAAGTTTCTCTTGCTACGATGCAATAATCTTACAAAAGAATAAACAGTCGTCCAATGACGGTGCTATAAAGTATTTTTAAACTTACAAAACAGCTACGGCAGTAAACTTGGATCCATGAAAGCTCGGGCTAATTGTAATCGTAGGGTAATTTGTACAAGACATTGATCCGAGTATTTGCGTTTGCATATGTTGCTGCAGAAAGGAATAAGACATTGACGAAATGCCAGTTAGAGATGCTTTGGTTTCTGAGACTATGTTTTGCTGCTGTCTGACTTTTCAGGACAGCACTCCTAGGATTGTGCAGTTAGGCGATAGCCTAGGATGCCCCTGTGGTGGCACACACGTAAACGACATCAGTGAGATTTTGAACCTAAAGGTACTTATTAGTTTAAAAATGTGGCTCAGTGATCAACAAGTTTGTGTCTTAATGCTCCCTTTATCTGCATGCTGTAATAAGATTTCCAGTCTTCTATGTTGTTACATAGAAATTAACTTCTTGAATCCAATTCTGTTACATTAATTGAGGTTGCTTCATTAATGAAATCCACTATATCCCGATTTCTGGTTACTGCAATAGCTGCGGCCGTAAGACATGGAATTGGCATTACTCATATGGCTCTACGTAATAACAAACAAGCCTGCGTAAATATAGTTCTGAAAATACTTCTTAGTATATCTGTCAAAGTTTAGAGGGAACAAGAATGAAACATGCATACCATAGTATAGTACAGCACATACATCTCACCTCTGTTAACTTCACAGCACTTCTTAATATACGTTGAATCTGTTTTTATCCTTAATTCTTGCTCCAGATTACACTCGCGATCATGTGTTTTGTTGCTTGAATATCTTGTCCACTGCTCTTAGATGGATGCACCGGATTTACATGGAATCTACCTTTTTCTGAGACATTCTTGTATCTTCTTCTTCTTCGTTCAGGTTTCTCAAATTCGGACAAGAAAAGGAGTGACAAAAGTTTCCTACAATGTCGAATAGTCTTATTTACGATGCTATGGCAGTTCCTCTGTCAGTTCAATGAGGCTAAGCTTTTAAAATACAGCTTTTGTAAGCATCTGCGTGAAAAATAGACACCGAATAGCAATCACCAGAGCACTGGTAGCTGCTGTTTATGGTAAAACCGTAAGCAGTATAGTGTAATTTTCCAGAATTGAGGGGTTCCTGAGGAATATACCTAAAACCTCAGGGTATCACTGGCAATTATGCTTTTCTTCAAATGGTGTGGAAATAGCAAGAAAACAAGTTGAATTGCTGTTTGAGGAGGTAGATAAATGTCTGAATTAAAGCAAGAACATGTGCACATGAAACAGCAAATTGAGTGGTCACAAGACAATAACTCACTTATGTTTCTTATCTTAACAAGGAACAACTCAGTTGTAAGATTTTGCCTCAATTGTGGTCCATTACATTTACTCAAAGGTTCTTGAATTTCCTCATCTTTGGTCCCCTCTTTTTTGTAGTTTTTGTCTCAAGACTCCCAAGAATTTGCATTCAAGATGAGAGCAGCAAACTGGGGAAAAAGACCCTTCACCAAGTAACAGCAAGTGTGTGTATTTTTTTATTTTTATTTTTTATATTAAGGGATAATTACACTGCCTTCTCGTGAGGTTTTAATATAACTATAAGTAAATTCTCTGTAATTTAAGATACTACATATAGTATTTCTAATATTTGTTTTTGTCAAACAAATAGATCCCTCATTAGTTAAGTGTCACCAAATTTGTTGATATTAGCAAAAATATTAAATGAATTTCCTTATGCACTCCTGATTGACATATTATTGCTTTCACTTTTATATGGAGTTAAATTCATTTTAACCCCATGTGATATGGAAAAATATCAAAAAGCTCCCTCTAAAAATTTAAATATAAAAAACCACTCTTATGTTATGAACGACGACTCGCACAGCTCCCTGGTCAACCTGGTCTTAGGGGTTTTTTGGATATTTTTCATATCATAGGTTGTGTAATTGATATATTATCTTTATCAAGGTGTTTTTTTCTTAATATTCCTAATGTCACAGAGATTTCCTTGTATTTTTTTTTTCCTTTTATATGGGTAGTTTGGTCAGGGAGATTTGTTTGATTTTTAATAATCTTTGGTGCTCCAAAAAAAAATATGAAACTTTCCTATGATAATTATCATGGTTAAAATATAATTATTGTACAATTATTAGCCTTTTATGCAAACTCAATGCCAAAAGCCCAAAGCAATAGTTATAACTAAAATTCGTGGTAATTGTTTCTATTGTAGCTAAAAATCATGCAAAATGTTCATTAGTCATAATTAAAATTGGCTTTTGTATTGATTTTGTTTAATTATGGTGGATAATTTTAAGGGTTAATTTATCTTAAACCTCTGTAAAAAGTGTGAAGTTACACTTTCTTCTAATAAAGTTTTGAAATTATATTTACACCAACTCTTAAATTTTTTTGTCTATACCTGATCCACATTTGTTAGGATTTGGAAGAAAAATACTAATGTTAGCTAGAGAAAATTATACAAATTTTTAATTTTACTCCTTATTTAATATTCTCATGTATAATTTTATACTTATAAAATGATAAATCATATATATATATATATATATATATATATATATATATATTGATGATGCCCCTAAAATTATTAGGCCAAATTCACATGTAGGGATTGTAATTTATCCCAGGCCCATAAAAATCCGTCCGGAACCCGCCCCTAATGGCATAGTTTTCTATAAAATAACATATTACATATAAATAAATAAATAATAAAAATATTTAAAACATTAATTGAGATGGGTTCAATACAAAACCCATAACCCGCTCCACGTACAGCCAAATCCAATTGATTAGGATCCGAACCCATTCGAACCTACTAAAAAACAAACCCAAACCCGGGGCTTCAAGGCAGATCCAGGTCGGGGCCCTATTGCCCCAGCCGGATTGCCATCCCTATGCTTTATTGACTATATTGTGTTGACATAACAAGCAGCATTGATATATCTCAAGGCATCTTGACCTTTTCCCAGCCAGAAACGTCGCTTCATCAAATTCTTTTATCCGTGGCATTCTTCCTCCTCATCTTCCACCTCTCCCTCTCCCTCTCTCTCTAAAGTTTGTTGTTTCTAATACAGACATCTTCATAGGATTTACCTTTGCAGTTTCTTGCACTTCTACCTCGGCGTGTTTGCTGCTGACAGTTTGCATACACTTGTTCCAACTGCTGCTTCCATTTTCACCTAAGTGTGTTATTTGTGCATGAGATAGCATTCTTTGAGTTTTTTGCAGTATTTTGGGTGTAGAATCAAGAAGGTGAGTGCAATTTTTATGTTCTTCTTACAGTTTGGAGTAATGGGATTGTGCTTTTGAACATTTTGACCCCATTTGGAGGTACCATGAGTAGATAAATATTTCATCTTTATTGTACTTTTTGGTTTTCAAACTATTTGAATTGTGTAATCCAATATGTTGTGTCTATAGTCCAGAAGACAAGAAAAAGGAGTAGTATGTATGTTGTTCACCATGGGACAATACTCTGATTTCAGCTGTGAAATTGCTCGAAAATTAGGTTGTCTCCCACTGTCCCTCTTATGAAAACAACTCTTAATCCCTAAGAATATATAATTATAGATAGCTCCCTTTAAAAATGTAAATTATACTTTCTCCTGACAAAAAATTTAAAAATTATACTTACACCTCTCCAAAAATTCTTCATTTAAACTTGACCCTCATACGTTAGCGGTTGGACGAGACCCTCTTCTGTTAGCGATTGGATGAAAAATGCTAAAATTAGTGGAAAAAAATTACATTAATTATTAATTTTAATCTTTTTTTAACATTTTACATGTATATTTTTATTCTTATAAAGAGATAAATGTGATATATATAAATGGAGTGAAGTTAACATTATCATATTTGTCCTTCTATAAGTGCAATATTACACGAGAATGTTTAAAGAAGGGTAAAATTGGAAATTATGTAATTTTTGGCTAATTTTCAGCATTTTTAGTCCAAAACTAACGAAATGAGTTCAGGTGTAAATAATAAATTTTCGAACAATGGTATAGGTGTAATTTTGAAACTTCATTGGAGGAAAATATTTTTGGAGGGATCTAAGTGTGATTAACCGATATAGATAAATATTTGTGGTGGTTTCTTAGTTGTGCATATTATTGATTGAGAGCTTCTGTTTTGTTCATTTTTAGACATAAATGATGCTTGATGAGACCATAAATGATTCAAATGGAGAAATCAAAGTGAGTTTTGGCTATAATTGCAACTCCAAGAATGATGATTCTTACAGCAAAACTACTCACATTGACATCCCTTCAGCCGGTAAACTCCGGCGAGCTAGCCGGTCCTTTTCTTGCCTGTCCGGTGCTGCATTGAGTGCCAATGCAACTCTAGCCAACACAAACATATGCAATGGGTTGATTGGGGCAGAGATACTCCCAACTCTAGACTCTCCCACCTCGTTCCGTCGGGTTCCTTCTTCTCCGTCTCTAACGAAAATCGATCTTTTGTCAGCTTCATTCCAGAACAGCATGTCGAATTTGAGCTTTAGTCCGCACTCACCGAGAGAGACGCTTGATTTTGATGCCGTCTCGTTCAAGCCCTCGAGTGTTCCTACTAGAAGTGAGAGCTTCCTCAATGCAATGGAAGTTTTGCAAATTGCTGGAGGGGCTGCAGGTGAGGACAGAGTTCAGGCTGTTTGTTCTGAGGAGAACGGTTGGCTGTTCTGTGCCGTTTATGATGGATTCAATGGGAGGGACGCTGCTGATTTTCTAGCAGGGACGTTGTATGAAACGGTTGCATTTCACCTTAACTTGCTCGATTGGGACCTTGAGGAGGAGACGTTGGACGTTTGTGGTAGCATGTCTATAGAAGGTTTAAAGGGGGACGGATCTTTTAGCCAGAGTGTGCTTGAGAGCCTTGAACGTGCTCTTGGTGAAGCAGAGAACGAGTTTCTACAGATGGTCGAACAGGAGATGGAAGAGCGTCCCGATTTAGTATCCATAGGGTCTTGTGTGTTGCTTGTTCTGCTCCATGGCAACTACTTGTACTTGCTCAACATCGGTGATAGTCGAGCCGTATTAGCTACGTATGATGATGATGACGGGAACATGAAAGAAGGGGACGGCCTCCGAGCAGTTCAGCTCACGGAGAGTCACACCGTTGACAATGACCTTGAGAGAATCCGACTCCTGAACGACCATCCAGACGACCCTTCCACGATCGTTGGCTGGAGAGTTAAAGGGAAACTTAAGGTTACAAGGGCATTCGGAGTTGGTTACTTGAAGAAGGTACAAAAACGTCGATTTTGATCATTTACATATACATGTATAAAATTAACTGTCATCTGAAGCATTTTTCTTTCAGAAAAACATGAACGATGCTTTGATGGGAATTCTTCGGGTCTGTAACCTCATAAGCCCACCATACGTATCGTCGAAGCCATCACTCGGCGTACACGAGGTTTCAACCTCGGACCACTTTGTCGTGCTGGGAAGTGATGGCTTGTTTGACTTCTTCAGCAACAATGAAGTTGTGAAGCTAGTGCATTCATACATATTGAGACACCCTTCTGGTGATCCAGCCAAATATTTAGTCGAGCAGCTTGTTGCAAGAGCAGCAGATTCAGCAGGTTTGTCTACTCGTAAACAGTAGAAAGTTTGAGGATTCTTGAATTAGTTAGCTATTAGGACTACATGGTCTTATGTTTTTCAGGTTTTAGCATGGAGGAACTGATGAGCATCCCTGCTGGAAGAAGACGCAAGTATCACGACGATGTCACAGTTATTGTAATAATCCTTGGCAACAACAACCGGACCTCAAAGGCGTCAACATGTCTATGAACATACGAGTCAGACTCAAAATCCTCAAGACAGAGTTTATGTATTCTTACAACATCCGAACCATCTGTATATGGTAGTTATGGTTTTACATGGATCCATTATATATTACATGAACAGTTATGATTATCAGAAGAGCCAAAACCCCATCACCACTAACAAATTCGCCTCTAGAACGCACATATTTAAACACTCCCTCCTCAAGCTGGAGCATGGTGGAGATCAACCAGGCCTAGCTTGCACGTCAACTCCGTAAAGTAGCCAACGGATAGGGTCGTTGTAAATAAATTTGCCTTCCTTGAACTTATCTCGGACTAAGTAGCAGTCAACGTCTAAATGCTTAGTCCATTCATGGAAAACCGGATTGGTTGTGAAGTGGAGGGCAACCATGTTTTCATGGCAAAATGGAATAGAAGCACACACTGGAGCAAGTGATCCATTGCAATTCGCACAATACCTAAGTCTTACTCATGTCTATAAAAAAGGACCTTCACCGCATACTACAAACGCACAATCATCGATAATCGATCATATGGTTTTCTTATCTTTTCGTCTCTTTCCCGATGATAATTTTCACTTCACCGTAGCGTGACACCAGCAAAGTGACCAACCAATGAGTTTTGCTTGAAGTTTGTCCAAATTACATTTTAGTTCAAAAAATGGTCAGATTATAGTCAAAATCTTACAAGGGTATTTCTTGAATAACACATATAAAATGATCATAATATATCCCACCAAATAAAGTTACATATAAAATGTAACAACCCTCAAATGAATTAATTGTAAGGTAAAATTGTATTTTTGGTCCCGTTAGACAGTGTTGTTCTCACTTTTGGTCCCCCTATTTTACTGGATTGACACTTTTAGCCTCAAAATCTTAAGATTTTGGTACTGTTGGTTTTGCGCTGTTAACTATAACAGTAAAGAGGCATGTGTCGTTAGTCAACAGTTGTTGACTTGACAAATAAATGTCTAAATTTTATTTTACCCTCCTATATTTTTCAAAAAGGGCTAAAACTCCAAATGTATTTTGAAAATAGACAAAAAACCTCTCATATTTTGAAAAAATCTATTTTTTTTAACTTAATTTGATTAAGATACCTTTTTTGATTTTATAAAGATTACCCTCCTTTACATATATTTTTTTATTTTGTGATTTCTTTTTGTATCCTGTCTCCTAAAAAAGTAAGAGCATATACTTGAATAAATTATATTATCTATTACAAATAATATTGTAAACTAAATTATCATTATTTAAAATAAAAATTTAATATTGTTTTAATTATTTTTAAGAACATACAAAATTATACATTATAAAAGATAAAATTATTATCAATTTCTTTTTTTACTAAAATTAACCTATACTGACTTACTCCACCATTAGACCCCCTCCCCTACCCCACCTCCCTCCGCCGTGATTGCCCAGACTTAGGCTTTGTGCGGCGAGGAAGGAGGTCAGTTTATTGGGATGGAGGGTAGGGGTTAATTTTAGTTAATTTATTTTTTAATAATAATTATATTTTTAATAATTTATAAACTTGAAGTTGTAAAAGAATTAAGAAATTTGAAACTTAAAAAAAAAGTAAATATTACATTTTTATTTCAAATATTTATAATAGTAATTTAATTTTAAATATTATTTATAATAAATAATTGTTATAGTTGATTCATATTTATATTCTTATAGATATCTGTATATCTTTGGATGACTTTAGTATATTAATCTTTTTTGTGTTGTTAATTTTATTTTAAACATTTAATATATTTTTCTAGTATTTTAATATTTAAATAAATATATTAAAAATAATTATTTATTTTTTAAGAGGGAGAAAAGAAAAATAAAACAATAATATAAAAAAACAATAAACAAATGAGGGTGAATATATAAAATAAAAATAGTTTTAGTTAAATTGAGTTCAAAATGATTTTTTTTTGCAAAATAGGGAGGTTTTTAGCCTATTTTTAAAATACGTGAAGGTTTTAATCTCTTTTGCCGTAGGGGTAAAATGAAAATTGCGCATTTATTTGTCAAGCAAACAGTTGTTGACTAACGGTAGGGGTGTAAATGAGTCCAGCTTGACCAAAAAATTTAGGCTCGAGCTCGACGAGCTCAATCACATAATTTTGAGCTCCAAATCGAGCCGATTTTGCAAGCTCGTAAAGTAAAGGATAAAAAATGAGAACCATTATATCAAGTAGGACCAAAAATAATTTTCCATAATTGTAATATTCAATCTAACAAAAATGTATTTTAATTAGATGAGTGAAAGGTGGGGATGTTATAACCTTAAATCAATGTACTTAAAGGAATATATATTGTTTTAGTTCTTAGTAAAACATTATCTATACTAATTATCAAGGTCAACGCCTTAAAATAATTACTTTGATGGCCAAAATATAGATTGCCCAAAGTACCCTTTCCTCTTTCCCCCCCCTCATAAATAATTGTACCTTTTGAATAAAGGGTAAATTACAGCGGACTCTCATGATATTTGACATAATTATAATTACTCATTCGTTATTTGAAAAATTACAAATACCCCTATAATATTAATGACGTCTAACAAATACACCTTGTAATAGCCCCTTATAGAGGTATTTGTTAGACGATCGTTAATTTTAAGAGGGTATTTATAATTTTTTAAATGTTATGACAAATTTTGGAACAATCAGCTGTAATTTACCCTTTAATTAATTAGCTATACTAAAAACTTTCTATTCATACGTTTCAAATTAACTTGTTATTGATTTTATTTACTTTTTCATTCAATCAAGTAAATATAATCAAATTTTAAGTCATGTACACGTATAAAGTGTGGTTCGATTAGTAGTTTCATTTTATTTTTCTTGAGATTCCTTACTCATTTCTTAACGAATAATTATTTACAATTATATCATAAAATTTTTATTTGCAATAATCAATACATTAATTATGGGGTATTAACTTCACCAATTAAAATTTGCTTTAATTCGCATCAACAAAGCAATTACTACCACACAAATTCGCATTAAATTAAATTCAAAAGATATTTAGGATAAATTACAATGAGTTTCCCTAAAATTTGTCATAATTACAGTACTTTTTGTTATTTGAAAAATTATAAAAATTTTCAATTAACGAGAGATGTTCATAATTATGACAAAACTCGAGAGAGTCCATTGTAACTTATCCCATGTATTTAAATTATGATGATATTATTTAACTTCTACTTCAAATTTATTTGGTCAATTTCGAGTATTGTCCTTGAAAAAGTGAAAGAAACTATAAAAAGTAAACAAATTTAAATATACCAAAAAGGAGAAATCAAAAGAAGAGCAGCGTTCTTGCGTTCTCACAGCACTGCGAAAAGCAGCCACCAGAGAAAAAGCTCTGAGTTCGAACCAAAAGCAGCTACTTTTCACTCCGGCGCTCGGGTTTACAGCCCGTTTTCCGGCGAGGGGACTCATCCATGGGCCAAGAATCGTTCATATACAGCTTCGTGGCGCGAGGCACGATGGTATTGGCGGAGTACACGGAGTTCACCGGCAACTTCCCGGCGATTGCGGCGCAGTGCTTGCAGAGGTTGCCTTCTTCCAACAACAAGTTCACTTACAAATGTGATCATCATATTTTCAACTTCTTAGTTGAAGATGGCTATGGTAAATACTATTTTCTTTCTAACTTTTCTTCACTCATTTGATTTATAAAAATCTTGGTAGTTGGTTTCTTTGTTGAGAGTTCCGCTGGATTCGGAGTTGAAAATGATATGGGATTTCTTGGATCCGTGTGTGAAGCTGAAGATGGAGTCTTTTTTTTTTTTTTCCTTGTGGAAGCTACAGTTCATGCAATTAGTAAAGTTTCTTTTCTGAAATTTCATGAAAGTTGGTTTGCTTTTCTGGAGTTGTGGGGAATTGGGATTTTGGATCCTTAACTGGAAAGTTGTTTTAACTGCAGAAATGTGAGAAAAATTGGACTAAATGGTTGAATTCTTGCTATCAGGGCTGAGAACTAAACTAGCTTTTGAGCAACTCATTAGTTAACCTGCAAACGTTAGTTACATGGATTAGCATTAGTATTCTGACCATAGAGTATCATTGCAGTATAAATGTAATTTTTGCATGGTCCGTGATGATACTGGCATGCTTCCCATATCAATGAGGCGGCTTATAAGCCCCAAACATCCTTTTCCTAGTGAAGAGGAGCATCGATCATGTTGCATGCCGCACTAGTACAGGAACCTTTTCACTTTTATTGGGAGTTTGTAACTCAATTCCATGCTTTCCTTAAAAGGGCCTCTAAGTTTTGTGTGTAAAGAGAGAGCAATCTCTTCATTTCAGCAGATGCTGAAGTTAATCTTTTAAGCAAGTTTTGTGTGTTTGTCTAGTTGTCGTGCTTAGGACAGATTCCTTTAAACACGGTAGTCCCACTACGTCATCTAGTCATAGTTGTGGGGATGTCATAGATATAGTATTGTTTCGGTGGTAGTGAGGGACTGTAGAGCAAGAAGTTTGTGTATTTCTTCATTCTATAACTGCAAATTGTTAGCTGAAGGCAAAAAGGTTTATGCTTTCTAACTGAAAGATTATGTCATTTGACAATTTTTATATACTGGTAATGTTTGCGATTTAACGGATTGTTTGAATGAGGAATCTTTTCTTGGCTGAACCTAAAGAAGCATAGAGGTTATACTTCTACTCACTTGACACCATGCTTGCTGTTCATGCAGCTTATTGTGTTGTTGCAAAAGAATCCGTCGGGAAACAGATCTCCTTTGCATTTTTGGAGCGGATCAAAGCTGATTTCAAGAAGAGATTCGGTGGCGGTAAAGCAGATACAGCAGTTGCCAAAAGTCTGAACAAAGAATTTGGGTATGTTCAAACCGAATGTATTCTTTTACTTCCTTTTTCTGCATTTGAGTTATCAACCAAAGTGGAAAAGTTGATAAAGACTGTAAAATGCAGCCCACTAATGAAAGAACACATGCAATATATCATCGATCATGCTGATGAGATCGAGAAATTATTAAAAGTTAAAGCCCAAGTTTCGGAAGTCAAAAGTATTATGCTGGAGAACATAGACAAGGTATGTGAAATGAACTGGAGAAATATTCATGCATGTCGACAACTTCTTTGTTGCTTTTGATTGCTTTTGGTAATCTTTTGTGTCGATCCTTCAAACGTTTCGTAAACCTCTTGCCTTTTGGTTCAGAAATATGATTATAATGTGAAAATTTGGCCTTCAAAATGAAGAGATTCGATATGATGCATGTAAGATTCATTGCTTTTTCTTTGATTTATCACTTGTCTTCTCTCAAAATTTAATTAGAATCTGAAGGCGGGAAAAGAACAAAAAGCTGCCGATGCCAAATAACTTCTTGAGTATTCTTAATTTCTTTGATTTCTTTCAGACTATTGAAAGAGGAGAAAACTTAGCCATTCTTAGCAACAAGGCTGAAAACCTTCATGATTCGGTAAGTCTGTTCTTACGTATCTTTTTGCACCGTGTCATAAAATCAGATTGACCGTGTTTCTCAAACACCCGTTTTTGTAAATTTAGGCACAAGAGTTCAAAAAAAAGGGACACAAATCCGAAGAAAGATGTGGTATCAGAATATGAAGATAAAGTTGGTTGTGCTCGGAATCATCCTCCTCTTGGTTCTCATCATTTGGCTTTCTGTTTGCCATGGTTTTGACTGCACAAACTAGGACGTTGCTCGTCTCCATTTGGACCGATATACTATGATCCCGTATTCAAGAACGATCCCCATTTACACAAGGTAGTAAGAGAGCTTGTTCGATGAGGTTCCATTATCATTGACAGCATCCATTTTCCTAAGAAATTCATGATTGGGTTTTTATTTTCTCGTCGCAGTGGGGTTTTTTTCCATTTTCTTGCTCATGTGATTGGTGTAACAGATGATGTAAAAATGGACGACAGTTTTTCAAATATATACAAGAAAAAGATGAAGATGTTTGTACAATTTCAATCGCCTATTTCAACTCCCTTCCTCTGCATTGTCTGAAAATAGGCATCTGCAGCAACTAATGTCAAGATTGAGATGAATGTCTCATGTGTCAATGGTATCTACACTCGAAATACAAGTTTTGCAGCTCAATCATCAAATGTATGTTTCTAGTGAATGAAGAAGCCATTGAGCGCATCTGGTGTAGTGGTATCATAGTACCCTCCCACGGTACTGACCGGGGTTCGATTCCCCGGATGCGCATAGGAACAATACTATTTTATTTATTTATTTTATTTTTTGAATTCAGTATTTGGTAAATTGATGTAATGTTGTTTGTTGGCCAAACACAAAAACACCAAAATTGGGTCCAAATCCCATATTCGATATTACCCAAAATTTCCACATCATGTTAGCCCAAATTCCAACCTCTCAAATGTCAATCTTTTGACTCCACAAGCACTCACACAATGTTTTGATTAAATGTACTTAAGTTTAATTGTTGAAATTAAAAATTTAAAATTTTTATGAATTTGAATCTTATCAATATGTGTGATATTATTACACTTTTCGGTCTTGTTTATTAAAAATATAGGATTGTAGGGCCTATGATTGAATTTGAATTTTGGTCAGTATTAGGTGGGAATTTATTATGATTACGTGTTTCCTTGCTGTAATGAGGGTTTAAAGTTGTATCTGACAAATTTGTCAGTGGATTATTTAATGCAGTGGGTTATTTAAAAGACAAATTGTCAAAACATTTGATGCAGTGGGTCATTTAGATAATATTTTGGAGAAAGTAAAAGACAAAAACGAAAATTGATAGTTGAAGTGGGGAGTAAATGTGTAAATATGTAAAAAGGTAGTCCAATCAATATTGGTCAGATTCAAATCTTGGAACAGTAGAGCCCAATACCAAACCCTAGACATTGTTACTGGGCTGTCAAAAAGAATTGCAGACGAAACATTAGACCTAATTAATGTAAATATCCAACCAAGTACCTGTTGGTAAACAAGACCTAATAATACAAAATCGTAGAATTATAATTTTGAGAATTTAAAGATTTAGAGAAAGAATTTTAAAATAAATTATATACCTTGTAATTTTTAGGGTTAAATATATTTTGCACCACTGAACTATGCGTAAAGTGTATTTACACCCCTAATTTATAAAATGTAACAAAATGACCCCTCATGATATACACTAATTTTTTAATGACGAAAATGTCTTAATATTTACACCATTAAAAAATATATTTATTAATAACTCTCTTAAATATAATATGAATTATTATAATTTTTTTTATTTAAAATAAACACTACTCGAAATTTATAATTTTTATACTAGTATAGAATTTGTATAAAGTCCATAAATTTATAATTCTTATATTTTTTACGCAACTGGTAAAAGATTTACATAATTTTTGCCTGTGTTGTTATATATATTGAACTTTTTAAAAAATAATTATCAAACATATATATATATATATATATATATATATATATTGTAAAATATGCAAATTTATGATATATTTTTATTATGTGGACATGTAATTGAATAAAAATATAAGTTATATAACATACTTTTTCTATAATATTATATGCATTATGTATTGACATATATTTACATGTATTTTTTAATATAATTTATTTACTTTGTAAAATATATTTGCATATAAATACTTTTCGTGTTCCATAATTTATAAAAAAAATTATAAATTATAAATCACTAAAAATAGTTTCTGGGAGGTATTCTAATAAAACAATTTTAGAAAGTAGAATAAGAAAATATAGTGGTTAGTGAGAAGGGTATTTTTATCTTTTCAATACTAAATTATTTGTCATGGACGTTTTTAACTTTCAACGAAAAGTATGTATTTTCAATTTCATATAAATTTTTATATAAAATAAAAATATGTTTAAATTATTTAATAATGTATCTTATATTGATATGTGATGTCAAATTAATATAATTTTAATATGAATTCGTATAAAACTGAAAATGGGATATGAAAACACAAACAAACAAACTGGCCCAAAAATCTCAAATTAACACACAATAATCCAAACAAATGCAGCACAATTATTATTATTATTATTATTATTATTATTATGAGTTTGAAATTCTTAAGTATGAATTTATGCTGAGGCCCTATGATGCTAGATGTCATGGGTTCGAACCTCATCTTATGCGTGGGATGTTTCTACTGAATAATAGGTGGTGTTCCTACTGTAATAGTAGGCGTTGATTTGATTAAGTGAATTTGATATTATTAATCATAGTATGACAGTTATAATAGTTTAATAGATATTGATATCGGACAAGATTCAACAAGAATGATTGTAATCAATTTATTTCAATTAAAAGTAGTTCACCGGTCTTCCTTAAAAGAAAAAAAAATATGAATTTATTAGTCCAAACATAATAATATAAAAAATGTTTTGAAGTAAAAGATAAATAAAAATAAAAATAAAATTGTAATTCCGTAAAAAAGCAGCTGCATCAGATATCATATCTCCGATCAACCAACCACCGCCCAACAATATTCTTCCTTGGCGATTCCTCCACCGCCAGCGGCGGATACGCGTAACTAGACGGAGCCGGCAGTAGTGGATACCCGTAACCACGCTGCGGCGGCGGCGACGGCGGCGAACACCCATAACCAGGCTGCGGCGACGGCGCTGGTGGGTAAGCATACTCCTGTAGCGGAGGATAAAGTCCTCCAACTTGTGTGTACCTGGCCGGAGGCGGTGGATAAAGTCGTCCAACTTCCTCCACCACCGCCGGGTAAAGGGGAGGGTAGACTAACGGCGGCTTCGCCGGATATGGCCAACTGCGTCCGCCCCCCATCGGGTAAGCCGTCACTGGTTCCGGAAAAACCTTCTCCACCGGCGGCTGCGGCGGCGCTGCGGAGGAGTTGGGTTCCTCGCTGAATTTATAGGAGAAAGTGAGCTGGCCTTTAGGCCTTCCGCTGGGCTTCCTCACTTGGTAGCTGACGAACTTCCGGCCTCCGGCACCGCCATCAAGAAGCTCTTTAACGGGGACGTGGACCTCACCAATCTCCTTGTCCCCTAAAAACCTCTCGCACCTGAGCTTGACGTCGAGGGTGAGGCGGTTCTGCTGCAGCGCCGTCTCCTCCACCACGAACCTCATCGGGAAATCCCATGTGGGATTTCTGCCGCCTTCCCGATCCGCCGGCGTTCTTGTCGTCTGGTTCGAGTTCTCACAGCCGCCGGAGATGGAAACGATGGCGTACACATCCATCGTCGATATGAGGTTTAACTTCTTCAAATCCTTAGCATATCGAAGCGTGATATCCAGCGTACGACGCTCCATCTTCACGATCCCAATCCCAAAAACCCGCCGGACATAGAAATTTTAGTGAGAGAAAATTGATGAGTGTGTATGTATGGGGGAGAGTGAGAGAGAGCACACAGATACAATATACAATAGAATAGATATATAAACAGGGGTAAATAGACTTCTTCCAAGGCTTAAGTTGTAATTTCAAGCAACCATGGCAGAGTCTCTAAACTATGCTAAATTACCAAATTAAATTATTGAAAAAAATATAATTTTAGTCCAATAACTTATGGAGGGTGTAAATTTTGGTCTTGTACGAATTTATTTTTACAATTTAGTTTTATAATTTAAAATTTTGACAATTTTCATTCTTTTTCGGTTAATTTAACCGAAAAATTGTATGCGACTTACACATGACTCAAGTAAATTACAATTTTAGTCATGTGATTTAAAGGCGATGTCATTTTTAGTCCTATAACTTGAGAGATTTGACATTCTTGGTCATTCGTGAATTTATTTACAGGGCTAAAATTGCAAGTAAATTACAATTTTAGTCCTGTAACTTAGGGAGTGATGACATTTTTAGTCCTATAACTTGAGAAATTTGACATTTTTGGTCCTTCGTGAGTTTATTTATAGGACTAAAATTGCAATTTCGATCAAATTGGCCGATAAAGGATTGAAATTGTCAAAATTTTAGGTTAAATTGTGAAAATTAATTTGTATAGGACTAAAAATACCACCCCTTAAGTTACATGATTAAAATTGCAATTTTTCCTAAATTATTTGATTATCTTTAATCCAAAAACAGAGTATTAAAGCTTTAATTTTTTTTTAATTATTCAATAAAAATTGGAGTAGATAAATCCGATTAATTATTGAAAAATATAATAACAGCCTATTGAAATTGGACATATATTCAGAGTTGAATTGACATAAATATAGTTTTAAATTCAAACGATATCTCTAAGTCCCAACCATATATTATTAATAATTAATAATTGGACTGGGTTTAATGGGGTTGGAATAATTGGGCAGTTCTAGAACCATTTTGATTCTTGCAAGTCTGAACAATTCAACTCACACCCCTTTTATTCTTTTCTTTTTCTTTTAATCGATAACAATAAATAAATAACAATAACTCAATTTTGACAGAAATACATAAATTCAACCAAAGCATCAGTATGATTAATAATGATAGATACGATAAATAAACTATAATAACATATAAAGTGCGATAAATACCCACACATATAATGGGATTCAAATTCATGATCTCGAATTTAACTTCCCTCTCTAAAAAAAATGTTTTTTTTTTTAATAGTCTCTCGCGGCTACTAGAATCTTCAATACAACATAGGAAATTTCCTATCCATTTTTCACTATTCTAAGGGGTGAATAACAATTTACCCCCTATGATATTGGAATGAACAAATTACCCCTTATAAAAGATAAATAGCAATTTACATTTCTGTATTTTTAAAATAAAACAATTTACCTCCATATCCAAGGAAGTAAATCGCTTCAATTTTAAAAATGTAAAAAGATAAATTACTATATTTTAAAAATTACAGAGGGGTAAATTGCATTTTCCCCCATTTCTAAATCCTGAATTTTTTATTTTGAAAACTTATCTTTCTTTCTATCACGACCAAGCCCAGATCACGAGAATTGCTTTCAAATTTGCCGAGTGCATCATGAATGAACAACTCGGGGTAAAAAAATATTTAATTATTACACTCAAATTTTTTATTATTAAAATTTATATGATACTTATCTTATTGGTTCTTATGATAATCATGTCTGGTTTCTCTAAGTTTATTTTACTTTTCTATCCAAATGTCATATTTCAAGAACCAATTAAGATGTCATTCAATGGCTGTCCTAATATATATCTGTCCTGAATTTCAAAGCTTCTAATCAGGTAAACTACCATATACAACCGTTGCTCAACTATACTGACATCCTGGCATCTCTAGCTTCATGTAATGTCAGCAAAGTCTTCAATCAACAAAGTCCAACCAACACCTTAAACACTGAAATTCACCATCAAGAATCTACCTGAGAAGTCATTCTTCTTACATCACTGTCCCTTTTGAGGTATGCGTGAATGGATTTCTATTTGTAAATTATGTTGTATAGTTTATTACATTTCACATGTACACACTATTATACAAAAATTATGTAGTTTGTATATGTTAAATGAAATAGAAGATGTAACAGAATTTACGATAGAAAATTCAATCAGTGATGTATATAATTTTAATCATGATAAATATTCTTTTTTGTAATCTGTTCTAGTTCGACTTAAGCAGATAGATAAATAAATATTGGGGGATATAAAATATAAGAACCTGATGAAGATCTTCTTGTGGAAGCTTCCACTACGTTTTTTTTATTTTCAAGTTATTTTTGGAATGAGTCAAAACATACCCAGTGTTTGTTATCATACAGAAATAGCTTATTTAGGTATTTTTAACTTTTAGCACAAATACATACATATATATAAACAAACATATATAAAAAGATATGATTTGCCAATGAACAATGTTATTTGTCTTTTCAAAATACAATATTAAACATACAACCCTTATATATACATATATATATATATATATATATATATATGTATATATACTAATAAAAGAAAATACATTTTTTACTCACAAACGGCGGTTACTTACACCGCCGCATCGATTTTTTATAAAGTCAAAAATGCCTTGAACTAATAATATAACTAACTTAATCAAGTTTTTAAAATTTTATTTTAACTGATAAATTAATATTTTTTCTTTCTATCTTTCGTTTTTTTAAATTGAATATATTAGTTTATATATTCCATTCTTATATAATATAATTTAAAATGTGAAAAATTATTTATTTTATACACGCAGAGACGGCGTGCCACAACGGCTAGTTATTATAAAGAAAAGAGCTCTTATAGATACAAAGTGATAGTTATCATACCACTACACTAAATTTTTTAAATGCCAAAAAGGCCCTTCCATTTATAAAACCTATTTAACTTCCCAACTTATGTTGAATTAACTATTTAGTTACGTCTCTTAAGAAATTAATTCCATGTAATTGTTGCATTCACAAATTAAATTTACTTACTTTTATTTAATTTTATTATTTAAACTAAACATATTAGTATTAAATTAAAGTTTTTATTTTTAAATTAATTCAAGTAAAATATGTATTGGCAATTAATGGATTAAAAAGTTATCAGCAGCTTTTACAGGAACAAATTAATAACGAGTTTCAATAAAATAAAAAATATTAATAAAATTATGCGCACAGGTACTACGTGCCACGGTGTCTAGTATATATAATAGCCATTGTGGCACGCCATCTCTGCGTGTATATAATAAATAATTTTTTAAACTTTTAAATATATTATATAAGAGTAGAATATATAAACTAATATATTAAATTTAAAAATTTATTTTATAATCCTAAAGTACTTGTGGCTCATTTATTTTAGTTTTACTTGTTTGTCAATCCAAGTTAAATATAAATCTATACATATAATATTTGAGAAATATTATCTAATATTTTATTAAAAAATTATGATATTCTCAATATATTGATTATATTTTATTTTAGGACGTAACAATAAATTAGAGGATTAAACAACTCTTTGTATTAACGTAATCGTTTTGAGATTTGAGGTAAATATAGTTAATTAGATTATATATATATGAATATATATACAGATATATACATACTTGTTGTTGTATATTTAATTGTTAACTATTGATTATTTGTTTGGATTACGTTGTTATTCAATAAAGTTGTCATTATGTTTATTTGCGATTGTGTGTGTATAGTAAAGATTGATAAATTATTGTGTTATATTATATTTGGTTGTTGAACAAAGTTGGACGATGATGTTTTGATGCGAAATTGATTGCGAGGTGAAATTAAATGATGAAAATTGTTGATGGAAATATTGTGAGTTGAAATAAAGAGATGGCTTATCTAAACTGTGCATATTCAATGATTTACGATAATATGACTAATGACGAGCTTTGTGTTATCATCATGATGATGTGATTAATGATATGATATGTGATTTGAAAAAATAAATAGTACAGCTAGGAACCATGGCGTGAAGGGGTACCAGGAAATTCAATATATCGAGAAATATCCTGTGTTGATGGTTATACACTAAGGTGGTGTGGAGGTGTCATGTTTACTGTGATAACCTATGCTGATATTGCTACACACTTGGCCAATATGAGGATATCACATACAATGGATACACTGTGTCGACGGGTATATGATATCACCTAGCTGTGGAATATCCTGTGTTGACGGCTACCCACTAGGGTGATGTGGTTGTGCCATATTCGATGTGATGTCATGTGCTAATATTGCTACAACTTAGTCGGTGTAATAATATCACATACGGCGGGTACTTTTTGTCGATGCTTATATGATGAGAGACGACAAAACCATTGAATTATGTACTCCAACTAAGACAAGCAATACCTTGACAAAATAAACAATGAGTCAGTATATATTGTATTGTGGATGGATATATGGTTATGGTATTGGTTACTTCATGATTTCTGATGGTTGCATGTTGAATATTTGTTGGTTGGTATCATTGCATGAAATTGATCTTATTGCGTACACGTATGAATATATATATTTATATAAGATAATTAGTTATCCTTATTGAGTAAGCAACTCACACCTTACCACATATTTTTTAGGAGATAAGTCGCAGTATCTAATCAAATTGGATCAAATGCCCGACCATTGATATTACTAAGTAGTCAAGAGTGTAATCTTGAGTTGGGATTTCTAACTACATAACTATAGAAAAATTAAACTTAATGTGTTGTATTTCAAGATTTATTATAATTAAAAACTTTACTTTTATTTTTTTATATGTTCATAAATACTATAGTAAAGTATTAAATACTAAATTTTAGAGTAGTATTTAAATTTAATGTCTATGTGATGTATTTGTAAAAAAGAATGTTTGTTTTATTATTTTTATTAAAAAATTACAAAATGAGTTGAATTATGAAAAATGTATTATAGTTAGAGGTATTAAAACGCATTATCATTAGAGATGCTACACCCCGATGCACACCATGTTTTTCTAATTTTTAGTTCTGTATTTGATAAATCAAACCCAAAGACACCAAAATTGGGTCCAAATCCCACATTTAACATTACCTAAATTTCCACATCGACATGTTAGCCCAAATTCCAACATCTCAAATGTCAAATTTTTTATTCACACACACAATGTTTTGATTAAATGTACTTAAATTTAGTTGTTCAAATTAAAATTTTAAAATTTTATGGATTTGAATACTATTTTTTTTAGAGGCATTTGAATACTATTAATATGTCGGATATTATTATATTTTATTTTCTTATTTATCTTGAGATATAGGATTGTAGGGACGATAATTGAATTTGAATTTTGATCAGTGTTTGGTGGGAATTTATTACGATTTACGTATTTTCTTGCTTCAAGGGTTTAAAGTGGTATTGGACAAATTTGCCAGTGGGCTATTTAATGCAGTGAATCATCTGAGAGACAAATTGTGAGAGCGTTTAATGTAGCGGGTCATTTAGATAAAATTTTGGAGAAAATAAAAGTAAGATGAACAATTGATTAAATATCTCATTTGCACTAAGAATGTTATAGTTGGTTAATTAAATTACTTGATTTATTAATTCCATCACTAGTATAATTAATTTACTCAATTAATCAGGTTTATTAGCCAAATACTAATGTTAAATACAGTTACCCCCCCCCCCCCCCCCCCCCCCCCCCAAAATATTGACCCTACATCAATTACCCCTTAAAGTATTAAACCTTCATAAAAACCTCCAACATTTACTTTTTAAGTTTGAAAAATTAATTTTACCCTTATAAAAATTTCTTTGTGAAAAAAATAAAGAGATTTTCAAAATATCAAAATCACCACTTATCTAATTCTATTTCACTTGTTCATTGAGCTCTTTTTATTTTGTAATACTAAAGTACTTGTGGCTCATTTTATTTTAGTTTTACTTGTTTGTCAAATCAAGTTAAAAATAAATTTATACATGCATAAAATTACCTTATTTGTATAATTATCATATATATAAATATATATTAATTCTATATTTTTTTATTAGTTCATCAGCCCTTTTGATTTTATTAATTATATATTTATTTAAATAAATATATAAATATATGTATATATATACGTATGTATAAATTTTATTTTTAATTTAATTTTACGATCAAGTGAAACAAAAACTAAATAAATTCTAATTATTTTAGAATTACGAAAATAAAAAGAGCTTGATGAATAAGTGTAACTATAATTAGAAAAAAATTAAATAAATTTCTACAATGCCAAAATCACTCTTTGTCGAAGTTTCACCTATTCATCAAGCTCTTTTTTTTTCCCCCCATAATCCTAAAATACTTGAAATTCATGTTATTTTAGCTTCACTTGCTTCTAAAATCAAATTAAAAATAAATCTATACATACATTTATATTTATATATTTACTTAAACAAATATATAATTGATAAATAAAAATGGTTGATGAGCTAATAAGAAATATAGAATTAATATACATTTATAATATATAATTATATAAATGAGGTAATTTTATGCATGTATAAATTTATTTTTAACTTGATTTGATAAACAAGTAAAAATAAAATAAAATGAGCCACAAGTATTTTAGGATTACAAAATAAAAAGAGCTCGATAAACAAGAGAAACTAGAATTAGATAAATGTTGATTTTGAGATTTTACAAAATCTCTTTATGTTTTTTTCACAAAGTAATTTGTGTAAGGTTAAAATGGACTTTTAAAACTTAAAAAGTAAAGGTCAATTTTTTTTTTTTTTTTGATTTTAATATTTTAAGGGGGTAATTGATGTAGGGATGAAAGTTCAGGGGAATTAGCTGTATTTAACTCAATACTTAATTATATATATTGGTGTTTAATTAATTACTATAATAGTGAAGAATTGATTCAAATTAATAAAAATATTGCAAAATTATATTTGAGAAATATTATCTAATAGTTTATTCAAAATTTACGATATTCTCAATTTATTGAGTATACATGTTATACTTTAGCATAGGATAACAATAAAGTAGATGATTAAACAACTCTTTGTATTAATGTAATCATTTTAAGATTTGAGGTAAGTATAGTTAATTAGATTATATATATATAATATATATATATATGGATATATACATACTTGTTGATATATTTGATTGTTAATTGTTGGTAATTTGTTTAGATTTCGTTGTTATTCAATTAATGATGTTGTCGTTATGTGTTTATTTGTGATTGTGCATAGGGCTGAAAAAAAAATCAATCTATTCGATACTCGTTTGAAATCGATCAATAAAAACAAGTTTGAACTCGACTGTTAAATTTAACAAACCAAGCTTGAACAAAAAATTTTATTTGGTAAAGTTTTAATCAGCTTGAGCTTGATTCGATTAGTGCAAAAATAGTAAAATATACTTAAAAATATCAAATTACTCGAGCTCGACTCGAGTTTGATCCAATTAAAACTCATTTAACCCCAACTAGAATAATAATCAAACTAAATTTAAACATAATATTGGAAACTCGATAATAATTTAAACAAGCTTGAACAATAATGTGTTCGACTCGATTCAAATTATTTACACCCCTAATTGTGCGTGTGTAGTAAAGATTGATAAATTATTATATTATATTATATTATATTTGATTGTTGAACAAAGTTGGACGATGACGTTTTGATGTGAAATTGATTGCTGAGTGAAATTAAATGATGAAATTACTAATGGAAATATTGTGAGTTGAAATAAAGAGATAGCTGACCTGACCTGGGGCATATTCAATGAATTTCGATGATGTGATTGATGACGAGCTTTGTATTGTAATCATGAAGATGTGATTGAAGATATGATATGTGATATGGAAAAAAAATATAGTACAACAAGGTACCATGGCATGAAGGGATATCAGGATATTCGGGGTAACGAGAAATATCTTGTGTTCACGGCTACACACACAAAAAAAAGTCCTACTTTCTCTATTTTTTATTAATTATATTACCATTATTTGCTATATTTAATTTTCAATTATTATTTTACAAATTTAGAACTTATTACAAAGAAATATAATATTAAATATAAGTGATAATTTTAAAGTTGTCACTAAAAAAATATTAAGTGATAATATTTTTTTATCTTGTCGTTACATAATTATTAGTGTGAAGAATTGTGCATGAAGTTATTGTTATAGATAATTAGTGATACTTTTGTATTGACAACTTAATAACAATACATAAAATATAATGATATAAATTATTTATTGTCACAATGTTACTTTTATATATGTTTCTAATTCCTTATATTGACAATTTTATACACTATTTTTGTTATTAATTTCTACTAATAATAAACTAATTCTAAAAAATAATAATCACTATTGAAATTATAAAATTCATTATGAGATAAAACAAAAATTATTATCACTAAATATACAAATTAGTAACATTATGATATCACTCTCTTTTCCATGTCGTCAAATTTCTCTCTCTCTCTCTCTCTCTCTTTTATGGTGACGTAGAATTTAATATTTTATTCAATAAATTAACTAATTAAATTATGACAGGGCTAAATTATTTTTCTAGCTCCGCCCCTGGTGCCAACGCTTATATGATGAGAGCTGACAAAATCATTGAATTATATACTCCAACTAAGACAAGCAAGGCACTGAGGAAAAAAAAAAAAACAATGAGTCAATATATATTGTATTATAGGTGGATATATGGTTATGATATTGGTTACTTCATGATTTGTGGTGATTGCATGTTGAATATTTGTTGGTTGGTGTCATTCCATGAAATTGGTCTTATTGCGTACGCGTATATATCTATATAAGTTAGTTTTATACTTATTGAGTAAACAACTCACATCTTGTCACATATCTTTTAGGAGATAAGTCACAGTATCTAACCAAATTGGATCATATGCTTGATCATCGATATTACTAAGTAGTCAGGAGTGTCATATTGAGTCGGAATTTCTAGCTACATAACTACAGGAATATTAAATTTAATTTGTTGTATTTCAAGATTTATTATAATTAAAAATTTTACTTTTCTTTTTTATATGTTCATAAATGTTATAGTAAAGTATTAAATAACAAATTTTAGTGCAGTATTTAACTTTCTGATGTCTATGTGATATATTTGTAAAAAATTGAATTTCTTTTATTGATTTTTATAATTTTTTTTACAAAAACCAGTTTAATTATAAAATATGTATTATAATTAGAAGTATTAAAATGTAGTATCATTAGAGATGCTACACCCGGAATGCACACTATCTTTTTCTAATTTTCAGTTCAGTATTTGATAAATTAATGTAATTTGTGTTTGTTAGCCAAACCCAAAAACACCCAAAATTGGGTCCAAATCCTACATTTGACATTACCCTAAATTTCCACATCAACATGTTAGCCCAAATTCCAACATCTTAAATGTCAATCTTTTGATTCCACACACAGTCGCACAATTTTGATTAAATGTACTTAAATTTAGTTGTTGAAATTAAAAATTAAAAAGTTTTATGAGTTTGAATACGATTCTTTTAGGGTTTTGAACACTATTAATATATGATATTATTATATTTTAGGGTAAATTACAACCACCTCCCCTAAGGTTTGGCATAATTACAAATACCCCCTCGTTGTTTGAAAAATTATAAATACCCCTCCTGATGTTTGATAAAATTATTTAATCATTGGATGGAGGTATATAGAAATGTCAACTTTGCCCTTACTGTATTTTTTTATTTTTTTTAAAAAAATTAAAATCTTATAAAAATATTGAATGGGATGGATGAAAAAATTTTAAAAATTATAAAAAAATTTATCCCCTTAATCGATAAGAAAAATATTTTTTTAAAAAAATAAATAAAATTATATTTTTTAATTCATAAGGGTATTTTGGTCAGTTCACTATAAAAAATGGATAGATTGGGGTAATTGTTAGATGGTCGTTAAAATTAGAAGGGTATTTGTAATTTTTCAAACAACGAGGGGGTATTCGTAATTATGACAAACCTCAGAGGAGGTAGATGTAATTTACCCTATATTTTATAGTCTTATTTATTAGGAGATATAAAATTATAGGGCCGATGATTGAATTTGAAATTTGGTCTGCATTTGGTGGGAATTTATTGCTATTTATGTATTGGACAAATTTGTCAGTGGGCTATTTAATGCAGTGGGTCATTTGAGAGAAAAATTATCAGAGCATTTAATGTAGTATGTCATTTAGATAAAATTTTAGAAAAAATAAAAAATGAAATGAACAATTGGTGGTCGAAAGTGGGAGCAAATGGGTAAATATGTAAAAAGGCAACCCAACAAATATTGGTTGGATTTAGATTTTGGCAAAAATAGATTCCACACACACACACACAATGTTTTGATTAAATGTACTTAAATTTAGTTGTTGAAATTTAAAATTTAAATTTTTTTTATGAATCTTATCAATATGTGTGATATTATTATACTTTACGGTCTTGTTTATTAAGAAATATAGGATTATAGGGCCTATGATTGAATTTGAATTTTGGTCAGCATTAGGTGGAAATTTATTATGACGACGTGTTTCCTTGCTATAATGAGGGTTTAAAGTTGTATCGGACAAATTTGCCAGTGGGCAATTTAATTCAGTATGTCATTTGAAAGACAAATTGTTAGAGCATTTATTGTAGTGGGTCATTTACATAAAATTTGGAGAAAATAAAAAAAAGATGAACAACGAAAGAGGAGAGTAAATGTGTACATATGTAAAAAGGTAATCTAACCAATATTGGTTGGATTCAAATTTTGGCACAATAGATCCCAATATCAAACTCCAGACATTATTATTGGGCTGTCAAAAAGAATTGTGAACGAGATTGGACTCAATTAATGCAATTATCCAACCTAGTATGTGCCGGTAAACAAGACCTAAAAATACAGAACGTAGACTTATAATTTTAATGATTTAGAATTTTTTTAAAAATAAATGTATATACCTTGTATTTTTGTTTTAAGTGGAAAATATGTAGTTTTAATTTTATATAAATTTTTGTGTGAAATAAAAACATATTTGAATTATTTGATGAGATTATCTTTTATATTAATCTATAATGTCAAATCAATATAATTTTAATAAAAATAATGGAAAATCGGAAACAAAAACTCAAACAAACATAATACAGCAGAATTATTATTATTATTATTATTATGAGTTTGAAATTCTAAGAACAATGAATTTATTAGTCCAAACATAATAATATAAAAAATGTTTTGAAGTAAAAGATAATTAAAAATAAAAATAAAATTGTAATTCCGTCAAAATGGCAGCTGCATCAGATATCCTATCTCCGATCAACCAACCACCGCCCAGCAATGTTATTCCTTGGCGCTTCCTCCAACGCCAGTGGCCGATAAGCGTAACTAGGCGGAGGCGGCAGTAGTGGATACCCGTACCCACGCTGCTGCTGCGGCGGCGGCGGCTGTGGATACCCATAACCAGGCGGCGGCGGACACCCATAACCAAGCGGCGGCGACGGCGCTGGTGGGTAAGCATACCCCTGTAGAGGAGGATAAAGTCCTCCAACTTGTGTGTACTTGGCCGGAGGCGGAGGATAAAGTCTTCCAACTTCCTCCACCGCCGGGTAATGGGGAGGGTAGACTCCCAGCGGCTTGGCGGGATATGGCCAACTGCGTCCGCCCATCGGGTACGCCGCCACACGTTCCGCAAACACCTTCTCCGCCGGCGTTCTTGTAGTCTGGCTCGAGTTCTTACAGCCGCCGGAGACTGAGTCGATGGCGTACACATCCATCGTCGGAATGAGGTTGATATTCATCAAATCCTTAGCATATTGAAGCGTGATATCCTGTGTACGACGCTCCATCTTCACGATCCCAATCCCAAAAACACACCGGACATCGAAATTTTAGAGAGAGAAAACGATGAGTATGTGAGTGAGTGAGAGAGAGAGAGAAAGAGAACATGTATACAGTAGAATAGATATCAACAGAGATAAATAGACTTCTTCAAGGGCTTAATGGTAATTTCAAGCCACCATGGCGGAGACCCTGAAATTCGACATATATTCAGAGTTCAACATAAAAAATAATGTCAGCCTTGTCCCAAACACTATCACATTAGTTAATAATTTAAATAAATTGTAATAGACGACATAAAATAAATAAATAATAAATAAATTAACCATTTTGATTCTTGCAAGTCTTCACAATTCAAAGAAATAAAATATCTATAATACCTCTTTTGTGGCTTCTAAGAATCTTTCTAATACAACATTTGAAATTCCCTATCCATTGTTCATAATCCTAAATTTTCAATTATTTATTTTGGAATCGGACCTGCGAGTCCATTGGTTCGATTATGAATAACTCATCGAAAAAAAAAAAAAAAAACCAACACACACCTGAACCTAAGGTTTGTACTGTACTTATCTTATCAATCCTTACTTGACGTAGAATGTGATATCACACTTTTAAGAACGAATATGTCATACAACCGCGGTCTTAAAATCGAACGTGAGTTTCAAAGTTCTCAACAGGTAAACTACCATATATAACCGATAACCGGTGCTCGACTATACTAACATCTTTAGGATCAAGTTCTTTCAGCAAGATCATAGAAGTCTTCAATTAACAAAGTCCAATAAAGACCTTAAACAGTGAAATCACCACAAAGAATCTACCCAAGAAGTCACTGTTCTTACATCATTGTCCCTTTTGAGATATTCGTTATTGGTTTTTCTATTGTAAATTCTTAGGTCTATATCTTTTATTACATTAACATGTGTACACCACTTATACAAAATTACGTTCTTTGTATATGTAAAATGTAATAGACAACGTAACAGAATTTACAAAAGAAAATTAAATCATGATTAATCCCTTACTGCAATCTGTTCCAGTTTGACTTAAAGCACATAAATAAACAAATATTAGGGGATGTAAAAGTAAGAACCTGATGACGATCTTCTTGTGGAAGCTGCATGTTTGGCTTGCTCCATTTTGGTAACTCAGCAGCTGAACCTTTTAGAGGTTGAATTCGGTAACTTGGCCGGACAAGCCAAACAAGTTTCTCTTCTGGATCAAAGATTCTATCTGTTCAGTAGAACGCTCTTCATGATTTGCCACTGCGGCAGTCTTGGTGTTAATTTTATCTCCTCGGTTGTCGACAACCTTCTTTCTTGCGACCATGGAGTCAATTGTCTTCCCTTTCTTTTGCTTCTCTGTAATTGTCTGCTCTTGAACATCAGGACTGCTCCTTTTCTTGTTGGACTGACTGAGATCATCAGAGTCGAATATACGCAACTGAGGCATGCAAGTATCTTGAAGAGATCTCTTTTGCGAGACATTCTTTCTCAAATTATTGTTTTGGATCCTGACTTCTGGACCTTTCAGTTTAGCTTGTTTAGCGCCATCATCTATCTTAGGTGGATCATTGGATCTAGAACACTGTGGAGAACCTTCAAGCTCTTCAGATTGAAGATGGGCTGAAAGCAATTCAAGAGAATTTATTCAAAGAAAATGGAAAGAACAAGACACTAGGTCGGCACAACAATCAAATAAACAAAGATTTCTCAAAGAGCGGTGATCAGAAGTCAGAAACATTGGGGCCAAGAATGTAGGACGCCAAGCAGAAAAATCCTTACCACATGAAAATGCAAGCAAGAAACCGAATAGAGGTTTATGGCATCGAGTGTAAATACAAAAGGAGAATGCTTCCCCATGATTACCAAAGCGTCTGCACTCTCTAAAAGCCCAAAACTCATCACTTTCAAATGACATGTATGTTCCACAATAAGTCCCCTTACAATATGCTGCCTTCAGCTTTGTGATATTCAGTTTCTAGAAATGCTTGTTACGTCTTAGTGTTATATATAAAATGGATTACTACTTGAAGATACTATCACTTCTTGTCTATTTACAGAACACAAGATCAGAGAAGGGTTCAAGAATATACAGAACAAATGCATGCCATTCATTCACATTGTTATCCTCTTTAAAATTCCTCAAGAAGCATTCTCAAGATGCAACCAAGATATGGTTAAACATATTAGGCCATACAGGCGTTCAGAATGGTCTTCCACGATAAGATGACTCATAAAATTATAGATGACACGGAGTATTTAAACAACTATAAACTTTTAATTTAAGTTGCAAACATTCGCAAGTAAATTCAAGAAGCATTGAATTTTCAACTTCACATCACATCATCTTCCTTAAAGCAGAATACGGTATATGGTTTACCACATGAGCAAGTCATAAACTCGCGAAACAATTATTTGTATAAACCATACAGGAAAACACACAAAATAAGGTAATACCTTGATCTGGTTTTTTCTTGCCATATGAAACATCAGCATGATGTTCACTGTCCGCAGCTTGTGCCTCAAACTCCTGGGGATAGGTCTCATCGGGTTCTTCAAATACTGATTTCCTGTAAGCAAGAACTCTTGCCACATTCCTTGTCAAAGTAAAATTGTTTTGGGTATCGATGGAAGGATTTAAAGCCAATTTTTGCAAAAAAGAAACCATCTCTCGGGGCTTAAAACCATTTCTCGCCTTCTTAATTTGCTCAATAGAATACTTGCTTCGAGCACCATAGCCAGCCACATCAACTTCAAGAAAACCTTGGACCTCGGTAGGCCTAAAATTAGAAGGATTGAGGCACTTACAGGTCAATCCAAGCGCAGATCTTTTCTTGACCTCAAACAAGGCCTCTTCAACAGCCGCCAAGAATAAATGATCCTCTGACTGCTTTGATTTCTCATCAAAGTAACGCTCAAAAGGAACAACATTTTCCGGTTCAAGCCATCCATAAGTGTTATCGCCAAAAAAAGCAACAAGAACGCGACCCTTTTCCTTTGTGAGGCAGGCTGATAAAGTAGCAAGAGCTTCATCATAGATCTGGCCAGGCCACCATGGATGGGGATCAATTTTTCCCCAAACAAGTTCCCCAAAATCAAAATCACGACCTAAGGTCTTCAACCACTCCTTACTCAATGGCCTAAGCATCTCAATGGCAGTCCCCTACGCTGAAAAATTCGACCAGATGAAGTTCTCAATATATACACACTCGCCCACCTTATTCCCTTGTCCCTATTTTCTGCGCTCTGGTTGTAACGCTCGCCTTTAATAATTTCAACCAACTGCATTAATCCATCACGCTTTACGGAAAACGCATTACCACCACATTGACTTTCCTCTCTGGTATCCAAGAATGCTGAAATCCGATTCGCAATTTCTCCTCTCATTCTAATCCAGCTAGATTTTATAAATCTCGCTGTTCCTGATGCTACGCTGTCATACACTACATAACCATTTCTAGGCCTTTTAGCTTCTGATCTTCCGAATTTTACTCGTGTAAACAAGTCAATCAAAGCAAGCTCGAAATGCTTGATTTCTCCACACTCCATCTTCAAGGGGGTAAAAAGCTTCCCTTATGCTCTATCAAGTAGTGGATCAAGTGGTCATTTCAAGCCAATATTCGCTCAAAAGCCTACTCCAATGTTTGATTACAATAAGACAAACAGTACAGGACTATAAGAGCAAAATCACTGTGTGAATTTATTTACATGCAAGTAGTATTAACCAAACAAAATAGTGCACATCACCTTGAAAAGAAATTCAGAAAAAAAAACAATAGCAACTAAACATTTCCTGGCAATATTTATTACCAAAGAACTCATCCTGGATAAATACAATTTTGGTCCTCAAACCGAGCTACTTATTGAATTTTGGTTCTTAAACAATTTGAAGTTGCAGTTTTGATCCTCAAACTGTTGTTCTTTTGTGTCTTTAGTCATTTTATTGATAAAACCGTTATAGTTAACAGAAGTTTCATTTGAAGGGAAAAAATAGTCATTTTCCTCCCATTTGGTGTCAGGTTTCAAGCTTTGGTCCAATGCACCCATTTTCATGCGAGCTTCAAGAGAAAAAACCAAAAAAACGAATTTAAGCAATAAATTTTCTATATAATCTTAATAAAACACTGTCAAATTTCTGTTTTGTGTATAATACAATACCTAGAACATATGTGTAACGCAAAATATTGGCTTTATCATTTATTTTATTGCCTTTATAATATTAGCTTTATCATGTTTTTTATTGCCTTTATAATATTAGCTTTATCATGTTTATTTTATCCATAGATTAGAAAACTTCATAAATAAAGACAAAATAAATAAAGTTAAAGTTAAGATTACGTAGAAACTTATTGGTTAAGTTCATTGTTTTGGTTTTATCTCCCTTGAAACTTGAAGAAAAATGAGGAAAATGGGTGTATTAAACCAAAACTTTGAAAAGTACCACAAAACAGAAGAAAAATTATTATTATTTCCCCTGAAACTTCCTTTAAGGATTGTATTAACGGAATAACTAAAAATGCCAAACCGCTTGAGTACCAAAATTGCAATCTCAAATGATTTCAGGACCAAAACTGCATAAGTGGTCAAATGATTTCGAGATCAAAGCTGCATAAGTGGCTTTGTATGAGACCCAAAATTGCAATTATCCCGAACTCAACTACACCCTCCAAACATCACATTTGTCACAAGAAACCTAAACCCTTCACAGCACTTGTTTTCCCAAAACCATTTGTCACTCTTTACTTTCACATTCTTCTTAATTTGATAAAAAATCTCAAGCTGATCAGAAAGCAACACTAACAACCCAATATCAACATCAAGCAAATACCAATGAGAGAGCATCAATCAGAAATTTCATGCATTAACATTCAGTAAATCAACATTAATAACAAAAGAAATAGAAAATTGAACATAACATACCAACCGGGCGGGAAGTTCTTCAGGAAAATCTATTCCGTATAATCAAAACAACACATAATCCCTGAATATATATATACTCATACAGAGTTCAAACACGCGCAGTGGTGTGAATGAAGCTGATAGTCGTTGATCAAGTGAAGAAGCTGCTTCTCCACAGTTCTCCCCAACATATATATTCTTTTTAATCAATTATATATACATATATATATATATATATTATAGAAAAATATAAACAAAATAACTATTTTGGAGAAGAGTGAAAAATAGTTTCGGGCTTAATTTGGATTGTTGGATTAGAAATTTCAAAGCAAATTTTGTATAAAATTTTCAAACGATTTATATAAAAGAATTTAATATTTATCAACAATTAACAAAATATAATTAAAAAGCAAAATAGATGTACCGCGTATAAAAAGTTGCTCGTTTGAATACGTTCAACTTGAGATGTTTTGGTTTAATTTTTCACAATTCTTGATGGCTTAAAAAATACGTCACCACTAAGATGTTAAAATTAATAAACAATGATGAAATAATAATTGAGTTAAAAAGAAACATAACTAAGAATAGCGGTTTGGTACGAGAATATTTTGAATAGTTCTATTCTTAGATGGGTGAGTGTTGCAAAATATATTACCGTTTATCCAGGGGAGGAGACTGTTTTTATAGTCTTCACTCCCTGCTGGATGGGAGAATGCGGCGCCTCGAGACTTGGGAGAACAGTTAATATTTGGGGATAAAATTTGAAAGGATTGAATTTGAGCTTTATAAAATATTCGAAAATAAATTATAGATCTATAAATATTAAAACAAATACACACATTAATACACACACTCGATGGACTCAGAGGTAAGAATTTTGATTTTAAATTTATTATTAATTTATATATTTATATTATTTTATTTGTGTATTTATTAAATATAATTTATATTGTTCAATTTAATACTTAACTGAAATTTTTTATAAGTTTGACTATTTAGAAATTAATGATTGATTAAATATCTCATTTATAGTAAGATATTATAGTTAGTTAATGAAATTACTTGTTTTATTAGATTTCATCATTCCTATAATTAGTTTACTCAATTTACTCGAGTTTATTAGCCAAATAATTATATGTGATACGTCCGGAAACACACAAATCCGTTGGATTGATCCAAATTGCTTGGGCCGTGAAATAATACAAGTCCAGCGAAGGGGACCTGCAAAAACACGTTAATACTCCAATGCCCAAGTGTGATCTAGAAATAGAAAAGACGAATGTGCAGAAGATGATATAAGCTATGAATGATTGCTGTGAGAATATTGGAATTCAATTATAAAATAAAATGAGTGAAGAAATCAAAAGAACCTGGAAGGGCCCCAATCCGAGGAGAGGACCTTGTAATTATAGTGGAGAGTCCTAGGTTGAGAGAGAGAGGACTTTCGGATTCTGCGGAGGTGGTTGGATGGATAAGAGTCTGGGTCTTGGTAGAGTCTTGTAGGTTTGGGATTCCTGGATTTTGGAGGTTTGTTAAGCAGGGTAGGAATCTGAGTTGACTAGGAGTCTGATTGTCTTAGGACTCTTGTGCTGAGACGTCCTTGCTCTAATTTGATTAGGCAGGTTGTGTGTCCCTTGTGCTGAAATGGTCGCCTGGGCTAGCTGCCTTCCTGGGCCTCATACCTATTCAATCCTCGATCAATTTATGTTTGTTGGCTTGGTCTTTTCCGTGCAGGGCTTGATAGTAATCAATGGGCATCACCATCCTCCTTATTGGTCTGCTCTTTTTATTTGGGTTGTCTTCTTTGCTTGGGCCATCGTCTCACCTGGGCCGTTTTGGATATACACATATCAATATGTATTTTGTTCAATTAAATCATAATAGTGAAGAATTTATGAAAATTAATAGTAATATACAAAATTAAATTTAAAAAATATTAAAAAATTATATTTGAAAAATATTATGGTTATTAAAAAGGGATATGTCAATTTTTATAATAATTTAATGGGATGACATGAGAATGGGTATAAAAATATGATGGTTTGGTAAAATAAAGGGTTAAATACATTTTGCACATTTGAACTATGCATTTGGTCGCATTTACACGCCTAAATTTCAATGAGTTAATTGATAAATTAGATATAAATCTGGAAAGCTTAGAAAATGTCTAGTTATTTAGAAAAAATTAAAACAGAAGTTTGAATATCTATATAAAGGAAATATTGAAAGATTGTTGTAAAATATATGAATATTATCTAATATTTTATTCAAAATTTACAATATTTTCAATCTATGACTATACATATCATAGTTTATTATAGAACATGACAATAAAATAGATGATCGAGCAACTCTTTGTATTAACATAATTGCTTTGAAATCTGAGGTAAGTATAGTTAATTGGATTATATGTTTATCGGTATATATATATATATATATATATATTATATATATACTTGTTATTGGTATATTGGTTGTTGATTGTTTATTATTTGTTTGATTACGTTGTTATTCAATGAAGTTGTTGTTATGTGTTTATTTGCTATTATGTGTGTAGGAGCCAAGATTGATAGATCATTATGTTATATTATATTTGATTGTTGAACAAGGTTGAACGATGATGTTATTCATGAGAAATTGATTGTTGGATAGAATTAAATAATAAAATTATTGATGGGAATATTTGAGTTGAAATAAAGAGATGACTTAACTAACCTAAGGTATTGATGGTTTACGATGATGTGATTGATGACAGCTTTGTGTTGTCATGATGATGTGATTGATCATATAATATGTGATGAGAAAAATAAATAATATAGCTAGATACCATGGTGTTAGAATAGGTGACCAGGAAATGAATTAGATTGACAGTTATTTGTCAATCTTTATCAAAGTAATATAATGATAAATAAAGTAAGTATTCGTTAGTGACTTAAGTGTTTGTTGTGTTTACTACTAACTTTAAACAACATTTTAGTATCACAACAAATCCACAGATCGAATGATTAACTTTGTAAAGTTGGGCTGCACACAGGTTGGCAGCCAGGGGTGAAGCCAAGCCCCGTCGAACCCTAGCGGCTGACAGGGCTCGACTAAACTTTGGTCGATTAGTCTATCAAGCGCTAATTCTGAACTTGTCTTGCCTATTAATAAAAATAATAATCAAAATTTATATTAATCTATCTAAAAATAATTTTTTTCGATATTTTCATATTTAGTCTATCTCCACTAGTTAGAACCACACAGTTTTCACTTAGCCAAAAAGAAAAGTATGCTATCTTGTGATTTTTTCAATACCAAGTTATAATTCTTACCAAAATTCATCTTTCTTGTAAAATTTGAACCCGTTACTTGTTGTCAAAAAATAATTTATAAGAATCAATTGTACTTAAATTATTGTATTTTATTTTATCTGTGATGATTACTATAACATTTTTTTTGTGAATTGAATTTTTTTTACCACCTACTTAATTAAAAGTTGACAGAGCTAAGTCAAATTTTTGGCCTTACCACTATTGGCAGCTATACCACCAACTTTTGAGAGTCAGTTTGAAAGTTTCAAGTCGAGGATTTCGAGATGTGCATCAATAGTCCTATAGAGACTTGCAATAAGTATTGCAATGCCATGTTTTATCAACGGGAGATGCATGTCGTCTATGAAATTTTAGTGGATTAGTTGACAAGGTAGTCAACTGACTGAACTGACTCGCATGAACATATGGAAGCCTTGAAGGCTTAGTGGGTACGATTGGAATACCCGATTCTAATAGTACGGGATTAGTCCTTGCACTTGAGAAATTACGGCAGTCGCTTGCATACAAAGACTGTATCTTAGATCTAACTGGAGATGACTGTATCGTGAGATATGATCATTATAAGTTTTGTCCAGTGTAATTAGAGTATACGGTATGTTTCCCATCAGTGTGATAGTACGTGTCTCTTATGCGCTCTAAGATGTTTAAACTCTATAAGTTTTTGGCCAAATCGATCGATTGATTAGGGATGGGGGCTCCCTAATCCTTTGCCGTAAGGAGTAACAAACTTACGGGCAGAGGGCAACCAATCTTCATCTGAATAAGTTAGAGCTCTTTACAACTAAGTTACTATTACATGTCCCAATATCCACAACACGGACTCAGGAGACCCCTTTTCCTTGACGATATTCCCCACTCACATCTAAGGCCATTACTATGCTCGATCTCCCGACCACCTCGGAAACATCCGCCTCCTCTTCTTCATCCTCATATATGACCTCCCCACCCTCTTTATTGGATACTTCCTCAACATAACTATCATCGTAATGAGACTCATCACCTCGTGAATTACCTAAGTCAAAGTCGTTTGATTCCTCTAAGTAATCACTTGAATCAAAAGAAGGGCACTCAAGTAAACCCATAATTATCGTAATATGATCAAGATAATACCCTTCCAAATATTTAAGGACATCGTTCCATTAATAAAATATTGAGTCAAATAGAGGAACATGAACCCCACACAGACTCAAGTCGTGGGGGAACCTCGCTGCCCCAGCTCAGGCAATGCCTTGGGATAGCAGGGGAAACCTTGGTAGCAGGCGAGGCTGCCTCGCTAAGCTAACTTGGAGCTGGCGCAGGAGGCACTCCCCCCCAATCTAAAGACGCTGCCTTGAGCTGGCCTCGTGGCACATCACGTGTTGCAACACCCTACCTTAGATTCGCTATTCTTGCTCCCGTCATCCCTCTCCCCATCCCGTCCATATTAAGCTACCCTCGTTACAACATTCCTCACCTACTAACTCCTCACTAATCTCCCATATTTTGAAGAAAATGAAACAAGAAATGTAAAAAGAGAATAAAGTGAACTAACCTTTAGAAGCCATGCCTCGCTTACTTGATGTGATAGAGGGTATGTTTTGAGGGTGGTGAAGGGATGGAACTTAAGAGCATGGCTTCTGGTAGTTGTTTCTCTTACTCTTGAACTACATCCTCCACATAGCTAGTACCTTCTCAAGAGTGAGGGTTATATGATGGATATATTTATAATATCAAATTATTATTAAGGGTTAACACTCAAAAGTATCATCTTTTTAATACAAATTACTATGCATAATTTGACACCACTACTAAAAAATTCTCTCACTAGACGAAAATTAGATCTCAGAGTGTTGTTCTAGAGGGTAATTTTCCATTCAATCCCTTAGTCAAAATCACTACACTTCATATATAAATATACACTTGTTTGTGTATTTAATTGTTAATTGTTGATTATTTGTTTGGAACACGTTGTTATTCTATGAAATTGTCGTTATGTGTTTATTTGCAATTATGTGTGTATAGTAAAAATTGATAGATATTGTGTTATTACATTTGGTTGTTGAACAAAGTTGGACAATGAAGTTGTTGATGGGAAAATTGATTGTTTGATGAAATTAAAGTAGGGTGTTTAGTTCGGTAACCAAACCAAATTGGTTCACTCAAATTATAAATCGCAATTAAACCAAAAAGCTTCAGTTCGGTTTCAATTATAACCGATCTTTTTTTCAATTTAAAAAACAAAAAACTGAATTTTTTTTACAAAAAAAATAATTTAATATTTAAATTTTGTCCAAAAATACATATCAAACAAAATCCAACCAAAGCTCAAGCACAACCAAACAAACTCAACAAAGATTCAATCAGGCATTTCAACGAACACCTTGAAAGCATTCAAATTTCTTCTACAAACTGTAAAAAAATTACAAAAAGAAAAATTACCTGTTAATGGAGTTGGAGACGTCCGCGAGCGAGAGAGAGAGAGAGTTAGAGGAGAAAATTTTGCACAATTTTTTTTTTTGCTTCTGCCCGTTTGCTGTCAAGAGTGAGAGAGAGTTAGAGGAGAGAGAGAGAGAGGGTTCTCAATTCAAATGAGTCAAATTTTTCAATTTCAAGTCATAAAGTCAAATTAGTCAATGACTCAATTTAATAATATATTTATTATAAATATAATATAATATAAAAAATAATATATAATATAATTAATATATATATATATATATATATGTATATATAATTTGATTTTTCGGTTCAGTTTAGTTAACCAAACAAGGAAAAAAATGACCGAAAAACCAATTTTTTTAAATCGAAATTCAGTCCGATTTGATTTCGATAGGTTTGATGTCCTGTACTATATTGCTACACACTTAGTTGGTGTAACGATATCACATACGACGGGTACTTTGTGCCGACTCTTATATGATGAGAGCCGTCAAAATCATTGAATTATGTACTCCAACTAAGGTAAGCAAGACCTTGAAAGAATTAACAATGAGTTGGTATATATTGTAATGGATGAATATATGGTTATGGTATTTGGTTACTTCATGATATGTGATGATTGCATGTTGTATATTTGTTGGTTGGTGTCATTGAATGAAATGGGTCTTATTGCATACGCGTATATATATATATATATATATATATATATATATATATATATCTATACTATTATAAAAGAAAATTCATTTGGCGTACAAACATTAGAATGGCCAAATTTACCCTTCATTCATTTTTTTTTTAATTTTTTTCAGTTAGATTAGTAATTTAAATTTTTTTAATACTTTCACAATTACATATATATTTGTTTCTCTCACCCACTACTCCATATTTTTTTTGCTTATAAATTTTTTATTTTTATTAAATTAACAATTATAATATAGCTTTTTCTCTGTTACCTCATGTTTGTTTTCTCTAATAGATGTTTTTTTTCTCACTCTCAAGTCATGATTATTGTTTTTATGAAAAAAAATTCTCTTAATCTCACATCATTTTTTTTTATACTCGAGGGAATCGCGTGCAGCGAGATCTAGTATATATATATATAATTATATATATATATAAGTTAATTAGTTATACTTATTGAGTAACAACTCACACCTTGCCACATATTTTTTAGGAGATAAGTCACAATTATTTTTTAGGAGATAAGTCACAATATATAATCAAATCGGATCATAAACCCGATCATCGATATTACTAAGTAGTCAGGATTGTCATCTTGAGTTGGGCTTTCTAGCTACATAACTATAGAATATTAAATTTAATTTGTTGTATTTCAAGAATTATTATAAATAGAAACTTTACTTTTCTTTTTTTTATATGTTCAAAAATGCTATAGTTAAAGTATTAAACCAACTTTTAGTGTAGTATTTAAATTTCTGATGTCTATTTGATATATTTGTAAATAATAGAATTTGTCTTATTGCTTTTTATAATAATTTCTTACAAAACGAGTTTAATTATGAAGAATGTATTATCATTAGAGGTTTTAAAACATAGTGTCATTAGAGATATTACACACCTGATGCGCATTATCTTTTTGTTTGTTTGTGTTTTTATTTTTTATTTTTATTTTTTCAAACAGTAATGAATGTAAAAAAACAAGGTATATATATATTTTTAAAAATTCTTTCTCTAAATCATCAAAATTATAAGTCTATGATTGTCTATTTTAGCTCTTGTTTACCGGCACGTAATGAGATGGATATTTACATTAATTGAGTCCAATGTCTCGTTTACAATTTTTTTTAACGCCTAGTAATAATATCTAGAGTTTGGTGTTGGGCTCTCTTGTGCCAAGTTTAAATCCTATCAATATTAGTTGAATTACCTTTTTACATATTCACTCATTTACTCCCCACTTTCGACTACCAATTGTTGATCTTGTTTTTATTTTCTCAAAAATTTATCTGAATGACACACTACATTAAGTGCTCTAACAATTTCAGACCCACTGAATTAAATAGCCTACTGCCAAATTTGTCCGATACCACTTTAAACCCTCATAGCAAGAAAACACATCATCATAATAAGTTCCTACCTAATGCTACCAAAATTCAAATTCAATCATAGACCGTATAATCATATATTTCTTAATAAGTAAGATCATAAAGTATAATATATCACACATATCGATAAGATTCAAATTCATAAAATTTTTAATCAAAACAATGTGTGTGTGTGTGTGTGTGTGCATTTTGGATAATGTCAAAGGTAGGATTTGGACCCAATTTTGGGTGTGTTTGGGTTTGGATAACAAACCATATTACATTAATTTACCAAATACTGAATTCAAAAATAATAATAAAAAAATAGTATCTTCCTCTCATGCGCATCCGGGGAATCGAACCCCGGTCAGTACCGTGGGAGGGTATTATGATACCACTACACCAAATGCGCTCAACACCTTCCACATTCACTAGAAAGGTGCATTTGATGATTGAGCAGAAAAAACCTATATTTCGAATTTAGATGGGATTCACACATGAGACGTTCGTCTCATCTTGACATCAGATGCTGCAGATGCTTATTTTCAGACAATGCAGAGGACGGGAGTTGGAGTAGCGATTGAAATTGTACAAACATCTTATATCTTTTTATTGTATATGTTTGAAAATTGTCGTCAATTTTTTACATCAATTATTACACATCACATGAGCAAGAAAATTGAAAAGAACCCCACTGCCACGAGAAAACGAAACACAATCATGAATTTCCTAGGTGATGTGGTTGTGATTTTTGGTTAAGGGATGAAAAGGGAATTTTACCCTCGGCACAACATTCATGAGGTGAAATTAATCCTAGAGAGAGAATTTTTTAGAGAGACCGGATTATGTGTTGTCAAATCAATGAATATTCATCCGGTACAAAAAATAATAATTTGAGTATTTATAGTGGTGTTGGGAGTTATGTAGTATGGTAGGATGTATTTATTGTATGTCTTATACATTCAAAATGATTTTGTGGCCTTGTAACTAAATGTGTATTAACAACATATACATCATATAGCCCCACTCTCTGATAAAATATCTAATACTTGGTGTAGTATTTTATCCGAGAGTAAGAAGACACAATAACTGTTTAGGGTTTTAATTAAGCTTGAACAACTATTTAGGTCCAATATTATTGTTGAAGGCGGCCCAAGTCATTTGATCGGATTGTTGGGAGGAAATGGTAGTGGACCGCAACTACTTGGGGTGCGCAAGTATTTGTGTGGCCCTAAAGTTAGTCATAGCTAGCTCGAGGTAATGAACTTAACCAAGGTGCTCCGAACTCGAGCTCGAATTCAGTGACTTGGGCTCGAGCGCTAGCACTCGAGGAGGTGGGCTCGAGCTCGCAAATCTTGAGCTATCTCGAACTTAACCTCGTCCCATAGCTTCGACCTGGGTGGCGGTGGTCACCCAGAGAAAAAGGCGAGCGGAGGCGGTGAGGGCGAGGTCACCCCTGCAAAAAGGGGGCGACGCGAGGTCATCCCTTTTGCGAGCGACCTTGCCGTCACCCCCTTTTGAGCGGGCGACGACGATGTCGCCCAGAACAGTTATATAGGCTACAACAGCTTCGCCGCCAACGTAGGCGGTGGCCATCGCCACCAAAAGTGTTATACATATTATAATATATGTATTATATTATATTTAGAGTATATGAAATTTTATATTATATATAGTGTATGTATAATACATATATATAAAAAAATATTTTAAATTATTTAAAATTTGAATCGTTTATTTTTTACAATTGAATATCAATGGTTGTTATAAAAAGGGTATAACGGACAATTTAGCAAAAAATTAACGCTGTTAGGGCTGACTTAATGGAAGGAGAGAGTATGCAGTATTTTGAAAAACACAGGGGGGGTTTTGCCTATTTTTTTAACACGAGGGGTTTTTAGCTAAATTTTAAAAATATAAAGGGTTTTTATGCAATTTACCCTATTTTTTACTATCCTCTCTATTGTAGAAGTTATTTAGAGTAATATCATTTATTCTAGTCATTTTTATTTGGAATTCTTTCATGTTTTTTTTAGGAATTTCGACGTCATCTTCAAGAGATGAGACTCCGGTTACATTAGAGGATTTTCATGCATTGTGGACAAATGATCAGTCGCTAAATTGTCTTCTCTATCAATGATGGAAGGTATTTTTATTTATTTCCTACTTGGTGTGTAAATTTTTTTTATTATTATTTTTTAAAAAAAATATTTTAGAGAGGTTTGTCTTTTCTGGATTTTTAGCTAGGTGAGGAAAAGTTGACAACTCTTACTTGTGGAGACGAAGCCCCCTAAGACCTTGGGGAAGGTCAAGTGCTCATTGATTGATTGATTATTTTTTATTTTTTGAATTATACGGATGTTGCTTCGAGGGGTGATTTTCTCCTGAATCATATGTGATGTGTATTAATATTTTATTTATTTACAAGGATTGTAGTTTGTTATGTATAAGTCACACAATAAGCATATTATACCATCCACTAACTCCACTATCACTATAAATACTAAAAATATTTATTTTAACCACTCACTTCCATTTAAAAAACAACACATAACCCCTCACTCAAAAATTCTCTCTCTACAATTAAATATCCCCTAGTGCGCAATTGTGCCGAGGGTAAAATTCCCATCTAATCCGTAAATTAAACTACATCCATCATTGGCGCCGTCTGTGGGAACTCTTACCCCGGCATTGAGAATGCAAACTAGGTTCGAGCTCGCGAAGTTCATGGGGTGGGCGACGTCTAGAACCACAAGCTGAACGGGGTAGATCAACCCACCCGCGAACTGCCACTTACCCGTGTAACAATTCCCCATCAATGGAACAAACCATGGCATCCTCTGAGCAAGTCATCCCCCCGTGCCGAGTCATGCCCTCACGGAGTTCCACCCAAGGAAATAATGATCAACTGACACAAGCCTTATGGCCCTTTCATGATTCACTGGCGGCGGCTAAGCCATGGCTCATTTGCTGTGCAACACCCCATCAATCCGCCCCTCCTTTACCTCACCAAAAGTCGAAAATTGTCCTCGGTTCCCGATGAGGAGGAGCAGAGGCAGGAATGAGGTAAACAGCCGAGTTTCTGACCTGAAGATCGCTCATACAGAAGAACAGTATCCCCCAATCGCGGCCACCCACGGGTCCCTCCATCAAGGAGTGGTGACCCCTATTTGGCATTTGCCGTCGCTCCGGCGCGCCCATTCTCCACTGCAATTTTGGCGGAAGCACTTCCAGCAAGCATTAAGGTATCAACTCTCAGAATACGACGGAACAGGTGACCGCAGGAACACTTGGATAAATTCTACGCCCAATTGATTAGGTATGACCGAGTGATGCAGCGTATTGCAAGGTCTTCCGCACCCCTCTCCAAACGCGCCTTGGCGTCTTCAACCAACTGCCTGCTGGAACATTTCTAGTCTCCAATTGACTCACGTTTCTTGCACCATTTTCCATGAAAAAGGGTTCCGAAAACTGGTGCTTTCTTGTTTACCATACGTAAAGGGAGAACGACGTGAGAGAGACTACATGCAAAGATTCGTTGAGGCGGTGCAACGAGGTCCCCCATTGTCAACCATGAATTGTGTGGCAAGCATTATTCAACAAAATTGTTGCCCGGAGATTCAGAGTCAATAGCGCAAGCCCCCAAGTACCATGGAAAATGCTCTGCGATCACAGAAGTATTCGGATTGAGGAGTCCAATGCTTCCAACCCTTTCCTTGGCGTTAAGAGAAAAGGGAGAGGAGAGAAAGAACCAAAAAAGAAAGAGAAGTAAGCATGTGCCTCCAATAGGTTCGCAATTTACACCACGTTGAATGCATCTAGGGGGTTTCTAGTCGTGGCGGAGCAACAAGGCTAATCCATCAATGGCCGAAAAATGAAAGATAACCCCAAGAGAGTCAAATCCGAAAAGTATTGTCGTTTCCACCGGGATGGGGGCACCACGGGAATGCATCACCTGATGAATGAGATAGAGAAGCTGATTCACGTGGTACTTGAGAATATTATCAACCAAGGCCCGAGTCGCCAACCCCAAGATTCAATTTCCGCGCAAATCGAACACTGACAATCTCCCCACAGCAGGTGTTATCGCTGTGATTTCAGGAGGCCCGAAGGAGGACCCTGCCAATGCGGGAAAGCGCTAGCTCGAGCTACCATGGGAAACCATTGGCAAACTCCTATTCAAGTCTATAACGTTAACTCGGAAAATCAGAGGAAATTTCATTCAATTCACAAGACATGGACCTGATGAGAAACCAACAACAATGCCTTGGTCATTTCGGCCATGCTTGCCAATTTTTTAGTTAAAAAAGTTTCTAATAGATAGTGGGAGTTCAGCGGACATTATGTTCTATGTGATGCATATGTCCAACTAGGGATTGACAATGCTCAGCTTCGGAAGTGAACACCCCCCTTATAGGTTTTTAGTGGTGAGATGATCGAACCGTGGGGGAAGTGATGTTGCCGTTGTCCCTTGGTTCTCTTCCCGAAGAGGTCTACAAAAATGGTTAAGTTTCTCGTGGTTAAGGCTCCATCCGCCTAACATCATCTTGGGGAGACCGAGTTTAACCTTTTTCGAGCTATAGCCTCCACCTTCCACATGAAAATAAAGTTCCCCACTTCTGTTGGCGTGGGAAAGGTTGTGGGAGATGAACTAATGGCGAGAGTTTGCTATGTAAACACTCTAAAGAGATCAAGAAAGAAGTTGGATGGGAAAGCACACAATGCGAAGGGAAAGAGAGTGATGATCGGCATTGAGCACAGGGTAAGGGTACCCCATAGGATCCATTGAGAAGAGAAGTTCGTCGGGAGGAGAAGTTCCTCTCTTTTGACTTCACACATGTTAATAGGAAGGATAGATTAGGGGTTTAATGTTTCATCCCTCCCCTTTTTGAATAGTTTCATGAAGAAACTTTGTAATCCAAACTTAAGCAATGAAGTTAACTTTTCCGTCGTAGTTAAAAGCTTTTAGAATGTGGAGATCCATGTAGTTTCGAGAGGTCCCTTGAGGCAATAAAGAATTGTCCCGGGACCCCATGATCGAAATTTCACCGAGATCCTCCTCAATAATGTTGGCCCCGGAAATTTTGTCCCCCCTTATGAAGTTGGTGAAAAACAAACTCGGGGTATGAGCAAAAACATCCATTGAGGCAACATCCGATGAAATAAGTCGTAAGAGAGTGAAACTACAATTGAATAAGTGTAGTGACTATGTTAATAAAAATGGAATATTGCCGATCAAGCATACCAAAACTTCATCCCAAGTGACAAAGGTCCAAATTACATACCAAAATTTTCGACCATATGAGTCGGGAAAAATCACCCCGTGAGGTAACGTCAATATAATTCACAAAAAAAAAAAAAAAAAGAAAGAAAGAAGGGGGTAGCGCCTCCCAACCTCCCTCAAGGTCTTGGGGGGCTCCGTCACCATAAATAAGAGTTGTCTATTCTCCGGCACCCACCTCGAAATAGAAAGAGGGACCCGTAAAAATAATAAATAAATAAAAATAAATAATTTATTTATACCCCAAGTAGGGACAAAAATAAAATTAACTTCCATCATTGATAGATAAAGGCAATTTGGCGATCGATCGCGCACCCCACAATGCACGAAAGTTCTCTAGTGTAATGAAAAATCTCAAGAGGATGCCGAAATTTTCTAGGCAATTTGAAGGGATGCCGAAATTTCTCAAGATTAAACATGAAAGAATTCGGCATAAAGAATGACTAAAACAAACGTCATAAATCTAAGCCACCTCTACTAATAGAGAATGAGAGTAAAAAATGTCATAAAATACTTGGTGGTGTACTGGTTGAGGTCTCTGCTTTCCACACTTTTAACCCGAGTTCAAAACCCATGGGGCGCAATTTTATATTCCCCTCATACAACACTTGGAGACTTGAGCAGGACCAAAGAGGGTCGAGGTAGACTTCCCTCGAGGCACGCCTCGAGCACAAAGCCAGGGGCGTCACCGTGAGCTAGACCGAGGTGGTCGGTCACCTCGAGGCACCGCCTCGACCACTCCAACTCGAGGCAGTGCCTCGAGCACAAAGCCCAGGTGAGCGTCACGTGAGCCAGGCCGAGGTGGTCCGGTCACCTCGAGGCACCGCCTCGAGCACTCCTAGCTCGAGGTGGGCGTCACCTTGAGCCAGCTCGAGGCACGCTGCTCGAGCACGCCAGCTGACCTCGAGGCAACCTCGAGGCAACGCCCCTCCAGCTCGGGGTGGGCTTCACCTCGAGGCACCGCCTTGAGTCGCAGCCAGCGACCTCGAGGCGGTGCCTCGAGCACAAAGCCCAGGTGGGCGTCATCTTGAGCCAGCTTGAGGCAGTGCCTCGAGCATCGGTGTCAACGAGCTCGAGGCACTGCCTCGAGCACAGCGGCTGACCTCGAGGCACGCTCCTCCAGCTCGGGGTAGGCTTCACCTCGAGGCAGTGCTCGAGCACCCCCAGCTCGAAGTGGTCCAGTAGCCTCGAGCTTCACCTTGATCCCAGTGGCTGACCTAGAGGCACCGCCTTGAAGACGGCCACGCCCAGCGCCATGCCCATCAGGTGCGTGCCCACCGCCATTGCCCATCGAGCTCGCCTCGAGCTGGGCTGGGAGAGGTGCCTTCCAGCTCGAAGCTCACTTCACCTCGCGACACGGCCGCACCCATTAGGTGCGTGCCCATCAAACCACTGCCTCGACTCACTCGCCCAATGTGGTTCGAGCTTGGCTCATTCTCCATCCAACCACCCACTCTCATGTGTTAGAATCATTTTAGGAAAGTGCTTACTCTCGGACAAAACACTACGGCCAAATATTTTATCCGAGAGTGGGGGGCTATATAATGTGTATATAATATTAAAATATTTATTTACAAGGATGTAAGAGTAATTGTATGTATAAGTCACACAATAAGCATATATACCATACCCCACTACATAACTCCCATATCACTATAAATACTAAAAATATTATTATTTTAACCAACTCACTATTCATTAAAAAAACAACACATAAAACCCCTCACTCAAAAATTCTCTCTCTACAATTAAATATCCACCTAGTGCGCAATTGTGCCGAGGGTAAAATTCCCATCTAATCCGTAAATTAAAACTACATCCACATCAATATGGTCGAAAATTTTGGTATGTAATTCTACATTTTGTACTTGGAATGAATTTCTCAACTCACATGGTCGGACATTTTGGCATGTAACTCGGTAGTATTTTGTATTTATGGACGTTATCTTTACACTTAATGAACTCTTCTTTTGTTCTTTTACGATTTATTTTCATCGGATGTCCAACTCACATGGTCAGATATTTATCATTTAACTCAGTGGTATTTTACACTTGGGATGACTCTCTCTTTCTTTTTTTTTATACTTACATGATCAAAAATTCTGTATGCTAAAGCGGCAATATTTTGTATTTATAAATATAGCCATTGTACTTATTCGATTATCTTGTTCTTTTACGACTTATTTTCGTCGGGTGTTGCCTCAAGAGATGTTTTTGCTCACGCCCCAGAGTTGAAGTTTTCCCAACTTTAGAAAGGGGGGAAAATTTTTCCGAGGCCAACATTTTTTATGAGGGCACATTGCCTCAAAGGATTCTTGATAATGGAACGTTGCCTCAAAGGATACTTATTCATGCCCAGGAGTTGGTCTTTTACCAACTTCAAGTGGATGTAAAGTTTCTAGTGCAGCATATTAACGGGGATCTTAATGAAGTTTCGTCTATGGGGTCCCAAGGCAATAGCGAATTTTGCCTCTAGGGAAATGATGATTTTTGCCACTAAGGTCCTCTTGAAACTTCAGGAATCTCTACTTCTATATTGATTTTGTTTGTTAAAACTACAAGAAGAAAACTAACTTCATTACTTAAAATTTGCATTACAATGGCTTAGGGGGAATCAAAAGGGGAGAAGGATATGCTGAGCTACTACTCGAACTTTCTCCTATTACAAGTGAATAGCCAAAATAATAATTTTTCCCGCAACGTGAACTTAGGGTCACTCCTTCGTGGAGAAGGAGTCTCATCTTGCTAATCCTCTTGAGGTTATGGGATGACTCCTGTGAGAAGATTATTGTCATGATGAGGAGTTGGCGCACTCAGCCCATGGTTTACATATTCTTTCAAGTATTCACATTGAATCAAATTTTCTATCCCGGTGAAAACGACAATACTTGTCGGATTTGAGTCTTTTAGGATTTTCTTTCATCTTTCTCAGCCATTGATTGATTAGCTCTTGTTATTCCGCCACGATTAGAATTTCCCCCCTAGATGCATTCAAGAGGGTGTAGTGGGCGAACCCTATCGGAGGTAAGTGTTTGCGCTCCTCCTTCTTTCTCGGTTCTTTCTCCTCTTCCCAAGCCTTCCTCTTGCCGCTAAGAGAATGATTTGAACCATTCGACTCATCAATCCTAATGTATTGTTGTAATTGCATGAGCAAGTCTTCCATAGAGCTAGGGGGACTTGCCGGCTATAGACTCCTTGAATCTTCTAGGTAACAAATTTTGTTGGATGATGCTAGCCTACAACTCATAATTAACATGCGACACCTCGTGTACTGCCTCCACAAACCTTTAAACGTAATCTCTTAACGACTCATTTTCTCTCTAGAGAAAGGTTAACAAATATATCATCTTTTTTAGGGCTTTCTTGTTCATGGAGAAGTGATGCAAAAAATATCGAGTCAACTGCTCGAGGCTGGAGATAGTTCCAGTGGGCTGTTGGTTGAACTACGCTAAAGCACATTTGGAGAGCGTAATGCGGAAGACCTTGCTACACACTTAGTCGGTGTAAGGATATCACATACGACATATACTTTGTGTCGACGTTTATGTGATGAGAGCCGACAAAATTATTGAATTATGTACTCAAACTAAGGTAAACAAAGCCCTGAGAAAATGGACAATGAGTCAGTATATATTGCCTTATGGATGGATATATAGTTATAGTATTTGTTAGTTCACGATTTGTGGTGATTGCATGTTGAATATGTATTGGTTGGTGTCATTGCACGAAATTGGTCTTATTGCATACACGTATGTACATACATAAGCTAATTAGTTATACTTATTGATTAATCAACTCACCTTGGCACATATTTTTTAGAAGATAAGTCATAGTATCTAATCAAATTGGATCATATGCCCAATCGTCGATATTATTAAGCAGTCAGGAGTGTCATCTTAAGTTGGGATTTCTAACTACATAACCACAGATATATTAAACTTAGTTTAAATTTATTAAAATTAGAAATTTTACTTTTCTTTTTCTATATGTTCATAAATGCTATAGTAAAGTATTAAATACCTAGCGTAGTATTTGAATTTTTATGTCTATGTGATATATTTGTAAAAAATTGAATATATTTTATTGATTTTTATAAAAAAAGAAATTACGAAATGAGTTTAATTATAAAGAATGTATTATAATTAGAGGTATTAAAACATAGTTTCATTAGAGATGTTACACCCAGATGTGCACTATCTTTTTCTAATTTTTAGTTCAGTATTTGATAAATTGATGTAATGCGTGTGATGCGTGCGAAAGTAGCACGGGTCCAACGGGCTTGGACTGATGATCCGGGCTTGGGCCACGAAAGAGAGAGCTTAAGAGACGAGACCTACAAAACAACGGATCAGCACTCCGATGCTTAACTTAATATCGGTTTAGAGAGAGAATAATTGAGAGAAATGAAATTAAAGTAAAGAATCGTGATAGGATATTTAGATCCATGATATGAGTCGTGTTCATAGTGTAAAGAGAACGCAAAGTACTGACTATAAGAGCAGAACGCCCCCCTACCTGGGACAAAACCTCCTTATATAGAAGGAGTGTCCCCCTTGTGTGGGGGTCTGCACGTTCCCCGAGTTACAGGGTGAATGGATAAAAATGATTGAGGTCAGGTATTGATGTTATCTTATCCTTGTAGATATGCTTGTAGGCTCCTGCTGGGGGAAGGAGTCCTTGTCTTCATGGGCTCTATGGGCACCAGGAGTCTGAAGTGCTGAGAGGATCTGTCTGGCCCCATATCCTCCAGGTAGGACAAGTAGTCTTCGGTGGCAGCTTATGTAGGCCATCTGTAATGGGCCAACAATGCTTGAGCCGTGCTTTTGGGTCGAGCTAGTGGATAGGTTGGGTCTTCTTCTTCACATATGCGCCTGGGTTGGTAGGGGAAGCCTAGGACCTCTCCCCCTACAGCTATGGGCTTCTTTAAAATATATAATGAGCAACTCCCTTGGGTTGTACATATCATTCAGTCCCCCCTACTGGAAGGAGGAGGGGCGTCCCCGTCTCCTTCTTAGATTAAGAGTCTATTTCTTTCGCGAGGCCACTTCTTGATGTAGGGTTCAGGGCATCATTCTCCTTTTGCCGCGCTATTTCCCACCTTCGCCCTTTTCTCTTTTTTGAGAACATGGGGCTTCATGCCTGTCTGCCTTGTCAGAGGCGAGATGATGGCTCTGTCTACATGTGGTCATTCTAGCTACTAGTACTAGGGTAATCGCCTTTCCTCCTCACTCTTCTTTACGTGACGTGGCCCGTAACCATACAACTGGAGATGGTTAAGTGGAAGATCGTGGGCTATAACTTCTCCCACATCCTTAATAGCAGACAACTTCTCCTCTTCATTTTCCTTTTCCCCAATTTTTGAAGACTTGGTAGCTGCGTCCTCAGCATTGTAAGTTTTCCTGCTCCATTCTTATTTTTTCTTGAGAGTTCTTCCCTTTCTTTTTCTACATTATGACCTCTTCCGTGGCTTCATTGGATGAATCTGTACACTTTATCAAAGAAGTCTTTTCAGACCAGGAACTTTTGAAAGTTACTTCCAGGAGGATGGACCTTGATCCAACTTTCTCCCAAGGTGGCCGAAGACGGAGTTTGAGGCAGGTGGCAGTGGCTGCGCATCACCTGCTAGATGAGGAGGATATAGATAATGAGGGGGTTGAGGGGGAAGAGGTAGGTGATATGGGTGACGAAGGTGAGGCTGAGAGAGGTGAAGGGGAGGATTCTTCTCCCGACAAAAGGGAGAGAGAGAGATCCCTCTTCCTTCTGCTAATTAGGGATCCTCCCTTTTGAGAAAACCTAACATCGATAGTATGATTTCTGAGTTCCACATCTATTCTTCATATCTTATTTATACTCCTTTCTCTTCCAATTGTCTTCATACTCCTCCGAGTAATTGTTTGGCCTTCTTTCTTGCTCAAGTGAGGTCGGATCTGCGTTTTCCCATACCTTCTTTCTATTCAGACGTCGCTCGCCATTTTCAGGTCCCTTTAAATTAATTAGTGCGCAATTCCTTTAGGATTTTAGCAGAGTTTCTTATGGTTTTACATTTTCATGGTTTTTTAGTGACTGCCAGAATTTTTGCCCAATGTTTTCGTCTAAAATGTGCTCAGACAGACTTCCTCCATTTTACTCCTCGTCCTGAAGTGTTTTTTTTACCAGCCCCCAGTGCCCCCAAAAATTAGAAAAGGAACTTCTTTTTTGCATTACGTTCATTCCCCTTGTATTTTCCTCGTCGCTGGGTGGAGAAGCTCCCTCCCCCTATGGATGTTGGGGAAAATGATGTTGCCTTGTATTCCCTCCTTGACGCTTTGAATGGGGATCCTTATGATTGCCGCTCCTTGATGGATGAGAGACTTTTAGGACATTTCGGCTTGAGTTCAAGGGTGGAACCCTTGAGGGATTCCCTTGGTATTTTGTATTTATGTTTTTATTAATTCCTGCTATCTAACTTTATTCTGGGTCGTAATTTGTGTTTTTGTGTTCTGATTTTTTTTTAACAGCAAGCATCATGTTTGGGAAGCCGCTGCATAATCAAGCTGGTGGGAGCCGTGGTGGGGGATCTCCTTCCTCCCGCTCGCCGAAAGGGACTCCTCCCTCTAGCGAATCCAATGGAAAATGGCCCGCCTCTCCTTCTGCAGACATCGGACTCGAGGGCTCTTCAAAGAAATCGTGGATGGGTTCTCACAGCACTCCTCCTTCAAGTGCCACTAAGCTACCTTCAGGACCTCCTCCTCCCCCTACTTTAAAAGATGAGAAAGGGGTTACCCTCCTATATTCTCGAGCGCCTTCCAACTGTTTGCATACTCCTCAGTCTTTGGAGTTGGAGAAGGGGAGTAACCTCCTTCTGGCAGGTGAGCTCATGCGGGGAGTATTGTCTTTGGTGGATAGACAATTGCTAGCACCCCTGTCCCGAGAGGAGTTGGAAGGGATGACTTCCTAGGTATATTATTATCATGTCTTTCTTCTTCTTTTTCTTTTAGGATGATGCTTTGATAATCTCGTTTTCATGTGCAGGGACAGGGTTGCTAGCAATTGTGTGATCGTAAAGCTCTTGGGTGGACTACTTCTCCAGCGAACCGTATAAGGAGGTATTAAACTTTTCTAGGGGATGTCCCTTAGCCGTATCTGATCGTAAGCTTCGCCAAAGAGTATATCTGTTAAGCTTCCGGAGCCTATGAAAATACATCCTACTTCATAATTGGCAAGTAAGGCCGTGATGACCAAAACATCGTTATGAAAGTTCTTTGGTCCTGTTTTCTCCATTCGTCCGAATTGGATAAGAGGGACGTCTTCCATTGCCTCCACATCTAGAATTTCCTTCAGAGATACATCATGCGCTTCTCGGACTTGAGCTTTACGAGCATGGTGGGAATCTCCTCCGACCGGCCCTCCCACTATCGTACGTATGACTCCCTTATGAGTGGGCTCATTGGTCTCAGCCCTACTGCTTGAGGCATGCTTGGCACCCTCTTTGGGAAAAGAGTCTAGGCTAGGGGCATTTGTCTCTTTTGTTTTATCGTCCTCTCGCTTCTGATAGGGTTTTCTACCTCGAGCATTCTCCCAATATACTTATTATTGTAAATATCCATTTTGGATAAGCCTTTCAATTTCGTTCTTGAGATGTCGGCATTCTTCAGTAGTATGACCGTAGTCATTGTGAAAATGGCAAAACTTATTAGACTTAGGACTATGGGACCGTCCTTCCACAACTTGGGTCGAGCCAACAGGCATTTTCCTTCGACAGCCATAAGTGCTTGCATGATGGGTACGGTTAGTGGAGTGTATATTGAGTTCACTCTCTGTTGGAAGGGGGATCTCCTGTCCTTCGCCTTAGTTCGGGGCTTCTTGGAGGGGGCTTCGTCCTTCGCCTCTTTTTTTCTCTCTCTATGTCTTTTCTTCTTAGCGGCTTGAGCATCTTCCATGTTAATGTATTTGGCGACTCTAGCTAAGAGGGCATTGAATTTCGATGCAAGTTTCTTGGCAAGGGATTTGAAGAAATCCCCATCCAGAAGTCCCTACGAGAAGGTGCTGACTTTCACCTCTAGAGAGGCGGAAGACACCTCCAATGCGGCAGCGTTAAATCTGTGTAGGTATTCCTTCAGGGGTTCATTGTCTTTCTGTCATACAACGAACATGCTAAGTTCTGATTTCTTAAGCTTCCGACTACTAGCGAATTGATGTAAGAACATGGATCGAAACTCCTGGAAGCTTCTTATAGCTCCCGTAGACAGTTGGTTGAACCACTGCTGGGCGGCTCTAGCCAAGGTGGGGACGAAGACGTGGGACTTGATCCCATCCGTGTATCTGTGTAAGAGAGCTTCATTTTCGAAGCATGAAAGATGTTCCAGGGGGTCCGTCGTGCCATCATATTCAGCAATGGCTGGGGTGCAGTAGTTTGCGGCAAGTTCGTTCACCATCACTACTTCAGTGAAGGGGACGCCTTGTCTTTCATCCTCAGGGGCTCTTTCTATCAGGTATTGAATATCCTGCAAACCCTTCTAGAGACATTCAAAACGAAATAGCCATTGTGGAGGGACGTCTTGAGGCAGCAAGGGAGGGGCTCCCTGTTTTCTGTCCGCTGGGGGTAAGGGGACAAGGATGTCTCCCTTGGCTTCTTCTTCAGGGGCACCTACATCCAATGGGGTGGCTATACGAACCGGGGCTAGTGCTGCCACCTGTTCCCGAATGATCGCCGAGACGATTTGTTGAATAGCTCCCAACAAAGCTAGGGGCAATTCCTCAATAGAGGTGTCCGAGGAGGTGTTGCAGCGTGGGGGATTGACCGTGAGACCTACCACCCTAGGGGGTGGTGGTGTTTGCGTTAACGTGGCAGGAATAGATCCTCCAACAACTGTAGTAGGGGGTATCCCGGTAATCACCTGTAGGGCCTTAGTGTTGCCAAAGGTGTCCACGACCTTCTATTTGTTCGCAGTGTTACTGGGAATTTTTATTGAAACTCACGTCTTGAACTTTGTGATTTCCGCAGACGGCGCCAATTGATGCGTGCGAAAGTAGCACAGGTCCAACAGGCTTGGACTGATGATTCGGGCCTGGGTCATGAAACAGAGAGCTTAAGAGATGAGACCTACAAAACAACGAATTAGCACTTTGATGCTTAAGTTAGTATCAGTTTAGAGAGAGAATAATTGAGAGAAATGGAATCGAAGTAAAAAATCGTGATAGGATATTTAGATCCGTGATATAAGTCGTGTTCAGAGTGGAAAGGGAATGCAAAGTATTGACTACAAGAGTAGAGAATTCGAGAGAGAGGAGAACGTCCCCCTGTCTGGGACAAAACCTGCTTATATAGGAGTGTCCCCCTTGTGTGGGGGTCTGCACGTTCCTTGAGTTACGGGGTGAATGGATAAAAGTGTTGAGTTTAGGTACTGATGTTATCTTATCCTTGTAGATATGTTTGTAGGCTCCTGTTGGGGGAAGGAGTTCTTGTTTTCATGGGCTCTTTGGGCACTAGGAGTCTGAAGTGTTGAGAGGATCTGTTTGGCCCCGTGTCCTCCAGGTAGGACAAGTAATCTTTGGTGGCAGCTTATGTGGACAATCCTGTAATGGGCCAACAATGCTTGGGCCGTACCTTTGGGTCGAGCTAGTGGGTAGGTTGGGCTTTCTTCTTCACATATGCGGCTGGGCTAGTAGGGGGAAGCGTAAAACTTCTCCCTCCTACGGCTATGGGCTTCTTTAAAATATGTAATCGGCCAAATCCCTTGGGTTGTACATATCAGTGTGTTTGTTGGCCAAACCCAAACACACCCAAAATTGGGTCCAAATCCCATATTTGATATTCCCCTAAATTTTCACATTAACATATTAGCCAAATTCCAACATCTCAAGTGTTAATCTTTGATTCCATACACACACATGTTTTGACCAAATAAATTTAAATTTAGTTGTTAAAATTTGAAATTTAAAATTGTATGAATTTGAATGCTATCCATGTATGAAATATTATTATACTTTACAATCTTATTTATTAGGAGATTTAAAATTGTAGGGCCGCTGATTGAATTTGAATATTGATCAGCATTTGGTGAGAAATTATTACAATTTATGTATTTCCTTGTTTTGAGGGTTTTAAAGTGGTATTGGACAAATTTGTCAGTAGGCTATTTAATGCAGTGAGTCATGTGCGAGACAAATTGTCAGAGCTAGGTCATTAAGATAAAATTTTGTAGAAAATAAAAGCAAAATGAACAATTGACAGTTGAAATTGGAGAGTAAATGTGTAGATATGTAAAAAGTTAATCCAATCAAGTTGGATTCAAATTTGTGCACAAAGCCCAACACCAAACTCTAAACATTATTACTAGACTGTCAAAAAAAATTATAAATGAGATATTGGACTATATTATGCAAATATCCAACCCAATACATGCCGTATAGAGAAAGAATTTTAAAATAAATGTATATACCTTGTATTTTTGTTTTAAGCGAAAAATATGTATTTTTAATTTTATAATTTTTTTTGTATTTTTGTGTGAAATAAAAACATATTTGAATTATTTGATGAGATTGTTTTTATAATGTCAAATTAATATAATTTTAAAAAATACATATAAATAAATATATATTCATTACTGTTTAAAAATTTGAAAATCAGAAATGAAAACACAAACAAACAAAGTGGCCCAAAAATCTAAAATTAACACAGAAAAATCCAAACAAATACAGCAGAATTATTATTATTATTATTATTATTATTATATTATTATTATTATTAGTATGAGTTTGAAATTCTAAGAACTATGAATTTATTAGTCCAAACATAATAATATAAAAAATGTTTTGAAGTAAAAGATAATTAAAATAAAAAATAAATTTGTAATCCCGTCAAAAGGCAGCCGCATCAGATTTCATATCTCCGATCAACCAACCACCGATCCCACCGCCCAGCAATATTATTCCTTGGCGCTTCCTCCAACGCCAGTGGCCGATAACCGTAACTAGGCGGAGGCGGCAGTAGTGGATACCCGTACCCACGCTGCTGCTGCGGCGGCGGCGGCTGTTGATACCCATAACCAGGCGGCGGCGACGGCGCTGGTGGGTAAGCATACCCCTGTAGCGGAGGATGAAGTCCTCCAACTTGTGTATACCTGGCCGGAGGCGGAGGATAAAGTCTTCCAACATCCTCCACCGCCGCCGGGTAATGGGGAGGATAAACTCTCGGCGGCTCGGCCGGATATGACCAACTGCGTCCGCCCATCGGGTACGCCGCCACTCGTTCCTCAAATACCTTCTCCGCCGGCGTTCTCGTCGTCTGGTTCGAGTTCTTACGGCCGCCGGAGACGAATTCGATGGCGTACACATCCATCGTCGGAATGAGGTTCATATTTGTCAAATCCTTAGCATATTGAAGCGTGATATCCAGTGTACGGCGCTCCATCTTCACGATCCCAATCCCGAAAAGACGCCGGACATCGAAATTTTCGAGAGAGAAAACGATGAGTATGTGAGATAGTGTGAGAGTGAGAAAGAAAATATGTATACAATAGAATAGATATAAACAATGTTAAATAGACTTCTTCAAGGGCTTAATAGTAATTTCAAGCCACCATGGCGGAGACCCTAACTTCGCTCAAAATTACAACAATCAAATTAAATTAGGGATAATTACGTTGATCTCTCATGTATTATGAGAATATACAAATTCTCCTCTTTTATTATAAAAATTATATAAACCTACCTTATTGGTTTATTACCATTACAAATTGGCCCCTTCATTAATCAAATTAAAGGTTCATGTTTGATTTCAATCCAAATATTTATTTAATCTTTCTAATTTGCCCTTCGGTAGGATTTTTATAAATTTTACTGACAAAAATACCTTTGAGGTTGAATTTGTTTGTGAGTTTTCAAAATCTGAAAATCAGTTACGATCGCCGATGGAATTCTCACCGTGGCTCTTGTGGAAGGGGGAATGATTCTTGTGGTATGAAAGAAAAGTTTGATGGAGAAGGAAGGCGATGGGTCTTTTGTCAGGTGGGAAAAGTATAAGGACATTTTTGCCTTTTAATTATTGTTTATTTTACCTGATTATAAATATAGGAATGTTATATAAATATTTGGATTGAAATCAGTATTGACCATTAGTTTGATTGATGGACGGGCCAATTTGTAATGGTAATAAACCAACAATACAGATTTATGTAATTTTTCATAGTAAGAGGGGGAATTCGTATATTCCCATAGTAACAAGGAGATCAGCGTAATTATCCCATTAAATTATTTATTACATAATATTTAATCCAAAAATCGACTATTAAACTTTAATTACGTATTTTTAATCATTCAATTATTGAAAAAATAATATCAGCCTATCAGAGTTGAACAGATGCACATAGAAAAAAAAAAAAAAAGAATAACTTAACCATTTTGATTCTTGCAAGTCCTCACAATTCAAATAAATAAAATATTTAAAGTACCTCTTTTGTGGCTTCTAAGAATCTTTCTAATACAACATTTGAAATTCCCTATCCATTGTTCATAATCCTAAATTTTCAATTACTTATTTTGGAAAAATCCTCGGACCCGCAAGTCCATTGATTCGATTATGAATAATTCATCGAAAGAATCTACCTGAGAAGTCACTGTTCTTACATCATTGTCCCTTTTGAGGTATTCGCCATTGGTTTTTTGGTTGTAAATTCTTAGATATCTTTTTATTACATTAACATGTTAAGTGGTTTGTATATGTAAAATGTAATAGACAATGCAACATAATTTACAATAAAAAATTCAATCCAATGATGAATATTGTCTTAATCATGATAAATCCCTTTCTGCAATCTGTTCCAGTTTGACTTAAGCATATAAATAAACAAATATCAGGGGATGTAAAAATAAGAACCTGATGACGATCTTCTTCTGGAAACTGCATGTTTGGTGTTAGAATATTTTCGTGAATATCCTTTTTTTATTTGTGCATATCTATGTTATCTATTTAGATAGGTATCTTTGTTATCCATTAAGTTGTAGTTATCTTTAATTCCACCACTATATATATAGGTGGAATGATTAATAATAAACACATTATATTCCCTTTTTCCACTCTTATTTTCTACATGGTATCACAGCAGGTTTAAAAAAAAAAAGGGTTAAACCCTAATTAGTGAAACCCTAATCCCCCCACCCTCATCTGTCTGCCACCCACACCCACCCGCCGCCGCCACACCTCAGCCGTTCACCTCGCCCGCCGGCGCCGCGCCGCTGCCTGGCGCTGTCCCGCGCGCCGCTGCGGCGCTGTCCTCCGCGCAGTAAGAACGCCGCCCTGGCTCCGGCACACTAGCACGCACCATCTCCTCGCCGCTCGCGCCGCCGGACCGCCGTCCTCCGCCGCCCATGGCCTGAATGACTTATTCTTTATTGTCATCATATTCTTTGCTCCCTAATGCTGCTCTGATTCCTCCTTTGTTTCCTTAAAATGGCTAATGTTTACCAGCAACGTGCTTTGACTGTTAATTTGAATGAAAGGGTGCATACGATTCCATTAAATTGTGAGGAATATGAGCAGCTACTCCATCGCCCTGCTGCTCCCTCTGCCACACCTTCCTCTTCGGGTACCTTTATTGCGTCTCACGGTGAGTCTTGGATGATAGATTCCGGCGCTACTAGCCATCTCACGGGTAATCGTTCTTCCTTTTTAACCTTCTCTACTTCTCCAAAATTCCCTCCTGTTCGACTAGCTGATGGTTCCTATCTCCTATATCTGGCTCCGGCACAGTTCGACCCACAGATTATCTAACCCTAACCAATGTGCTCTTTGCCCCCAAGTTCCCTGTTAATCTACTATCTGTTAATCAGCTTACTAAAACACACAATCTATTTAGATAGGTATCTTTGTTATCCATTAAGTTGTAGTTATCTTTAATTCCACCACTATATATATAGGTGGAATGATTAATAATAAACACATTATATTCCCTTTTTCCACTCTTATTTTCTACATTTGGCTTGCTCGATTTTGCTAACTCAGCAGCTGAACCTTTTAGAGGTTGAATGCGGTAACTTGCCCGGGACAAGCCAAACAAGTTGCTCTTCTGCAGACCATGATGATATGCCGACTGTGCTTTGGATTTGCATGTGAACACAATTCGGCACGTTGACGACTTCGAGAAGGTGCGGACAGCAGATTCATCGAAGGGCCCAAAATTAGCAAATTCTTCTTTTACATGTTGCACAGGCGGCATTCTTGCAGGATGAAAAAATTTAATGGTCATCACTGTCTGTTCAGTATCCTCGATCAAAGATTCTATCTGTTCAGTTGAACGCTCTTCATGATTTGCCACTACGGTTGTCTTGGTGCTAATTTGATCTCCTTGGAGATCTGAGTATTGGTTGTCAACAACCTTCTTTCTTGCCACCATGGAGTCAATTGTCTTCCCTTTCTTCTGCTTATTTGTAATTGTGTCCTCTTGAACATCAGGACTGCTCCTTTTCTTGTTGGACCGACTGAGATCATCAGAGTCGAATATACGCAACTGAGGCATGGAAGCATCTTGAAGAGATCTCTTTTGAGAGACATTCTTTCTCAAATTATTGTTTTGGATTCCGACTTCTGAAACTTTCAATTTAGCTTGTTTAGCGCCATCTTCTATCATAAGTGGATCACTGGATCTAGGATATTGTGGAGAACCTTCAAGCTCTTCCAATTGAGGACTGGCTGAAAGCAATTCAAGAGCATTTATTCAAAGAAAACAGAAAGAACAAGACAGTAAGTCTGCAACAACAATCAAACAGCAAAGATTTCTCAAAGAAGAGTGATTAGAAGTCAGAAGCATTAGGACCAAGAATGTAGGAAACCAAGCAAAAAAATCTTTACCACATGAAAATGCAAGCAAGAAACGGTTTATGGCATCGAGTGTTAATACAAAAGGAGAATGCTTCCCCATGATTACCAAAGTAACAGCACTCTCTGAGAACTTCGAGTGAGACTTGAAAGGGATTAGCATATTCATGACAGATAACTAAAAACCCAAAACTCATCACTTTCAAATGACATGTATGTTCCACCATAAGTCCCCTTGCGATATGTTGCCTTCAGCTTTGGGAGGTTATTCGTAAATGCAAGAGCTCCAGATTTGTGATATTTGGACTTAGTGTTAAATATGAAATGCATTACTACTTGAAGATACTATCACTTCCTATCTGTTTATAGAACACAAGATCACAGAAGAGTTCAAGAATACATAAAACAAATGCATGCCATTCACTAACATTGTTATCCTCTTGAAAATTCCTCGAGAAACCATTCTCTAGATGCAACCAAGACATGGTTAAAAATATTAGGCCCGTACAGGCGTTCAGAATGGTTTTCCACAATAAGATGACACAGAGTATTTAAACAACTATAACTTTTAATTCAAGTTGCAAACATTCGCAAGTAAATTCAAGAAGCATTGAATTTTCAACTTCACATCACATCATCTTCCTTAATGCAGAGTATGGTATATGGTTTACCACATGAGCAAGTCATAAACTCGCGAAACAATTATTTGTATAAACCATACAGGAAAACACACAAAATAAGGTAATTACCTTGATCTGGTTTTTTCTTGCCATATGAAACATCAGCATGATGTTCACTGTCCGCAGCTTGTGCCTCAAACTCCTGGGGATAGGTCTCATCGGGTTCTTCAAATACTGATTTCCTGTAAGCAAGAACTCTTGCCACATTCCTTGTCAAAGTAAAATTGTTTTGGGTATCGATGGTAGGATTTAAAGCCAATTTTTGCAAAAAAGAAACCATCTCTCGGGGCTTAAAACCATTTCTCGCCTTCTTAATTTGCTTAATAGAATACTTACTTCGAGCACCATAGCCAGCCACATCAACTTCAAGAAAACCTTGGACCTCGGTAGGCCTAAAATTAGAAGGATTGAGGCACTTACAGGTCAATCCAAGCGCAGATCTTTTCTTGACCTCAAACAAGGCCTCTTCAACAGCCGCCAAGAATAAATGATCCTCTGACTGCCTTGATTTCTCATCAAAGTGAGGCTCAAAAGGAACAACATTTTCCGGTTCAAGCCATCCATAAGTGTTATCGCCAAAAAAAGCAACAAGAACGCGACCCTTTTCCTTTGTGAGTCAAGCTGATAAAGTAGCAAGAGCTTCATCATAGATCTGGCCAGGCCACCATGGATGAGGATCAATTTTTCCCCAAACAAGTTCCCCAAAATCAAAATCACGACCTAAGGTCTTCAACCACTCCTTACTCAATGGCCTAAGCATCTCAATGGCAGTCCCCTATGCTGAAAAATTCAACCAAATGAAGTTCTCAATATATACACACTCGCCCACCTTATTCCCTTGTCCCTATCTTCTGCGCTCTGGTTGTAACGCTCGCCTTTAATAATTTCAACCAACCGCATTAATCCATCACACTTTACGGAAAACGCATTACCACCACATTGACTTTCCTCTCTGGTATCCAAGACTGCTGAAATCCGATTCGCAATTTCTCCTCTCATTCTAATCCAGCTAGATTTTATAAATCTCGCTGTTCCTGATGCTACGCTGTCATACACTAGATAACCATTTCTAGACCTTTTAGCCTCTGATCTTCCGAATTTTACTCGTGTAAACAAGTCAATCAAAGCAAGCTCCAAATGCTTGATTTCTCCACACTCCATCTTCAAGGGGTACAAAAAGCTTCCCTTATGCTCTATCAAGTAGTGGATCAAGTGGCCATTTCAAGCCAAGTTCTAATATCTCTTAACCGATTTTCACTCAAAAGCCTACTCCAATGTTTGATTACAATAAGACAAATAGTACAGGACTATAAGAGCAAAATCACTATGTGAATTCATGTACATGCAAAGTAGCATTAACCAAACAACATAATGCACATCACCTTGAAAGAAATTCAAAAACAAAAAACAATAGCAACTTAACATTTCCTGGCAATATGTATATACCAAAGAACTCATCTTGGATAAATACAATTTTGGTCCTCAAACCAAGCTACTTATGCAATTTTGCTCCTTAAACAATTTGAAGTTGCAGTTTTGGTCCTCAAACTGTTGTTCTTTTGTGTTTTTAGTCCTTTCATTAATAAAACCGTTACAGTTAACAAAAGTTTCATTTGAAGGGAAAAATTAGTCATTTCCTCCCATTTGGTGGCATTATCCAAGTTTTTTGGTCCAATGCGCCCATTTTCCTGTGAGCTTCAGAGAGAAAAAAGCCAAAAAAATGAATTTAAGCAACAGATTTTCTATATAATCTTAGCAAAACATTGTCAAATTTCTGTTTTGTGTATAATGCAATACCTGGAACATATGTGTAACACAAAATATTGGCTTTATCATATTTATTTTATTGTCTTATAATATTAGCTTTATCATGTTTATTTTACCCATAGAATAGAAAATTTCAGAAATAAAGACAAAATAAATAAAGTTAAAGTTAAGATTACATAGAAAATTTATTGCTTAAGTTCATTGTTTTGGTTTTATCTCCCTTGAAACTTGAAGAAAAATGAGGAAAATGGGTGTATTAAACCAAAATTTTGAAAAAATACCACAAAACAGAAGAAAAATGAGTGTTATTTCCCCTGAAACTTCCTTTAAGGATTGTATTAACGGAATAACTAAAAATGCCAAACCGCTTGAGTACCAAAATTGCAATCTCAAATGATTTCAGGACCAAAACTGCATAAGTGGTCAAATGATTTCGAGATCAAATCTGCATAAGTGGCTTTGTATGAGAACCAAAATTGCAATTATCCAGAACTCAACTACAATCTGCATAAGTGGCTTTGTATGAGAACCAAAATTGCAATTATCCAGAACTCAACTACAATCTGCATAAGTGGCTTTGTATGAGACCCAAAATTGCAATTATCCAGAATTCAACTACACCCTCCAAACATCACATTTATCACAAGAAACCTAAAACCCTTCACAGCACTTGTTTTCCCAAAACCATTTGTCACTCTTTACTTTCACATTCTTCTTAATTTGATAAAAAATCTCAAGCTGATCAGAAAGCAACACTAACAACCCAATATCAACATCAAGCAAATACCAATGAGAGAGCATCAATCAGAAATTTCATGCATTAACATTCAGTAAATCAACATTAATAACAAAAGAAATAGAAAATTGAACATAACATACCAACCGGGCGGGAAGTTCTTCAGGAAAATCTATTCCGTATAATCAAAACAACACATAAACCCTGAATACATATATATTCATACAGAGTTCAAACACGCGCAGTGGGTGTGAATGAAGCTGATAGTCGTTGATCAAGGGAAGAAGCTGCTTCTCCACTGTTCTCCCCTACACAGGACTTCGTCGGAAGTACTTTTCACATTCTATTTACGAAAATATGCAATATACCCTCAATAAAAAAAAAAATTAACAATTTACCTTTTTATATTTTTTAAAATATAGTAATTTATTTTTTTATATTTTTAAAATAAAGTGATTTACCTTCCTAAATAGGGAAAAAATTGAGGTAAATTGTCTCATTTTTAAAAACACATAAGGGTAAATTGCTATATTTTTTTATAAGTTTTCTTATTTACAATACCACAAATATGTACTTGCCTACTCATTCTATTTTATATTCTCTTTTTAATCAATTTATATATATTATTGAAAAATATACAGAAAAAAAAAAAAAAACTATTTTGGAAAAAGAGTGAAAATTAGTTTCAGGCTTAATTTGGACTGCTGGATTAGAATTTCAAAGCAAATTTTGTATAAAATTTTCAAACGATTTTATATTGAAGAATTTAATATTTATCAATGTTTAACAAAATAAAATTAAAAAGCAAAATAGATGTAACGCGAGTAAAAAATTGCTCATTTGTATACGTTTTATGGTCTTTTGGTTTAATTTTTCACAATTCTCGATGAGGCCTGTAAAAAATACGTTAGCACTACAATGCTAAAATCAATAAACAATGACGAAATAAAAAATATATACTATAATAAAAGAGAACCCTTTGAGCGTATCAACTTTAAATTACTCCAATTTATCCTTCATTTCATTTTTTTTTCTCTTTCAAATTATTTGATCATATGAGTAATTTCAATATTTTTTTAAATAATTTTATAATTATTTTTTTCCTCATAGCCACCCACTACCCCACATTTCTTTTACTCCTTACTTCTCCATATTTATTATAATTTATAATTATAAGCTATTCTTTTAACAAAAAAAATTATTTCTTATCATCTCACATCAAAAAAAACTTTATATGCTCATTGGAACCGTGTGCAATGATATCTAGTTGAATTAAAAAGAAACATAACTGAGAATAGCAGTTTAGTACGAGAATATTTTGAATAGTTCTATTCTTAGACATGTGAGTGTTGCAAATTATATTACCTTTTATCTGAGGGGAGGAGACTGTTTTTATAGTCTTCACCCCCTGCTGGATGGGAGAATGCCACACCCTCGGGACTTGGGAAAACAGTTAATATTTGGGGATAAAATTTGAAAGGATTGAATTTGAGCTTTATAACATATTTGAAGATAAATTATAAATCTATAAATATTAACACAAATACACACATTAATACACACACTCGATGGAATCACAGGTAAGAATTTTGATTTTTAATTTATATGTTTATATTATTTGATTAGTGTATTTATTAAATATAATTTTATATTATTCAATTTTAATACTTAACAGGAAAATTTTATAAGTTTGACTATTTATAAATTAATTATTGATTAAATATCTCATTTGCAGTAAGAATATTATAGTGAGTTAATGAAATTACTTGTTTTATTAGATTTCATCATTGCTACAATCAATTTACTGAATTTACTCGAGTTTATTAGCCAAATACTTAATTATATATATTGTTGTTTAATTAATCACTATAATAGTAAAGAATTGATGAAAATTAATAGTAATATTACAAAGTGATGTGGATGTAGTTTTAATTTACGGATTAGATGGGAATTTTACCCTCGGCACAATTGCGCACTAGGTGGATATTTAATTGTAGAGAGAGAATTTTTTAGTGAGGGGTTTTATGAGTTGTATTTTCAATGAATAGTGAGTTGTATAAAATAATAATATTTTTAGTATTTATAGTGGTGTTGGAAGTTATATTGTGTGATAGGGTGTATATGTCTATTGTGTGGTTTATTCATAGGAACTTCTATTTTGTCCTTAAAAATAAATATTTTAATGTTAATATGCACATCATATATCCCCCCACTCTCGGATGGAATACTTAGCTCCTGGCGCAGTATTTTATCCGAGAGTAAATACATCCTTCCCAGACCAAGCGTATTAAACACAAGGGAATGGGTGGGTGGGAAGCCATTAAATGTTCCCCACCCACCTCATTCTTTACCTTTCTTTTTCCACCCCTTCATTCTCTTCATTTGTCTTCTCCCACCTCATACTAGCCTCTCTCCTCTTCCAATGGCGGGTAAAGGTAATTCCTCAACTCTTTCTATTTAGCTCGTTTTTGTTACTCGCTTTGTGTTTTGTTTTCGTTTGTGGTTTGTCGAGAGTAGTAGTTTGAATTTCTTTGGGGAAAGTGGGAATTGGCGAACACCGTGTGAGATGGGGGATGGGGGGATGGCGGCCGCCACCTCGAGCTGAGGCGGGGGGGGGGGTGCCTCATCGAGCTGGGAGGAGGACTGAGGCCTCCCCCCTCCCGTCCAGCTCGAGGCAGTGGGGTCAGAAGCCTCCCCCCTCGGCTCGAGGCATTGCCTCGAGCTGAGGCTGTCGGGGAGCACCCCCTTCAGCTCGAGGCGGTGCCTCGAGCTGGTCTGGGGGTGGCGGTCCCCCCTTTCCAGCCCGAGGCACTGCCTCGGGAGGCCCAGTAGGAGGGGATTCTGCCAATGCAAGGAAAGCCCTGGTTCGCACAGCTAGGAGAAACAATTGGCAACCGCCCAACCAAATCCACAACATAAACTCAGACAAGCAAGGAGAAATTGCATTCGGCGAGCAAGACCTAGATCCGATGCGAAATCAGAATAATGATGCTTTGGTCATCTCGGCCACGTTTTCAAATTTTTGGGTAAAAAAAGTTTTAGTGGATAGCGGAAGCTCCGCGGACATTATATTCCACGACGCATACGTCCAGTTAGGGGTAGATAATACTCAGTTGCGGCAGGTAAACACCCCTCTCACAGGCTTCAGTGGTGAGATGATCGAGCCCCTAGGAGAGGTAACCTTACCATTATCGTTAGGTTCTTATCCGAAGAGATCCACCAAAATGGTGAAGTTCCTGGTGGTCAAGGCCCCGTCCGCCTGCAACAACATCCTAGGCAGACCAAGCTTGAACCTCTTTCCGTGCAATAGCGTCTACATTCACATGAACTTAAGTTCCCTACTTCGGATGGGGTGGGGGAAGCCGTGGGAGATGAAAGAATGGCTAGAGAATGTTACGCGAATACCTTAAGAGATCGCGAGAAAGACTAGGAGGAGTGCCCTATCAAAAAGGAAAAAGAAAAATGACGGACATGGGCCTCGAGATAAAGGACGCCCCAAAGGAACCCTTCGGAAAAATCGGAGGGGAAAGAAGGGTGGAAGCCGTAGAGGAATTGAAAGTCATCAATCTCTCTAAAGATGACGAAAAGACTACAAAGATAGGCACGACAATGCGCCCCTCCACTGAAAGGGGGGACTATGATGTAGATATGCGTCCCACATCGGTTGCAGACGAGGAGCTTGAGTGGCTTATAAGTCCCAAGACCTCCTCTCCCTAGCGAGGCGCCTTTTCAGGACAAACCCGTGAGGCTCATACGGAGCCAAAGTGGACAATACCTCGCGCAACGGGGCACCGATTAAGTCGCATGTCGCATCAATGGCGTCGTCTGTGGGAACGAGGCCATGTGCCTCTACCCAAGCCCCTCGTCTGGGGGGCTATGATGTAGATATGCGTCCCACATCGGCTGTAGACGAGGAGTTTGAGTGGCTTATAAGCCCCAAGACCTCCTCTCCCTAGCGAGGCGCCTTTTCAGGACAAACCCGTGAGGCTCATACGGAGCCAAAGCGGACAATACCTCGCGCAACGGGGCACCGATTAAGTCGCATGTCGCATCACAAAGTTATACTTAAGAAATATTAGAAAATTATATTTGAGAAATATTATGGTTCTTCAAAAGGGATATGTTATTTTTTATAATAATTTAATTTAGGGATGGCAAAAAATGATAGTTATAAAAATATGAGTAGTTTGATAAAATAAAGGGTTAAATATATTTTGCACCCTTGAACTATGCATTTAGTCGCATTTACACCCCTAAATTTTTATGAGTTCATTGATAAATTGGATATAATTTTGGAAAGCCTAGAAAATGTCTAGTTATTTAGAAGAAAATAAAACAGAAGTTTGAATTTCTATAAAAGAAATATTGAAAGATTGTTCGAAAATATATGAATATTATCTAATATTTTATTCAAAATTTACAATATTCTCTATATATTAACCATACATATTACTTTATTATAGAACGCGAAGATAAAATAGATAATCGAGCAGCTCTTTGTATTAACGTAATCGTTTTAAAATTTGAGTTAAGTATAGCTAATTGAATTATATATTTATATATGATGTTGGTATATTTGGTTGTTCATGGTTTATTATTTGTTTGGATTGCGTTATTATTCGATGAAGTTGTCGTTATGTGTTTATTTGCTATTATGTGTGTAGGGGTAAAGATTGATAGATCATTGTGTTATATTATATTTGATTGTTGAACGAGGTTGAGCGATGATGATGTTATTGATGAGAAATTGATTGTTGGATGGAATTAAATAATGAATTATTGATGGGAATATTGTGATTTGAAATAAAGAGATGGCTCAACTAACCTGGGCAAATACGATGGTTTACGATGGTGTGATTGATGATGAGCTTTGTGTTTTCATGATGATGTGATTGATGATATGATGTGTGATGAGAAAAATAAATAATATAGCTAGATATCATGGTGTTAGAATAGGTGACCAGCAAGTGAATTAGATTGGCAGTTATTTGCCAATCTTTATCAAAGTAAATAATGATAAAAAGTATTCGTTAGTGACTTAAGTGTTTGTTGTATTTACTACTAACATTGAATGGTGTTTAACATCACAACAAATACCCACACATCGAATGGTTAACCTCATAAAGTTGGGGTGCACATAGGTTGGCAGCCAAGGGTGAAGCGAAGCCCCGTCGAACCTAACAAGAAAAATCGTATTTTACTCGATATATTATCTAGACATCATAGAATGGCATATGCCATCAAAACTTTGTATTTAATCCTCAACCCCAGCATTTATAAATATAGGAAAGAAGAAAAGTGCATATTCTAGTTATCACAAACTTAATATAAAAACTCAGTGAAAGTCTAATATATATATATATATATATATGCAATTATGTCACTAGGGCTCCCCACTCAACATATATCTACTGACCCTCCTATTAATATTGATGATCGGGTCATGATTTAATTTGCCTAGTCACTGCGTTCTATCTCCTGAAAAAAAAATACGTGATAAGGAATAAGTTGCCAACTCAGTAAATATAGCTAATTAGTTTATATACATATGTATACACATATACGCAAACACAATAAGACCAAATTCATGCGATTACACCAACCCACAAATTTTCAACATGCCATCGCCATGAAATCATGAAATAACTAATACCACAATCATGCATCTGTCTACAATACAATATATCCATAATAATTATTTATTTTCTTAGGGCTCTGCTTACATAAATTGGAGCGGCTCACTCAATGGTTTTTGCAGGCTATCATCATCTCAATCATAATATCTCATCTTTTTTTTCTCGATATCCCACAACACTAATCTCGTATGATACCCCATCATCAATAATATCACTTAGCACATAGCTCGTATGATATCCCATCGTCAATCGTATAGCATATCACACAACTGGTACGATATATCACATAATCTCCATTTCAATGACAACAAATAACTCAACATTAATCATATTATCACAAACCATTGCAATATGGCCTTCAGTTAGGTAAGTCATCTTTTTATTTCAACTCACAAGATCAATATCATTAACTTCATTATTCAATTTTATTTAATAATTATTTTTTCGTCAATAACTTTCTCATTCAATTTCATTCAACAATCAATTACACGATTACATAATCATTCATCTGGCATCCGTACAACACAGCCACAGATAAACATAATAATAATTTTCACAGATATCAAGGTAATTTAGACAAATTTAGACAAATAGCCAATAACTAACGATCATCTATATAAACAACAAATATATACAATCCATATATATTTATCCATTTTTTTTACACCATAGCCATAGATAAGTATATAACAATAAATCCACATAACAACAAGATAATCCAGATAAATAACAAATAATTCAGGATCAAGTATATAACAAAGTATATAACTATATATATATATATATATATATATATATCCATGTATGCAATATATTGATTATATATATTATAATTTATTATAGGACGCAAAAATAAAGTAGAGGGTTGAGTTCCTCCTATTAACTTAATCATTTTGAGACTTAAGGTAAGCACTGTTAATTGGATTTTAAGTCGTGCTGCTATGCTTATTAGGTGAGTCAGTAATGTTATCTTGAGTTGAAAATTCTAGCTACGTAACTATAGAGATATTACATTTTGAGTGAATTTGTATTTCGTGAGTTATTGATTTTAATATAAATTCCTTATAAAAAGGTTTTGATTAAGGAGGGTGTATGGATAACTAGATGTATTAAAATATAGTGTCGTACGGGGGTGCTATATTGGTGGTATTATCGCAGGGATTAGATTCTTTGAGGATATTTGGCAAAAAATACTATAATTGAATCCATATAAATCTAAGGTAAAAATTTAGGATTAATATAGGAGCAAATGTCATGTGAATGAGCTATTACCAGTTCCTCCGCCCAACGTTCTTTGCTGAAGAGCTCTTCACTTCGGCTAGTTCTCCTCAACAGTGGAGCCAAAGGGTAAACGATAAGCGAATCCCCTCCCGAAGCCTAGTTTGAGGGCTAAAGGGTTAGCTAGCTCTTTGGTTCCTCTAATTCCTTATTTTGTTACATGGGCTAGAACTCCCAGTTCCTTACGGGTCAAGGTTATTCCCTATTACAAAAGAAGGTGATAACAACCAGATTGCAGAGTTTCTAAGGGGAGCCCTTCCACCTTTGGATAGGACCTATATGGAGGTTTGCCTTGTCCTAAAGCCTTTGAGCTTGTTTGCTTCTCATTTTAGCAAGGTAAGTGTTACGTAACATTTACAATGTCTCGAAATGTTATTATAGATCGCTGACATGTTTACATGTATTAGGCAACCATCCTAGTTGGTGGCTATCTTAATTGGCTGGAGGAATAGAAAACCTAATACTAAAATAAGCAGCATAAACAATAAAGTATCTCTTAGTGGGGGCTCCCTAATCCTTTGTCGTAAGAAAGAGAAACAAACTAACGGGCAAAGGGTAACCCAATCTTCCTCCGAATAAGTTTGAGCTCTTTACAACTAAGTGACTATCACATATCCCAATATCCACAACACCGACTGAGGAGACCCCTTTTCATTGACGACATTCCCCACCCACGCCTAAGGCCATTACTATGCTCGGTCTCCCGACCACCTCGGGAACATCCGCTTCCTCCTCTTCATCCTCATATACAACCTCCTCAACCTCACTATCGGATACTTCCTCATCAATATGACCATCATCAATATGAGACTCATCACCTCCTGAATTACCCGAGTCCAAGTCGTTCGATTCCTCTAAGTAATCACTTGAATCAAAAGAAGGGCACTCAAGCAAACTCATATTATCGTAATATGATCGAGATAATACCCTTCCAAATATTTAAGGGCATCATTCCATTGACGAAACACCAAGTCAGATAGAGGAACATGAGCCCCGAGACAAACTCCAGTCGGCGGGGGAACCTCGCTACCCCAGCCTGAGGCAATGCCTTGGGCTAGCAGGGGAAACCTTGGTAGCTGGCAAGGCCGTCTCGCTAGGCCAGCCTGGGGCTGGCGCAAGAGGCACTCTTCCCAATTTTTACACCTAAAATAAACCATAGATACATACACCTTACCACACTCAAAAATTTCCAACCCCTCTGTTAACACTCAAAATATCATATTTTTTTTTAATACAAGTTCTTATACATAATTTGACACCACTACTAAAAAATTATCTCACTAGACCAAAATTAGACCTCAGAGTGTCGTTGTGTCGAGGGTAATTTTTCCATTCAATCCCTTAGTCAAGACCACTACCACATCATATATACACACACACACACCCACACACACCTGTTGGTATATTTGGTTGTTAATTATTGATTATTTGTTTGGACTATGTTGTTATTCTATGAAATTACCGAAATGTGTTTATTTGCAATTATGTGTGTATGGTAAAGATTGATAGATTATTGTGTTATATTGCATTTGATTGTTGAACAAAGTTGGATGATGAAGTTATTGATGGGAAATTGATTATTGGATGAAATTAAAGTAGGGGTGTTTAGTTCGGTTAACTGAACCAAATTAATTCACCCAAAATCATAAATCGAACCAAAAAGCTTCAGTTCGGTTTTAGTTATAATCGATCTTGGTCGATTTTTTCGATTTAAAAACTGAAAAACTAATTTTTTTTTTTTTAAAATAAATTTGGTATTTTTTTCAATATTGTCCAAAATACATACCAAACAAAATCCAACTAAAGTTCAAGCACAACTAAACAAAATCAACAAAAATTCAATTAGGCATTTCACTCATTCACTTGAAAGGTGCCATTTGATGATTGAGCAGACGAAACCTGTATTTCGAATTTAGATGGGATTTATACATGAGATGTTCGTGTCAATCTTGACATCAGATGTTGCAGATGCCTATTTCAAACAATGCAGAGGACGGGAGTTGGAGTAGGAGATTGAAAATGTACAAACATCTTCTATCTTTTTCTTGTATATGTTTGAAAAATTGTCATCAATTTTTTACATCAACTGTTACACCAATCCCATGAGTAAGAAAATGGAAAAGAACCCCACTGCAGCGAGAAAACGAAACACAATCATGAATTTCATAGGTGATGTGGTTGTGAGTTTTGGTTAAGGGATGGAAAGGGAATTTTACCTTCGGCACATCATCAGGTGAAATTAATCCTAGAGAGAGAGGGTTATCTGTTGTCAAAACAGTGAATAGTCACCCGGTATAAAAAATAATATTTTGAGTATTTATAGTGGTGTTGGGAGTTATGAAATAGTAGTGGTGTATGTATTTATTGTATGTCTTATACATATAAAAATAATTTTTTGCCCTTGTAACTAAATGTGTATTAACAACATATACATCATATAGCCCCACCTCTCGGATGAAATATTTAATACCTGGTGTAGTATTTTATCCGAGAGTAAGAAGACACAATAAGTGTTTAAAGGTTTAATTTATTTTGAACTAGGGGTGTCAATGGGTAGGGTAAGATCCTGCCAAGACCCATTGATTAAGACCCAGACCCTGACCAGACCCAATGAATATTTTTAGACCCAAACATATTAAAAAAATATAGATTGGGTCTGGATAGGATTTCTACCCATCAATACCCATTGGTCTAAGTACTCAATTTGGACCCAAAAAATATATTTATTTTTTATTGTCCAATTGAATTATTATTTATTAATCAATCAATTGCGGTGAATTGAATTTTTGGTTTGTACCAAAAATTCAATTTGATTTTCAATTATCTTAAAAAAAAAGATCAGTACAATCCATCGGTACGATTTGGTTGGTCAGTTAACCGTACTGACCGAATAACTGAAATTAAAGAATATATTAATATATTATAGTTTTATAAAATATATTAATATATATATAAATTGTATTTATATTATAATAATATAATTTAATTTCTATTATTTAAAATTTAAAAAAAAACTATTAAATTAATTAACTGACAATTTTTTTTCTTATGACTTTGGTAATTCAGTTATTAATCGAACCAAATTCAAAAAAATATATATATTCGATTATAATCGAATCGAGCTGATTAGTTCAGTTTGATTATCGTTACGCCAAATTTTTTGGTTAATCAAAAAATCGATTCGATTAACCAAATTGAACATACGTATAAATTGTCGGTAAAAATCAAAAATAAAAAATTAATTTAATCAGTATGATTTGCAAAGAAAATTGAATTAAAAAAAGAAGAGAAAATTGGGTTTGGGTCTAGGTCTGATTGGGTCTAGAGACCCATGGGCCTTGATTAGGATAAAATGGATTGAGTAGGGTTTGGGTCTGGGTAAAGATGATTGGCTCCTTTTGGGTATGGGTCTTACCCTACCCATTGACACCCCTAGTTTGAACAACTATCTGGGCCCAATATTATTGTTGAAGGTGGCCCAAGTCATTTGATTGGACGGTGGGGAGGAAATGCTGGTGGACCACAACTATTTTGGGTGCGCAAATATGCGTGCGGCCTTAAAGTTAGTCATAGACAGCTCGAAGCAATGAACTTAACCAAGGTACTCCGAACCCAAGCTTCAGTCCGGTGACTTAGGTCGAGCTCGCAAACCTCGAGCTATCTCGAACTTAACCTTGAAGCCGGTGCTCGAGCTGGAACACTGCTGGCGCGTGGTGCTAGTCCAGCGACCGCGTTAGGTGCTCGAGCTCGAGGAGGTGACCAAAGGCTCGAACAATCAGCGCAACGGTGTCTCGTCCACTGGGTTTTGAACCCAGGTTAAAAGGATGACAAGTGGAGACTTCAATCTCCACCACCTAGTATCTTTTATTTTTTACTCTCACTCTTTAATATAGAAGTTATTCAGAGTAATATCATTTATTCTAGTCATTCTTCATTCGTAAGTCTTTCACATTTTTTTAGGATTTCGATGTCATCTTCAAGAGATAGACTCTCGGTTACATTAGAGGATCTTCATGCGTTGTGGAACTGATGATCGGTCACTAAATTGTCTTTCTCTATCAATGATAGAAGGTATTTTTATTTCTATCCCTATTTAGGGTGTAAATTTTTTATTATTATTATTTTTTTAAAAATTTATTTTAGAGAGGTTGGCCTTTTCTCGAATTCTAGGTGGGTGAGGAAAAGTTGACAACTCTCACTTGGCCCGTGGTTTACATATTCTTTCAATTATCCATGTTGAATCAAATTTTCTATCTCATTTTCAGGTGATGGCATTCCTCCGTCATGTGCCCCCTGTCCCGGTGAAAATGGCAATACTTGTCAGATTTAAGTCTCTTAAGGTTATCTTTCATCTTTCTCGGCTATTGATTGATTAGCCCTTGTTGTTCTGTCATGACTAGAATTTCCCCCTGGATGCATTCAAGAGGGTGTAGTGGGCGAACCCCATTGGAGGTAAGTGTTTGCGCTCCCCTTTTTGGTTCTTTCTCCTCTTCCCAACCCTTCCTCTTGTCGCTAAAAGAAGGGTTTAAAGCATTCGACTCCTCAATCCTAATATATTTTTGTGATCGTATGAACAAGTCTTCCATAGTGCTAGGGGGCTTGCTGGCTATAGACTTCTTGAATCTTCCAAGTATCAAGTTTTGTTGGATGATGCTAGCCAACAACTCATGATTAATATGTAGCACCTCGTGTACTGTTTCCACAAACTTTTGAATGTAATTTCTTAACGGCTCATCTTCTCTCTAACGAAATGTTAACAATATACCGTCGTTTTTAGACTTTCTCATTCATGAAGAAGTGACGCAAAAAATGTTGACTCAACTACTCGAGGTTGGAGATAGTTCTAATGAGCAGTTGGTTGAACCACACTAAAGTACGTTTGGAAAGCATAGTGCGAAAGACCTTGCAATAGGTGGCATCACTCAAGTCGTACCAATCATTTTAGCATAAAATTTGTCCAAATGTTCTTGTAGGTCCCCTGTTCCATCATATTCTGACAGATTCGATACTTTGACACCCGCTGGAAGTGCTTCAACTAAAATTGCAGAGGAGAAAGGGCTTCGTCGTGGAGGGGCGACGTCCAAGGGCAAATAAGGTTCCTCAGCTCCCCTTGATGGGAGGGAAGCAGTGGGTTGCCGCAGTTGGGGGGGGGGGGGGGGGGGGTTTGCTCTTGTGTCTGAGCGACTTTGGGTAGGGAAACTCTATTGTTCACCTCTTCCCGCCTCTATTCCTCCTTCTCGGGAGCCGAGGATAATTTTTTTTAAGATTTATTATAATTAGAAACTTTTCTTTTCTTTTTTTTATATGTTCATAAATGCTATAGAAGTATTAAATACCAAATTTTAGAGTAGTATTTAAATTTTTGATGTCTATGTTTTATATTTGTAAAAAATAGAATTAGTCTTATTGATTTTTATAACAATTTCTTACAAAATGAGTTTAGTTATGAAATGTATTATAATTAGAGGTTTTAGAACGTAGTATCATTAGAGATGCTACATCGCGGATGTGCATTATTTTTTGTTTGCTTGTGTTTTCATTTTTTATTTTTAATTTTTTTAAATAGTAATGACTGTAAAATATATTTATGTATACGTATTTTTATTAAAACTATATTAATTTGACATCATAGTTTAATATAAAAGACAATCTCATTAATAATTCAGACTTATTTTTTTCACACAAAAGATTACATAAAATTAAAAATACATATTTTTGGTTGAAAACAGAAGTACAAGGTATATATAAATATTTTAAAATTCTTTTTCCAAATCATAAAAATTATAAGTTTACGTTTTTGTAATTTTAGGTCTTGTTTACCGGCACATACTTAGTTGCATATCTGCATTAATTGAGTCCAATATATCGTTCACAATTTATTTTGACGACCTAGTAATAACGTCTAGATTTTGGTGTTGGGCTCTATTATGCCAATATTTGTTGGATTACCTTTTACATATTTACACATTTACTCCCATTTTCGACTATCAATTGTACATCTTATCTTTTATTTTCTCTAATAGTTTATCTAAATCACCCACTACATTAAATACTCTGACAATTTGTCTCTCAAATCACCCACTGCATTAAATAGCCCACTGGCAATTTTGTCCAATACATAAATATTAATAAATTCCGACAAATACTGATCAAATTCAAATTCATGCATCGGCCTACAGTTCGACTGTAAAATATATTCCACACATTAATAGATTCAAATCGCGCTGCAAAAATAGTATTCAAATACATAAAATTTTTTAATTTTTAATTGTAACAAATAAATTTAAGTCTATTTAGTCAAGACATTGTGTGTGTGTGTGTGGGGCGTGGAATCTAGGCTCTACGCTGGCAAAATTTAGATCCTACCAATATTTGTTGGGTTATATTTTTACATATTTACACATTTACTCCCCACTTTCGACTATCTATTATTCATCTTGTTTTTTATTTTCTCTAAAAGTTTATCTAAATGACCCACTATATGAAATACTCTGACAGTCTGTCTCTCAAATGATCCACTATGTTAAGTACTATGACAATCTATCCTCAAATGACCCACTGCATTAAATAGCCCATTGGCAAATTTGTTCAATACATAAATAGTAATAAATTCTGATAAAAAACTGACCAAAATTCAAATTCATGCATCGGCCCTACAATTCGACTGTAAAATATATCCCACACATTAATAGTATTCAAATCGCTCTAAAACAATAGTATTCAAATCCATAAAATATTTTATTTTTAATTTTAACAACTAAATTTAAGTCTATTTAGTCAAGACATTGTGTGTGTGGGGGGGCATGGAATCTGGCCTCTATTCTGCAAAAATTTAAATCCTACCAATATTTGTTGGGTTATCAAGGTACACGGTGGGCCGGGTCGACTCAAGATTGGCACAGACCAGCCTGGAAAAGCCTGACCCAAGACCAACCCACTACTTTTTATGACCGGTCCTAGGGTGGTCCTAGGCCTTTAAATGGTCCCCAATTTAGTCCATTTATATATCTAGGCCCAGCCTGATTGAGGCCCGGAGCAGGACCAGACCAGGCTCAAATCAAGCCCAAATGTGTTTATTTTATTTTTACTTTTCTTGTAAAATAAAATTTTACTTTTGAACAATTACTTAAATTTATACTAATATTGTGAAATAAAATAAATAGTAAAATTAAATCACACAAAAATCATAAGTATAAGAAATAATAGATAATTACATAATGAACTTAAATGATAATAAATTCAAAAAATATTTATAATAAACTTTGAAGAATATAATTAAAAGATATTAATCAATTAAAGTACTAAAAATTTAGAAATAGAACAATAATGAAAATAATTCTTAGAGTTTCAAAAGTATAAAAAAACTATTAGAATAGTTTGTTTATGAGAATAAAATAAAATTTATAGGTCATGCACTGTTATTATATAATAAATTGGCCCAAAAGGCTCAACCCAAGCCCGGCTCAGGACCAAGTGGTCCTGGGCCACTGGGTTGAGCTGTTCCTAGATTTTAGAACTTGGGACCGGCCCAGGACCAGCCCGATCCCAAACGGGCATGGGCCAAACCAATCAATTTTTTTTATTGGTTCAATCCAATCCTGAGCCGGGCTAACCTAGCTCGGCTTACTACACATCTTTATTGGGTTACCTTTTTATATATTTACACATTTACTCTCCACTTTCGACTACCAATTGTTCATCTTGTTTTTTATTTTCTCTAAAAGTTTATCTAAATGACCCACTGCATTAAACACTCTGACAATTTGTCCCTCAAATTACCCACTGCATTAAATAGCCCACTGGCAATTTTGTCCAAACATAAATAGTAATAAATTCCGGCCAATACTGACCAAAATTCAAATTCATGCATTGGCCCTACAATTCGACTGTAAAATATATCCCGCGCATTAGTAGTATTCAAATCCCTCTACAAAAATAGTATTCAAATCCACAAAATTTTAATTTTTAATTTTTAATTTTAACAACTAAATTTAAGTCTATTTAGTCAAGACATTGTGCGTGTGTGTGGCAGTGGAATCTGGGTTTCTACCAATATTTGTTGGGTTATCTTTTTACATATTTACACATTTACTCCCCACTTTCAACTACCAACTGTTCATCTTGTTTTTTATTTTCTCTAAACGTTTATCTAAATGACCCACTGCATTAAACACTCTGACAATTTGTCCCTCAAATGACCCACTGCATTAAATAGCCACTGGCAATTTTGTCCAATACATAAATAGTAATAAAATCCGACCAAATATTGACTAAAATTCAAATTCATGCATCGACCCTACAATTCGACTGTAACATATATCCCGCACATTAGTAGTATTCAAATCCCTCTAAAAAATTAGTATTCAAATCCACAAATTTTTAATTTTTAATTTTTAACAACTAAATTTAAGTCTATTTAGTCAAGACATTGTGCGTGTGTGTGGCCGTGGAATCTGGTTTTCTACCAATATTTGTTGGGTTATCTTTTTACATATTTACACATTTACTCCCCACTTTCGACTACCAATTGTTCATCTTATTTTTTTATTTTCTCTAAAAGTTTATCTAAATGACCCACTACATTATATACTCTGACAATTTGTCTTTCAAATTACCCACTGCATTAAATATCCCACTGGCAATTTTGTCCAATACATAAATAGTAATAAATCCGACCAAATATTGACAAAAATTCAAATTCATGCATCGACCCTACAATTCGACTGTAACATATATCCCGCACATTAGTAGTATTCAAATCCCTCTAAAAAAATAGTATTCAATTCCACAAAATTTTTAATTTTTAATTTTAACAACTAAATTTAAGTCTATTTAGTTAAGACATCGTGCGTGTGTGTGGCCATGGAATCTGGGCTTCTACCAATATTTGTTGGGTTACCTTTTTATATATTTACACATTTACTCCTCACTTTCGATTACCAATTGTTCATCTTATTTTTTATTTTTTCTAAAAGTTTATCTAAATGACCCACTACATTAAATACTCTTTCGATTTGTCTCTCAAATGACTCACTGCATTAAATAGCCCACTGGCAATTTTGTCCAATACATAAATAGTAATAAAATCTGACCAAATATTGAGTAAAATTCAAATTCATGCATCGACCCTACAATTCGACTATAACATATATCCCGCACATTAGTATTCAAATCCCTCTAAAAAAATAGTATTCAAATCCACAAAATTTTTAATTTTTAATTTTAACTAAATTTAAGTCTATTTAGTCAAGACATTGTGCGGGTTTGTGGCCGTGGAATCTGGACTTCTATCAATATTTGTTGGGTTCTTTTTACATATTTACACATTTACTCCTCACTTTCGACTACCAATTGTTCACCTTGTTTTTTATTTTTTCTAAAAGTTTATCTAAATGATCCACTATATTAAATACTCTGAAATGACCTAATGCATTAAATAGCCCACTGGCAAATTTATCTAACATGAATAGTAATAAATTCTGAACAAATACTAACTAAAATTCAAATTCATGGATCAGCCCTACAGTCCGACTGTAAAATATATCCCGCACATTAGTAGTATTCAAATCCCTCTAAAAAAATATTACTCAAATCCATAAAATTTTTAATTTTTAATTTTAACAACTAAATTTAAGTCTATTTAGTCAAGATATTGTATGTGTGTGTGTTAGCGTGGAATCTGGGCTCTACGTTGTCAAAATTTAAATCCTACCAATATTTGTTGGGTCACCTTCTTACATATTACACACATTCCCACTTTCGACTACCAATTTTTCATCTTGTTTTTTATTTTCTCCTAAAAGTTTATCTAAATGGCCCACTACATTAAATACTCTGACAATTTGTCTCTCAAATGACCTACTACATTAAATAGCCCACTGGCAAATTTGTCCAATACATAAATAGTAATAAATTCCGAACAAATACGGACTAAAATTCAAATTCATGCATCGGCCCTACAATTCGACTGTAAAATATATCCCGCGCATTAGTAGTATTCAAATCCCTCTACAAAAACAGTATTTAAATCCATAAAATTTCTAATTTTTAATTTTAACAACTAAATTTAAGTCTATTTAGTCAAGACATGTGTGTGTGTGTGTGTGGGCGTGGAATCTGGGCTCTATGCTGGCAAAATTTAAATCCTACCAATATTCGTTGGGTTACCTTCTTACATATTTACACATTTACTCCCCACTTTCGACTACCAATTTTTCATCTTGTTTTTATTTTCTCTAAAAGTTTATCTAAATGACTCATTACATTAAATACTCTGACAATTTGTCTCTCAAATGACCCACTACATTAAATAGCCCACTGGCAAATTTGTCCAATACATAAATAGTAATAAATTCCGAACAAATAATGACTAAAATTCAAATTCATGCATCGGCCCTACAATTCGACTGTAAAATATATCTCGCGCATTAGTAGTATTCAAATCCCTCTACAAAAACAGTATTTAAATCCATAATATTTCTAATTTTTAATTTTAACAACTAAATTTAAGTCTATTTAGTCAAGAGGTGTGTGTGTGGGGGGGGGAGTGGAATCTGGGCTCTACGCTGCCAAAATTTAAATCCTACCAATATTTGTTGGGTTACCTTCTTACATATTTACACATTTACTCTCCACTTTCGACTACCAATTGTTTATCTTAATTTTTATTTTCTCTAAAAGTTTATCTAAATGACCCACTACATTAATATTTTTGACAATTTGTCTCTCAAATGTTCCACTGCATTAAGTAGCCCACTGGCAAATTTGTCCAGTAAATAAATAGTAATAAATTCCGAACAAATACTGACCAAAATTCAAATTCATGCATCGGCCTACAATTCGACTGTAAAATATATCCCGCACATTAGTAGTATTCAAATCCCTCTAAAAAAAATAGTATTCAAATCCACAAAATTTTTAATTTTTAATTTTAACAACTAAATTTAAGTCTATTTAGTGTGTGGGCGTGGAATCTAGGCTCTATTCTGCCAATATTTAAATCCTACCAATATTTGTTGGATTACCTTTCTACATATTTACACATTTACTCTCCACTTTCGACTACCAATTGTTCATCTTGTTTTTTATTTTTTCTAAAAGTTTATTTAAATGATCATTTACATTAAATACTTTGACAATTTATCTTTCAAATGACCCACTGCATAAAATAGTTCACTGGCAAATTTGTCCAATACATAAATAGTAATAAATTCTGACCAAATACTGAGCAAAATTCAAATTCATGCATCAGGCCTATAATTCGACTGTAAAATATATCTCGCACATTATTAGTATTTATATCCCTCTAAAGAAATAGTTTTCAAATACATAAAAATTTCAATTTCTAATTTTAACAACTATATTTAAGTTTATTTAGTCAAGACATTGTGTGTGCAGGTGTGAAATCAAAAGATTGACATTCGATATGTTGGAATTTGTGTATTGTCAAATATAGAATTTGGACCTAATTTTGGTGTATTTGTGTTTGGGTTTGATCATCAAACAACATTACATCGATGAACTAATAAAATCTCAAATGAACACAGAATAGTCAAAACTAATACAGCAGAATTATTATTATTATTATGAGTTTGAAATTCTTACATATGAGTTTATTAGTCCAAACATAATAACATAAAAAAATGTTTTGAAGTATAAAATTGTAATTCCGTCAAAAGGCAGCTGCATCAGATATCATATCTCCGATGCACCAACCACCGATCCCACCGCCCAGCAATATTGTTCCTTGGCGCTTCCTCCAACGCCAGTGGCCGATAAGCGTAACTAGGCGGAGGCGGCACTAGTGGATACCCGTACCCACGCTGCTGCTGCGGCGGCGGCGGCTGTGGATACCCATAACCAGACGGCGGCGGGCACCATAACCAGGCGGCGGCGGCGGGCACCCATAACCAGGCGGCGCGACGGGCTGGTGGGTAAGTATACCCCTGTACCGGAGGATAAAGTCCTCCAACTTGTGTGTACCTGGACGGAGGCGGAGGATAAAGTCTTCCAACTTCCTCCACCGCCGCCGGGTAATGGGGAGGGTAGACTCTCGGCGGCTCGGCAGGATATGGCCAACTGCGTCCGCCCATCGGGTACGCCGCCACTCGTTCCGCAAACACCTTCTCCGCCTGCGTTCTCGTCGTCTGGTTCGAGTTCTTACGGCCGCCGGAGACGGATTCGATGGCGTACACATCCATCGTCGGAATGAGGTTCATATTCGTCAAATTCTTAGTATATTGAAGCGTGATATCCAGTGTACGACGCTCCATCTTCACGATCCCAATCCCGAAAAACGCCGGACATCGAAATTTTAGAGAGATAAAACGGTGAGTGTGTGAGTGAGAGAGAGAGAGAGAGAGAGAGAGAGAGAAAACATGTATACAAATAGAATAGATATAAACAGAGATAAATAGACTTCTTCAAGGGCTTAATAGTAATTTCAAGCCACCATGGCGGAAACCCTGAACTACGCTAAAAATTACAACAATCAAATTAAATTACTTTATTACATAATATTTAATCCAAAAATCGACTATTAAACTTTAATTAAGTATTTTTAATCATTCAATTATTGAAAAAATAATATCAGCCTATCAGAGTTGAACAGATGCACATAAAAAAAAAGAATAAATTAACCATTTTGATTCTTGCAAGTCTTCACAATTCAAAGAAATAAAATATTTATAATACCTCTTTTGTGGCTTCTAAGAATCTTTCTAATACAACATTTGAAATTCCCTATCCATTGTTCATAATCCTAAATTTTCAATCACTTATTTTGGAAAAAAATAATCTTTCTTTATTTCATTCCTCCAACCCCAAGTCCATTGGTTCGATTATGAATAAATCAGACAAATATCGAATACACACACATGAGCCTAAGATTTGTACTGTACTTATCTTAACAATTCTCAATCGATATAGAATGTGATATCACACTCTCAGTTATCTTTAATATCATCTTTCAAGAACGAATATGTCATATAACCGCTATCCTAAAATCGAACGTGAGTTTCAAAGTTCGCAACATGTAAACTACCATATATATCCGTTGCTCGACTATACTAACAATCTCTAGGTTCAGCTACTGTCAGCAAGATCATAAAAGTCTTCAATCAACAAAGTCCAATCAAGACCTTAAACAGTGAAATCACCACAAAGGATCTACCTGAGAAGTCACTGTTCTTACATCATTGTCCCTTTTGAGGTATTCGCTATTGGTCTTTTTGTTGTAAATTCTTAGGTATCTTTTATTACATCTAGCATGTATACACCACTTATACAAAAACTTACGTGGTTTGTATATGTTAAATGTAATAGACAATGCAACAGAATTTACAATAAAAAATTCAATCCAATGATGTATATAGTCTTAATCATGATTACAATGTGTTCCAGTTTGACTTAAGCAGATAAATAAACAAATATTAGGGGATGTAAAAATAAGAACCTGATGACGATCTTCTTGTGGAAGCTGCATGTTTGGCTTGCTCCATTTTGGTAATTCAGCAGCTGAACCTTTTTGAGGTTGAATTCGGTAACTTGGCTGGGACAAGCCAAACAAGTTTCTCTTCTGGATCAAAGATTCTATCTGTTCAGTTGAACGCTCTTCATGATTTGCCACTGCGGCAGTCTTGGTGTTAATTTTATCTCCTCGGTTGTCGACAGCCTTCTTTCTTGCGACCATGGAGTCAATTGTCTTCCCTTTCTTCTGCTTCTCTGTAATTGTCTCCTCTTGAACATCAGGACTGCTCCTTTTCTTGTTGGACCGACTGAGATCATCAGAATCGAATATACGCAACTGAGGCATGGAAGTATCTTGAAGAGATCTCTTTTGCGGGACATTCTTCTCAAATTATTGTTTTGGATCCCGACTTCTGGAAATTTCAGTTTAGCATGTTTAGTGATATCATCAATCTTAAGTGGATCACTGGGTCTAGGATACTGTGGAGAACCTTCAAGCTCTTCCAATTGAGGACGGGCTGAAAGAAAACAGAAAGAACAAGACAGTAAGTCTGCACAAGAATCAAACAGCAAAGATTTCTCAAAGATTAGAAGTCAGAAGCATTGGGACCAAGAACATGAAAATGCAAGCAACAAACCAAATAGAGGTTTATGGCATTGAGTGTAAATACAAAAGGAGAATGCTTCCCCATGATTACCAATGCAACAGCACTCTCTGAGAACTCCGAGTGAGACTTGACAGATAACTGAAAACCTAAAACTCATCACTTCCACGATAAGTCCCCTTGCGATATGTTGTCTTCAGCTTTGGGGAGGTTATTCGTAAATGCCAGAGCTCCAGACATGTGACATTTCAGTTTCTATAAATGCTTGTTATTCTTAGTGTTAAGTATGAAATGCATTACTACTTGAAGATACTATCACTTCCTATCTGTTTATGAACACAGATCAGAGAAGGGTTCAAGAATATATAGAACCAATGCATGCCATTCACAAAAATTGTCATCCTCTTTAAAATTACTCAAGAACCATTCTCTAGATGCAACTAAAGACACAGTTAAAAATATTAGGCCCGTACAGGCGTTCAGAATGGTTTTCCAAGATAAGGTGACTCATAAAATTATAGATGATACGGAGTATTTAAACAACTATACACTTTTAATTCAAGTGCAAACATTCACAAGTAAATTCAAGGAGCATTGAATTTTCAACTTCACACATCATCTTACTTAAAGCAGAGTAAGGTATTTGGTTTACCGCATGAGCTAGTCATAAACTTGCGAAACAATTATTTGGATAAAGCATACAGGAAAAAAACACACAAAATAAGGTAATACCTTGATGCGGCTTTTTCTTGCCATATGAAACATCAGCATGACGTTCATTGTCCGCAGCTTGTGCCTCAAACTCCTGGGGATAGGTCTCATCGGGTTCTTCAAATACTGATTTCCTGTAAGCAAGAACTCTTGCCACATTCCTTGTCAAAGTAAAATTGTTTTGGGTATCGATGGTAGGATTTAAAGCCAATTTTTGCAAAAAAGAAAACATCTCTCGGGGCTTAAAACCATTTCTCGCCTTCTTAATTTGCTCAACAGAATACTTACTTCGAGCACCATAGCCAGCCACATCAACTTCAAGAAAACCTTGGACCTCGGTAGGCCAAAAATTAGAAGGATTGAGGCACTTACAGGTCAATCCAAGCGCAGATCTTTTCTTGACCTCAAACAAGGCCTCTTCAACAGCCGCCAAGAATAAATGATCCTCTGACTGCTTTGATTTCTCATCAAAGTGAGGCTCAAAAGGAACAACATTTTCCGGTTCAAGCCATCCATAAGTGTTATCGCCAAAAAAAGCAACAAGAACGCGACCCTTTTCCTTTGTGAGTCAAGCTGATAAAGTAGCAAGAGCTTCATCATAGATCTGGCCAGGCCACCATGGATGAGGATCAATTTTTCCCCAACAAGTTCCCCAAAATCAAAATCACGACCTAAGGTCTTCAACCACTCCTTACTCAATGGCCTAAGCATCTCAATGGCAGTCCCCTATGCTGAAAATTCAACCAAATGAAGTTCTCAATATATACACACTCGCCCACCTTATTCCCTTGTCCCTATCTTCTGCGCTCTGGTTGTAACGCTCGCCTTTAATAATTTCAACCAACCGCATTAATCCATCACACTTTACGGAAAACGCATTACCACCACATTGACTTTCTCTCTGGTATCCAAGACTGCTGAAATCCGATTCGCAATTTCTCCTCTCATTCTAATCCAGCTAGATTTTATAAATCTCGCTGTTCCTGATGCTACGCTGTCATACACTAGATAACCATTTCTAGACCTTTTAGCCTCTGATCTTCCGAATTTTACTCGTGTAAACAAGTCAATCAAAGCAAGCTCCAAATGCTTGATTTCTCCACACTCCATCTTCAAGGGGGTACAAAAAGCTTCCCTTATGCTCTATCAAGTAGTGGATCAAGTGGCCATTTCAAGCCAAGTTCTAATATCTCTTAACCGATTTTCACTCAAAAGCCTACTCCAATGTTTGATTACAATAAGACAAATAGTACAGGACTATAAGAGCAAAATCACTATGTGAATTCATGTACATGCAAAGTAGCATTAACCAAACAACATAATGCACATCACCTTGAAAGAAATTCAAAAACAAAAAACAATAGCAACTTAACATTTCCTGGCAATATGTATATACCAAAGAACTCATCTTGGATAAATACAATTTTGGTCCTCAAACCAAGCTACTTATGCAATTTTGCTCCTTAAAACAATTTGAAGTTGCAGTTTTGGTCCTCAAACTGTTGTTCTTTTGTTTTTTTAGTCCTTTCATTAATAAAACCGTTACAGTTAACAAAAGTTTCATTTGAAGGGAAAAATTAGTCATTTCCTCCCATTTGGTGGCATTATCCAAGTTTTTTGGTCCAATGCGCCCATTTTCCTGTGAGCTTCAAGAGAGAAAAAGCCAAAAAAATGAATTTAAGCAACAGATTTTCTATATAATCTTAGCAAAACATTGTCAAATTTCTGTTTTGTGTATAATGCAATACCTGGAACATATGTGTAACACAAAATATTGGCTTTATCATATTTATTTTATTGTCTTTATAATATTAGCTTTATCATGTTTATTTTACCCATAGAATAGAAAATTTCAGAAATAAAGAAAATAAATAAAGTTAAAGTTAAGATTACATAGAAAATTTATTGCTTAAGTTCATTGTTTTGGTTTTATCTCCCTTGAAACTTGAAGAAAAATGAGGAAAATGGGTGTATTAAACCAAAATTTTGAAAAAATACCACAAAACAGAAGAAAAATGAGTGTTATTTCCCCTGAAACTTCCTTTAAGGATTGTATTAACGGAATAACTAAAAATGCCAAACCGCTTGAGTACCAAAATTGCAATCTCAAATGATTTCAGGACCAAAACTGCATAAGTGGTCAAATGATTTCGAGATCAAATCTGCATAAGTGGCTTTGTATGAGAACCAAAATTGCAATTATCCAGAACTCAACTACAATCTGCATAAGTGGCTTTGTATGAGAACCAAAATTGCAATTATCCAGAACTCAACTACAATCTGCATAAGTGGCTTTGTATGAGACCCAAATTTGCAATTATCCCGAACTCAACTACACCCTCCAAACATCACATTTGTCACAAAACCTAAACCCTTCACAGCACTTGTTTTCCCAAAACCATTTGTCACTCTTTACTTTCACATTCTTCTTAATTTGATAAAAAAATCTCAAGCTGATCAGAAAGCAACACTAACAACCCAATATCAACATCAAAGCAAATACCAATGAGAGAGCATCAATCAGAAATTTCATGCATTACATTCAGTAAATCAACATTAATAACAAAAGAAATAGAAAATTGAACATAACATACCAACCGGGCGGGAAGTTCTTCAGGAAAATCTATTCCGTATAATCAAAACAACACATAAACCCTGAATACATATATACTCATACAGAGTTCAAACACGCGCAGTGGGTGTGAATGAAGCTGATAGTCGTTGATCAAGTGAAGAAGCTGCCTCTCCACTGTTCTCCCCTACACAGGACTTCATCGGAAGTACTTTTCACATTGTATTTATATTCTCTTTTTAATCAGTTTAATATATATATATATATATATATATATTATCGAAAAAACTAAAAAAAAAAATATCTATTTTGGAGAAGAATGAAAATTAGTTTCAGGCTTAATTTGGATTGTTGGATTAGAATTTCAAGGCAAATTTTGTATAAAATTTTCAAAACGATTTTATATTGAAGAATTTAATATTTATCAACATGTAACAAATATAATTAAAAAGCAAAATAGATGTAACGAGACTAAAAAATTGCTCGTTGGATACGTTCAACTTATGATCTTTGGGTTTAATTTTTCACAATTCTTGATGAGGCCTATAAAACATATGTTAGTACTGCGATGCTAAAATCAATAAACAATAATAATAAAAAATTGAATAGAAAAAAATATGAGAATATTTTGAATAGTTCTATCTTAGATGTGTGAGTGTTAACAAAATAGGAGAATTTGCATATTACCCTGTAAAATGGAGAAATTACTAAATATTTATTTGTGTTAATTAAATAGTTAAAAAATACCCCGTATTATTATAAACCTTACAAAAAAGACCCTCTTCATTGAAAAAAAAAAGTACTATTGTTTAATTAATCACTATAATAGTGAAGAATTGATGAAAATTAATAGAAATATTACAACATTATATTTAAGAAATATTAAAAAAATTATATTTGAAAAATATTATGGTTATAAAAAGGGATATATTATTTTTATAGTAATTTTAATTTAGGGATGGCATAAGAATGGTAGTTATATAAAAATGTGTGGTTTGGTAAAATAAAGGGTTAAATACATTTTGCACCCTTGAACTATGCATTTGGTCGCATTTACACTCCTAAATTTCTATGCGTTAATTGATAAATTTGATATAAATCGGAAAAGCCTAGAAAATGTCTAGTTATTTAGAAGAAAATAAAACAGAAGTTTGAATTTCTAAATAAAAGAAATATTGAAAGATTGTTGGAAAATATATGAATATTATCTAATATTTTTATTCAAAATTTATAATATTGTAAATATATTGACTATACGTATATATACTTTATTATAGAATGTGACGATAAAATAGATGATCAAGCAACTCTGTGTATTAACATAATCGTTTTGAAATCTGAAATAACTATAGTTAATTGGATTATATATTTATGAATATATATATATATATATATAATTGTTGTTGGTATATTTGGTTGTTGATTGTTTATTATTTGTGTGGATTACGTTGTTATTCAATAAAATCGTCATTATGTTTTTATTTGCTATTATGTAGCAGTAAAGATTGATAGATCATTGTGTTATATTATATTTGATTGTTGAACTAGGTTGAGCGATGATATTATTGATTGTTAATTGTTGATTATTTATCGTTATGTGTTTATTTGTAATTATGTGTCTATAGTAAAGATTGATAGATTACTGTGTTATATTACATTTGATTGTTGAACAAAGTTGAACGATGAAGTTATTGATAGAACATTGATTATTGGATGAAATTAAAGCAGGGGTGTTCAGTTTGGTTAACCGAACCAAACCGATTCACCCAAAATCATAAACCAAAACTGAATCAAAAAGTTGTGGTTCGATTTTAGTTATAACTGATCTTTTTTCGATTTTTTCGATTTAAAAACCAAAAAATTGATTTTTTTTTAATCATAATTTTAGTATTTTTTCAATGTTATCCAAAAATACGTACCAAACGAAATCCGACCAAATCTCTAGCACAACCAAACAAAATCAATAAAAATTCAATCAGGCATTTTAACAAACACCTTGAAAGCATTCAAATTGATTCTACAAACTATAAAAAAATTACAAAGAAGAAAAAATAATGGAGTCGGAGCCGTCTGCGAGCAAAAGAGAGAGTTAGAGGAGAAAATTTTGCACAATTTTTTTTTATGCATATGTCCATCTGCCGTCAAAAATATTTACACATTTACTCCCCACTTTCGACTACCAACTGTTCATCTTGTTTTTTATTTTCTCAAAAATTTTATCTGAGTGACCCACTACATTAAATGGTCTAACAATTTGAGACCCACTGCATTAAATAGCCCACCACCAAATTTGTCTCATACCACTTTAACCCTCACAGCCAAAAAACACGTCATCACAATAAATCCCCACCTAATGCTGACCAAAATTCAAATTCAATCATAGACCCTATAATCCTGTATTTCTTATAATAAGACCGTAAAGTATAATAATATCGCACATATCGATAAGATTCAAATTCATAAAAAATTTAAATTTTTTATTTCAACAACTAAATTTAAGTACATTTAATCAAAACATTGTGTGTGTGTGGAATCAAAAGATTGACATTTGAGATGTTGGAAGTTGGCCTAACATGTTGATGTGGAAATTTTAGGTAACGTCAAAGGTGGGATTTGAACACAATTTTGGATGTGTTTGGGTTTGGCTAACAAGCAGCATTACATCAATTTACCAAATACTAAATCCAAAAAATAAATAAATAAATAAAAATAGTATCATTCTTATGCGCATCCGGGGAATCGAACCCCGGTCAGTACGTGGGAGGGTACTATGATACCACTACACCAGATGCGCTGAACGACTTCTTCTCTCAATAGAAAAGTGCATTTGATGATTGAGCAATAGTATTCAAATCCATAAAATTTTAAAATTTTAATTTCAACAACTAAATTTAATTACATTTAATCAAAACATTGTGTGTGTGTGTGGAATCAAAAAGATTAACATTTGAGATATTGGAATTTGGGCTAACTTGTTGATGTGGAAATTTTGAGTAATGTCAAATGTGAGATTTGGACCAAATTTTGGGTGTGTTTGGCTTTGGCCAAATACACACAATACATCAATGCGAAATGGTCCATTACGATAGGGTGTGTTGTACTTTTAGCTCCATAGTTTACGGATTTAATATATTACTCCTATAGGATAAGTATTACAGCATTTTTGGTTCCATAGTACAAAATTATAGCACATTTGTCCTATGGACCAAAAGTGCAACACACATTATCGTATGAGACTAAAAGTGCAATTCTCATACATCAATTTACCAAATAATGAACTAAAAATAAAATCTCAAATTAACACAGAATATCCAAACAAATATAGCAGAATTATTATTATCTATACTTTATTATTAAGTGAGAGCACCACTTTGGTGTCTCACTTTTTTGGTCTGTTAATTTATACTATTTTTAATATTTAATTTAATTAATTTATTTATTTGTTAACTTCCCAACCTCTCATTATTCCCCACACCACTCTTCTAAACCCCCACATCTTTTCAACTTTCATTAATTTTTTATAACTTCTTTTTTTTCAAATTTGAATATTTTAATTCCTCCAATTAAAATACATTTTTAAAAATATAATTATCTTTTAAATTTTTTATTTAATTATGCACACTAATTTGAGTGTGCCACACACACTAATTATTATGAGTTTGAAATTCTTTTTCAATTGCAGGGGCTTCGTGAACCCTTTGTTTCATTTTTTATTGACTATGTAGACACTCAAAGTGGCCTATAAGGTTTTAAAGTAGGTGAATGAAAAAGGTCAAGTATCTATTTTTTTTGTTTATTCTATCAATTTTGAACCACTTGAAATATATTGATCTAATATTTACTGAAATTTAGTTGGAGCATATATAGAATAAAAATTTATCCTACTCTACCAGAAAAAAGCAAAGAATATTTTGTTTTTGGTAGTTTTTCTGCAAAAGATTTGATTAGTAAAATTGAGTAACATTGTCTCCAAAGATTATGCGCGCAGAGACCCGCGTGTAGCGGTTACTAGTATTATTAAGAGACAGCACCTCTTTACTCTCCCTTTTTTGGTTTGCTATTTTCATTTTTTTAATTATTTCAATATTTTATTTTTTCTTTTGCATCAACCTCCATTTTTTCTCTTTCTTAGCTTCCATATTTTTTCTTCTCCCACTTTTCTCTAAATAACTACTCACAACTTCTATCTTTCATATTTTTTTATTTATTTAAATTTAAATATATAATAATTATTTTTTAATATTTTAAATTAATTGCACATAAATTTTGATGTGCCACACATGCTAGTATCACATTGGTAAAAGGAAGAAAGAAAAAAAATAATAAATTATCAATTAATGAAATTTTGAAAAGTTGAACAAATTAGTTATTTTATCATGAGGGTATTTTTTACTTCATAAAAAATTGATACAACAATGTCATTAACCATTGTTTGTGAGCATGAAGTGACTTTTATTTTATATTGGTATGTATATATATATTATATATATATATATATATATATATATATATATATATAACAAAGTCTATTAACACAAACACATACATTACACACATTCAATTTAAATTTATTATTAATCTATATATATATATCATTTACTTAGTGTATTTATTAAATATAATTTATATTATTCGATTTAATATCTAATTGAAAATATTTATGACTTTGACTATTTATAAATTAATGATTGATTAAATATCTCATTTGCATTAAGAATGTGATAGTTGGTTAATCAAATTACTCGATTTATTAAATTTCATTATTGCTATAATTAATTTACTCAATTTAATCAAGTTTTTTAGTCAGATATTTAAGGGTTAAATACAGTTACTATTAGAGTTGAAAGAATAATAAAACTATTCGATACTCAATTATAATCGATAGATAAAAATTTGTTTGAACTCGATTTGTTAAATTTAACAAACCAAACTTGAACAAAAAAAATTATTTGGTAAACTTTTGAGCTCAACTCGGGCTCGATTCAATTAGTATAAAAATAGTAAAATATATAAAAACATCAAATTACTCAAACTCGACTCAAGTTAGATCAGATTAAAGCTCGTTTGAGATCAACAATAATAATAATCAAATCAAATCAAATTCAAACACAATTTTAAAAGCTAAATAATAATTCAAACAAGTTTGAACAATAATGTGTTCGACTCAACTCGAATCTTTTACAGCCCTAATTACTATTCACAAATCAATTACCCCCAAAAGTATTAAACCTTAAAAAAAAAATCCTGACATTTACTTTTTAAGTTTGAAAAGTCAATTTTACCCTACAAAAATTGCTTTGTGAAAAAAATAAAGAGATTTTTAAAATGCTAAAATCACCACTTGTCTAATTCTATTTCACTTGTTCATTGAGCTCTTTTTATTTTGTAATCCTAAAGTACTTGTGACTCTTTATTTTAGTTTTACTTGCTTTTCAAACCAAGTTAAAAATAAATCTATACATGCATGCATAAAATTACCTCATTTGTATAATTATCATATATAAATATATATTAATTTTATTTTTTTAGTCCATCATCCCTTTTGATTCTATTAATTATATATTTATTTGAGTTAATATATAAATATATATGTATGTATATATAAATTTATTTTTAATTTGATTTTACGAGCAAGTGAAACTAAAATAAATGAGGTCTAATTATTTTAGGATTAAGAATATTACAAAATTATATTTGAAAAATATTATATAATATGTTATTCAAAATAACGATATTCTCAATATTAAGTATACGTATTATACTTTATTATAGGACGTAACAATAGAATAAAGGATTAAACAGCTCTTTGTATTAATCTAATTATTTTGAGATTTGAGGTAAGTATAGTTAGATTATATAGAAATATATATATATATATATACATATATGTGGATATATACATACTTGTTGTTGGTATATTTGATTGTTAACTATTAGTTATTTGTTTGGATTATGTTGTTTTTCAATAACGTTGTTTTTTATGTTTTTTATTTGTGATTGTATGTGTATAGTAAAGATTGAATTATTATTTTATATTATATTATTGTTGAACTAAGTTGGACGATGATGTTTTGATGCGAAATTGATTGCTAGGTGAAATTACATGATGAAATCATAATGAAAATAATGTGAGTTGAAATAAGAGATGATTTACCTAACCTGGGGCATATTCAATGACTTATGATGATATGATTGATGGAGATCTTTGTGTTGTCATCATGATGATGTGATTGATGATATGATATGTGATATGAAAAAAATAAATAGTACAACTAGGTACTATAACGTGAACGGGTACCAGGATGTTCGGTGTAGCAAGAAATATCCTGTGTTGACGGCTACACACTAAGGTGGTGTGGAGATGTCTTGTTCGGTGTTGATTTCCTATTCTGATATTGCTACATATTTTGGCCAATGTGAAGATATCACATATAATGGGTACTTTATGTCGACGGTTATACGATATTGATTGAGATGACTAGAGTAGGCAAAAACCACTTAATGATGTACTCCAGCTAGGTAAGCAGGTCCTAGCTGTGGAATATCATGTACTATTGGCTACACGCTGGGGTGATGTGGCTGTGCAATTCGATATGACGTCCTGTGCTAATATTGCTCGACACTTAGTCAGTGCAAGGATATCACATACGGCGGGTACTTTATGCCGACGCTTATATGATGAGAGCCGGCAAAATCATTAAATTCCAACTAAGACAAGCAAGGCCCTGAGAAAATAAACAATGAGTCAGTATATATTGTATTATGGATGGATAGATAGTTATGGTATTGGTTACTTCATGATTTGTGGTGATTGCATGCTGAAAATTTATTCGTTGGTGTCATTGCATGAAATTGGTCTTATTGCATATGCATGTGTGTGTGTGTATATATATATATATAAGTTAATTAGTTATACTTATTGAGTAAGCAACTCACACCTTGCCACATATATTTTAGGAGATAAGTCATAGAATCTAACCAAATTGGATCACAAGCCCGATCATCGATATTACTAAGTAGTCAGGAGTGTCATATTGAGTTGGAATTTCTGGATACATAACTACATAAATATTAAATTTAATTTTTGTTGTATTTCAAGATTTACTATAATTAGAAACTTTACTTTTCTTTTTTTATATATTCATAAATAAGATAGTACAGTATTAAATACTAAATTTTAGTGTAGTATTTGGATTTTTTATGTCTTCGTTATATATTTATAAAAAGTTGAATTCGTTTTATTGATTTTTATAAAAAAATTACAAAACGAGTTTAATTATGTAAATATATTATAATTAGAGGTATTAAAACATAGTATCAGTAGAGATCCTACACCCTGGATGCGCACCATCTTTTTCTAATTTTTAGTTCAATATTTGATACATTGATGTAATATTATTTGTTGGTCAAACCCAAACACACTCAAAATTTCCACATCAACATGTCAGCCCAAATTCCAACATCTCAAACGTCAATCTTTTGATTCCACATACACACACATGTTTTGACTAAATTGACTTAAATTTAGTTGTTAAAATTTAAAATTTAAAATTTTATGGATTTGAATACTATCAATGTATAGGAATTATTATACTTTACAACCCTATTTATCAGGAGGTATAGCATTGTACTACCGATGATTGAATTTGAATTTTGGTCAGCTTTTGGTGGGAATTTATTACGTTTTACGTGCTCCCTTGATTCGAGGATTTAAAGTGATATTGGACAAATTTATCAGTGGACTATTTAATTTAGTGAGTCATTTGAGAGGAAAATTGTCAGAGCATTTAATATAGTGGGTCATTTAAATAAAATTTTGGAGAAAATAAAAGCAAAATGAACAATTGATAGTCGAAATTAGTGAGTAAATGTGTAAATATGTAAAAAGAGAATCCAACCATTCATTATCTGGCACAATCAGCCCAACACCAAGCTCTAGACATTATTACTAGGCTATCAAAAAAAAAAATTGAACGAGACATTAGACTCAATTAATGCAATATCCAACTCAGTACGTGACAGTAAACAAGACTTAAAAATACAAAAATGTTATAATTTTGATGATTTAGAGAGAATTTTAAATTAAATGTGTATACCTTCTATTTTTGTTTCCAACCAAAAATATGTATTTTTAATTTTATAATAACTTTTTGTGTGAAATAGAAACATGTTTGAATTATTTGATGAGATTGTTGTTTATATTAAAACCATAATATCAGATTAATATAATTTTAATACCTATAAATAAATATATATTTACATTCATTACTGTTGGAAATTGAAAATCAGAAATGAAAACACAAACAAACTGTGCCGCAATCTCAAATATAACACAGAATAATCCAAACGAATACAGCAGAATTATTATTATAATTATGAGTTTGAAATTCTAAGAACTATGAATTTATTAGTCAAAACATAATAATATAAAAAATGTTTTGAAGTAAAAGATAATTAAAAAATAAAAAATAAAATTTTAATTCCGTCAAAAAGCAGCTGCATCAGATATCATATCTCCGATCAACCGATCCCACCGCCCAACAATATTCTTCCTTGGCGCTTCCTCCAACGCCAGCGGCCGATAAGTGTAACTAGGCAGAGGCGGCCTGCTGCGGCGGCGGCGGGTAAGCATACCCCTGTAGCGGAGGATAAAGTCCTCCAACTTGTGTGTGCCTGGCCGGAGGCGGAGGATAAAGACTTCCAACTTCCTCCACCGCCGGGTAATGGGGAGGGTAGACTCCCGGCGGCTTGGCGGGATATGGCCAACTGCGTCCGCCCATCGGTACGTACGCCCACACGTTCCGCAAATACCTTCTCCGCCGGCGTTCTTGTCGTATGGTTCGAGTTCTTACAGCCGCCGGAGACGGATTCGATGGCGTAGACATCTATCGTCAGAATGAGGTTCATATTCTTCAAATCCTTAGCATATTGAAACGTGATATCCAGCGCACGACGCTCCATCTTCACGATCCCAATCCCCAAAAAACGCCAGACATCGAAATTTTAGAGAGAGAAAACGATTGAGTGTGTGAGTTAGAGAGAGAGAGAGAGAGAAAGAAAACATGAATACAATAGAATAGATATGAACAGAGCTAAATAGACTTCTTCAATGGCTTAATAGTAATTTCAAGCCACCATGGAGGAGGCCCTGAACTACGCTAAAAATTACAAAAATCAAATTAAATTATTATATTATATTATATTTAATCCAAAAATCGAGTATTAAACTTTAATTCAATTACTAAATTTCGAATTACATATTTTAGAAAAAAAATAATCCTCAGGCCGCAAATCTATTGGTTTGATTATGAACAACTCGTCGAAAAAAAAAAATATCAACTACACTCGTATGTACCTGAACCTGAACCTGGTCTATATAGTATTTATCTTATCAATTCTTAATCGATATAGAGTGTGATGTCACATTCTCATTTATCTTAAATATCAATATCATTTTTCAACAACGAATATTATAAAAATATCAATATCATTTTTCAGCAACGAATATGCCATTCAATTGTTGTCATAAAATCGAACGTGAGTTTCAAAGTACTTTCAGCAACATCATAGAAGTCCTCAATCAAACAAAGTCCAATCAAGACCTTAAACAATGAAACAACATCAAAGAATCTACCCCAGAAGTCACTGTTCTTACCTCATTGTCCCTTTTGAGGTATCTTTGTTGTAAATTCTTAGGTATCTTTTATTACATTTAACATGCATACACCACTTACACAAAGGTTACGTGGTTTGTATCTATACGTTAAATGTAATAGAAGATGTAACAGAACTTAATCATGATTAATCCCTTTCTGCAAGCTGTTCCAGTTTGAATTAAGCAGATAATAAACAAATATAAGGGAATGTAAATATACGGACCTGATGAAGATCTTCTTGTGGAAGCTGCATGTTCGGCTTGCTCGAATTTGCTAACTCAGCAGCTGAACCTTTAAAAGTTTGAATGTAGTAACTTGCCTGGGACATGCCAAACAAGTTTCTCTTTTGGAGGCCATGATGATATGCACGCTGCACTTTGGATTTGCATGTGAACACAATTCGGCAGGTTGACGACTTCCAGAAGATGCGGACAGCGGATTCACTGAAAGGGCCAAAATCAGCAAATTCTTCTTTTACATCTTGCACAAAGAGCATTCTTGCATGAGGAGAAAATTTAATGATCATCATTGTCTGTTCAGTATCCTCAATCAAAGATTTCGTCTGTTCAGTTGAATGCTCTTCATGAGTTGCAACTGCGGTTGTCTTAGTACTAGTTTGATCTCCTCGAGATCTGAGTATTGGTGTCGACGACTTTCTTTCTTGCAACCGTGGAGCCAATTGTCTTCCCTTTCTTTTGCTTCTTGTAATTGTTTCCTCATGAACATGAGCACTGCTCCTTTTCTTGTTGGACCGACTGAGATCATCAGAGTCGAATATACGCAACTGAGGCATAGAAGTATCTTGAGGAGACCTCCTTTGTGAGACATTCTTTCTCAAATTATTGTTTTGGATCCCGACTTCTGGAACTTTTGCTTTAACTTGTTTAGCGCTATCATCAATCTTAAGTGGATCACGGGATCTAGGAAGCTGTGGAGAATCTTCAAGCTCTTCCGATGGAAGACGGGCTGAAAACAATTGAAGAGGATTTATTTAAAGAAAAAGGAAAGAACAAGACAGCAAGTCTGAACAACAGTCAAACAGCAAGATTGCTCAAAGAGGGTGATCAGAAGTCACAAGCATTTGGACCAAGAATGTAGGACTCCAAGCAAAAAAAATCCTTTACCACATGAAAATGCAAGCAAGAAACCGGATAGAGGTTTATGGCATCAAGTGTAAATACAAAAGGTGAATGCTTCCCCATGATTACCAAAGCGTCTGCACTCTCTGAGAACTCCGAGTGAGACTTGAAAGGGATTAGCATATTAATGACAGATAACTAAAAACCCAAAACTAATCACTTTCAAATGACATGTATGGTACGCAATAAGTCCGCTTACGATATGCTGCCTTCAGCTTTGGGGAGGTTATTCGTAAATGCAAGAGCTCCAGACTTGTGATATTCAGTTTCTATAAATGCTTGTTATGTCTTAGTGTTATATATAAAATGCATTACTACTTGAAGATACTATCACTTCTTATCTATTTATAGAACACAAGATCAGAGAAGGATTAAAGAATATATAGAACAAATGCATGCCATTCATTGACATTGTTATCCTCTTTAAAATTCCTCTAGAACCATTCTCGAGATGCAACCAAGACAAGGTTAAACATATTAGGCCCGTACAGGTGTTCAGAATGGTTTTCCACGATAAGATGACTCATAAAATTATAGATGACACGGAGTATTTTAACAACTATACACTTCTAATTCAAGTTGCAAACATTTGCAAGTAAATTCAAGGAGCATTGAATTTTTAACTTCACATCACATCATCTTACTTAAAGCAGAGTAAGGTACATGGTTTACCGCATGAGCAAGTCATAAACTTGCGAAACAATTATTTGTATAAAGCATACAGGAAAACACACAAAATAAGGTAATACCTTGATGTGGCTTTTTCTTGCCATATGAAACATCAGCATGATGTTCATTGTCCGCAGCTTGTGCCTCAAACTCCTGGGGATAGGTCTCATCGGGTTCTTCAAATACTGATTTCCTGTAGGCAAGAACTCTTGCCACATTCCTTGTCAAAGTAAAATTGTTTTGGGTATCGATAGTAGGGTTTAAAGCCAATATTTGCAAAAAAGAAAACATCTGTCGGGGCTTAAAACCATATCTTGCCTTCTTAATTTGCTCGATAGAATACTTACTTCGAGCACCATAGCCAGCCACATCAACTTGAAGAAAACCTTGGACCTCGGTAGGCCTAAAATTAGAAGGATTGAGGCACTTACAGGTCAATCCAAGCGCAGATCTTTTCTTGACCTCACACATGGCCTCTTCAACAGCCGCCAAGAATAAATGATCCTCTGACTGCTTTGATTTCTCATCAAAGTGAGGCTCAAAGGGAACAATATTTTCTGGTTCAAGCCATCCATAAGTGTTATCGCCAAAAAAAGCAACAAGAACGCGACCCTTTTCCTTTGTGAGGCAGGCTGATAAAGTAGCAAGAGCTTCATCATAGATCTGGCCAGGCCACCATGGATGAGAATCAATTTTTCCCCAAACAAGTTCCCCAAAATCAAAATCACGACCTAAGGTCTTCAACCACTCCTTACTTAATGGCCTAAGCATCTCAATGGCAGTCCCCAATGCTGAAAAATTCGACCAAATGAAGTTCTCAATATAAACACACTCGCCCACCTTAATCCCTTGTCCCTATCTTCTGCGCTCTGGTTGTAACGCTCGCCTTTCATAATTTCAACCAACCGCATTAATCCATCACGCTTTACGGAAAATGCATTACCACCAGATTGACTTTCCTCTCTGGCATCCAAGATTGCTGAAATCTGATTCCCAATTTCTCCTCTCAATCTAATCCAGCTAGATTTAATAAATCTCGCTGCTCCTGACCCTACACTGTCATACATTAGATAACCATTTCCAAACCTTCTAGCATCTGGTGTTCCAAATTTTACTCGTGTAAACAAGTCCATCAAAGCAAGCTCCAAATACTTGATTTCTCCACACTCCATCTTCAAGGGGGTACAAAAAGCTTCTCTTATGCTCTATCAAGTAGTGGATCACGTGGCCATTTCAAGCCAAGCTCTAGTATCTCTTAATTGATATTCGCACAAAAGCCTACTCCAAAGTATGATTACTATAAGACCAACAGTACAGCACTATAAGAGCAAACTCACTATGTATATTTATGTACATGCAAAGTAGCATTAACCAAACAACATAATGAACATCACCTTGAACAGAAATTCGAAAACAAAAAACAATAGCAAATGAGCATTTGCTAACAATATGTCTATTACCAAAGAAATCAACCGCACCCTCCAAACTTCATATTTATCACAAGAAACCTAAACTCTTTACAACATTCATTCTTCCAAAAATCATTTTTCACTCTTTACTTTCACAAGGAGGCAAATTGCTATTTGTTTTTTTCATATGGGGTAATTTGCTCGTTCATAATATCATATGAATATCATACGGGGCTGCTTGCATGTTTCCCTAAAAAAATCTCAAGCTGATCAGAGAACAACACAAAAAGATACAAACAACCCAATATCAAAATCAAGCAAATAACAATGAGAGAGCATCAATCAAAAATTTCATGCATTAACATTCGGTAAATCAACATTAATAACAAAAGAAATAGAAAAATGAACATACCTATCGGCCGGGCAGTTCTTCTGGAAAATATATTCCGTATAATCAAAAAAACACATAAACCCTGAATACATATACATGGATACAAAGTTCAAACACGCGCAGTGTGTGTGAATGAAGCTGATAGTCGTTGATCAAGCGACAGAGCGGCTTCTCCACTGTTCTCCCTACACAGGACTGTACGTGTGTTCATAGTAAGAAATTCTCACATTATGTATTTATATTCCTTTTCTTTCCCATCAATTTATGTATATATTATCCAGAAATACACAGAAATAATTATTTCGAGAGAGAGAAAAATTCCTTTTTAGGCTGCGGTTGGATTCGATGGATTTGTATTCAAAAGAAGTACTTGTATGAAAAATTTCAAGTAATTCTAACGACAGAATGTGTTTAAGGTATTTTAGTCACGTTTTCTTATGTATTTGCTATACCAAAGTAAAAGTAATAGTAAAAGTAAAAAAAAAAATTATCCACTTGGTTAATTAAAAAATTTTAAAAAATAAAAATAAATAAAGTCATAATTCATAATTCACGAAAGTCATTTTGATCAATTCATCATAAAAAATAAATAAAAATTTAATAGAGACGAACGAATTGAACTAATTAATATACAGCCACTAAAAAATAAATAAAAATTTAATAGAGACGAACGAATTGAACTAATTAATATACAGCCGCTAAAATTAGGGAGAATTGGTATTCTTGTCAAGAAATGAGGAGGTGCTTATATTATGTTAAATCATAATCGAGCTCGATATAATTTATCCATTTTAAAATTACTTTTTAGTAAATTAGCTTTTATTTTACTAGATATCGTTGCACGCGCTTCTCGCGAGCATATATAAGAAAAATATGATATGAGATAGAAAAAAAATCATGATAAGAAAAAAAAATCATGAGAATAAAAAAACGTGAGGTGAGATGATAAAAAATAATATTTTATAATTAGAAATTTATTAAAAATATAAAAAAATTGTTAAAAACAAACAACAAGCGTAGAGAAGATTAGAGAGAAATATGAAGTAGTGGATGAGAGAATTTTTTTATAAAATTATGAGATTATTTAAAAATTTTGAAATTACTATTTTGACTAAAGCCGATTGAATAAAAAAAATTAATTTAAGGTAAAATGAGGTCATCTAAAAATAATATGTTCAAAGAATTTTTTTTATAATAGTATAGATGCCAATTTTTACTGGTAATTCTAATTTTAACTTTTTCATGAGGTGGGATATGGGCTTAAATCTAATTGTACTAAATAGGCCCACTAAGAAATTCCCAAGGCATAGGCTAAGGATAGGACAAATCCAAACCTACCACAAAATTTCTTCATGGACTATTGATATTCGTTAAGATTGAGATTGAAGCTATGAAGTTTCATAAAAAAGTATAAAGTTATGGATTTAAATCCTACGGAAGTTATATATTTGTCTCGTTTTATGTGATTCATTACAATTTATTTATTATTATTAATTATATTAATGTATTAATTGAATTAAAGCATTATTATGTGGATCGAAATGAGTTGGTAATTTATTTATCATTGAAAAAATAAAAGATAAATTTCTTCATGGACTTATACGTAGTTTGCATGAGTATATAAATTTTTAAAAAATTTTATAACATGCTTAAAATTTTAGACGATACTACAAAATATTTGATTAATTGACTTTTTTATAAGGGATAATTACGCTGACCTCCCCTATTACTATGGGAATATACAAATCCCCCCCCCTCTTACTATGAAAATTACATAAACGTACCTTGTTGGTTTATTACCATTACAAATTGGCCCCTCCATTAGTCAAACTAACGGTTAATACTGATTTCAGTCCAAATATTTATGTAACATTCATATATTTACAATCAGGCTTGACAAAAGACCCCTCACTTTTCTTCTCCATCAAACTTCTCTTTCATATCATACGAAATTCCCCCTTCCATAAGAGCCATGGTGAAAATCCATCGATGATCATGACTAATTTTCAGACTTGAAGGCTCACAAACAAATTCACCTTAAGGGTATCTTTTAAGCAAAACTTATAAAAACCCCATCCAAGGCAAAAATAGGAAGATTAAATAAATATTTGGATTGAAATTAGCATTGACCGTTAGTTTGTCTAATAGAGGGGCCAATTTGTAATGATAATAAACCAACAAGGTAGGTTTATGTAATTTTCATAATAAAGGGGGGGAATTTGTATATTCTCATAGTAACAGTGGAGGTCAGCGTAATTATCCCTTTTTATAAAGGAACTTATAAACTTTTAAAATAAGATATTCGAAACTTATAAGTTTTGAAAGAAGTAGTAAACTTCTAACTTATTTTTTAGATTGAAAATTCTTTTTTATTTAGTTACAACATTTTCATTACCAACACCTTACGAGCTCCATCATCTTATTTTATCTAATAATTTGACGAACTTACTGTTAAAATATAATTGATGTCTTATAACTCTTAAAAACCCTTATAAAGTATGAACTTATAAGGTCTTCTCAATAAGTTCAGCCAAACACCGTCTCAATGATTCCTTCATGGGAGGTACGGCACCCTACACTATGAGTAAATCAGTGAAAATGCCTAAAAAGTTAAAAAAAATGGCCCTCCAACGCTCAAGTCAAGACTCGTACAAGTAGAACTGAAAGAAGCATACAGATAACATAGTTCTCTCGGAAAATCATCTGGGTAAACATAATTCTCATTTCTACAAGATCTATTCCTCAGTGAAAAGACTTCATTGTTAGCTTGCTCACTCAAAAGAGGACAGTGTCATTCTTGATTGTTTTTCCTTTTACTATCATCCTCTGGAGGCAGAGCCACAAACTTGAGGATATTTTGAACCTGTGCAGCATCGATCCGGAACCTTTCTGCAATTTGAGGAACATCCATGGGACCATCATGGTCATCGGATTTTCCTTGATGGAGGAGGATAATTTGGCGTACCTGTGCTACATTCAGCGTCCCAGGGGGAACAGGCCGCTGCTCATATCTGCCAGATTCTGGTGTTGTATTCCTGACTTTGGGTAAAGGCCGTTTGTACTTCTCCACCACAGAGGCCTGTCAAAAATCCACCTGATTTAGAAATTGAGAGGCTGGATGTGACAAACATACAACGTTAAACAGATATATGGAAGGAATTTTCTTCAGTGGAACGGGTGCAACACATCTGGTTTACTCATTGCCATTGGATTACATGAGTAGGGTGGTTTTTAGGACCCACTCTTCTTTCCTCCAGGCTCCGATGGCCTTGAATGGATTCGGGTGGGTTGCATTGGATCCATCAGAGAAGTTACCATATGAAAGCATTTTCCAAGGCCAAATCGGATATCATGCTTGTTGCTCCAATTCAAAAAGAGAACGGGGTTATTTTTTGAGGATGTTATTATATCAAACTACATCTGATTCTTTTCCTTTTTAATTTTTATTTTTATTACTTTTTCTTTTTGTGTGTGTGTGTGTGTGTTGAATAACGAAAGAACTACAACCTCAAGTGTTTGTTGTAAATCATTTGCTGGGAAAAGAATTTCTTATGAATGTAAAACTAGTAAAAAGCTTGAATAACAAGCCTGTGAACCTCACCTCACCCATCTCAAGCTTCCCTCCGGGCTTTGATCGAATCCTACCCACCATTTGGCTAAGCATAGCATCATATTGCGGATCACGATCCTCAAGGACATTTTCTGCGTTTACTACCGATGCACCCTCTTCAAGAAGTCCATAAAATGAAACAGATGCATCAAAAACCAGTTATAAGAAATCAATACCACTTTCTAAACTTAAAAATGGCACTGGACAACAGCAGACAATCCAAACTTGTACAGCCACAACAAAACGGCCAAGCCAACTTTGTCTCATAATCTAACATAGATGTGCATATGACAATATCAAACCCACCCGACAGCAAAATGCCGCATATCAATACAACTACTGAAACTGTAATTTTTATTAGAACCGAAGAACTTTTACCCCTTAGTTCTTGAATCACACCCACAATTAACAGCAACCGTTAATCGGCTTTCATTGAATTTACGCAGTCCATCTTTTGCCACAATAATAGCAATAAAAGTACACTTGTCAAATGGCATTAAATCTCAGTAACAAGATTCATAGTTAGCTTGTTGTTGGATTGTATGTTGCCCCATCTCCTACATCTATTTTCTTGCCTCTTTAAATTATCATCCGAATCCATAATCCCAAAAGTTTTCATCTTAAGGCCTTATTCTAACAATGCATAGGAATGACTGAATTCACACAAATTCCTTATCAAATTTCCATCGCACAGCATCTCAAAAGAATTCCATCCGTTCTAACATTCTTGCTGCAAATTAAAATCTAGTTATTCTACATTTTGTTTTACAATATTTCAATTTTGGAAAAATGTTTTGCCCTGCTATTTGCACCCAGAGTCATAATATCATGATTGCACCCCAACTTTAACTACCCAAATTAAAATCCCAAAGAAAATACATAAGAAACTGAATCTTTTAGAAACTAGAGAACAGAAATGTAAACTAAGTCAACAAATTACCAGAGCCAGCAGCGGCATCATCACTGGGGAGATTTTCTACGGGGACACCAGCCGGAGCAGGAGGAGCCGACGGCCTCCGTTCAATGGGTTTACTAAGCTGCGACGTTGTACTTGTATCGACTCTGGAGCTGCCGATCCTTCCAGTTGCTCGACGTAATGCCTGACCCATTCCACCTCAAATTTTATTCAACGCCCCTCGTTTTCTCCAAATTTCGTTCCAATCCCAGAAACTATATTCTCTTCCTGAAACGTATCTGAATCAAATCCTACGACAAAATTCGGAGAAATCGTCGTGTTCGTTCAATAATTCTTGGAAACTTGGAGCTTTTCTGTCTATGAATTGAGTTCGGTAGCCGGAGTGGGAAATGGAGCTTCCACGTATGGTTTCTTTAATGGGCCTTTTATGTCATTAACTACTATTGGGCCGGAGACGTTTTGGGTTGATGTTTGATGGGCTAGTGAACAACTGAATGCAGGCCCATGGGCTCATAACATATTAGCCTAAAATATAATTTTCTAGTTAAAAAGAAGGGTAAATTACACTTTTCGTCCCTAACTTTGGTCAAAATTGATTTTGGTCCCTAAATTTTTGAGGCACGATTTTATAAATTACTATGATTTTGGTCCAATCATTAAAATTAACGGAGTTGGAGAACACAACCGTATTGTAGGACAGTAGCATATCGTGTTAAAGAACACGATCAGGCCTTTTTAGCGAACACAATCGTGTTCTCTAAAATGGCAAATAGATCTTCATCTTCCTTCCTCTTCTCCCCTATAGCTCTCTTCCTCCCCACAGGCAACACTTTTTCCTCATTGCCCTTTTATTTCTCTCTTCTCCCTCTCTCTACCACCTAATGTTGGCAATATGTGTTTGTTGTATTTACTAATTATATTGAATTATTTTTAGTGTTACAATAGATCCCCATAAACTAATCGAACAACTCATATAGTTGGGCTACGATTGGATGACAACCATAAAACTAATTTCTAATGATTGGATTTGAAACATTCTAAGTTGATAACTTTAAGATAGAGCATAGAAAGTTCTATTGATACTTGCACTAAGTGTTACATTTATTGGATGAATACCGCATTTCATCGATGATAGAAGCAGGACATCTGTGCAATTTTAATGGGTAATTGACAGGTTGTTAAGTCGATTGAACTTGACTCATGGGCAATCGTTATTTGGAAGCCTTTGAGTCTTGATCAGTATGATTAGTATTCCCGACTTTGATAGTTTGAGATTAGTTCTTGAACTTGATGAATCACGGCAGTCACATCCATGTGATAGTTGTATCATGGGTTTGGCGAGAGGTGATTGTATCTTTGATGCGGTCATTGTTAGTCTTGTCCAATGCAATCGGAATACGTAGTGAAGACGGTGAGGTCCAACAGAGAATTCGTCAATTGTCAATATATAAAAGTTGAATCTCGTATGCGCTCAGAGATGGTTTGAACTCTTTGAATCTGTGGTCACAGTGATTGATTGAATAAGGAATGATTTCCTATGTCGATTAATAAATAAACACATATCGAGTATTAAACATAGTTGTTTAGTCTAGAATGACCCAATTTTATGCCCTAGACCTAAATCGGAAGACAACTGATGGAAGGATCGTACTAGCCTAAATATTCGCGTCAATATCACTTAGTCTCTAGTGCCATGAATCATTGCTAGATTAATTGGATTAAATAAAATTTTGAGCTACTTGTAAGGCCTCTTAATTAATTGAATTATTTAAAAAAGAGTTATAGACCTTATTGAATTTGAATTAATTAAATGGATGAATTAATCAAGCCCTTTCCATTTAAGTGGAAGCCCAAAGACCATCATCCTTGAATGTGGCCAAAAATGTGATCCTAGGGTGCATCCATTTTTTACCTCACTTAGTTTTGAGAAGTCAATGCTTGATCAATCTTGATTGGAGTAATTAATTGGTATGACGTGGACAAGCTTGACTTGTGTACTATGATAAGTCAATTAGTCCACGTGTGTATAATTCATATTTTGAAAATATGAATATACACTACAATTCAATATATATTTAGAACTATTTTTGTAACATCCACACAATTTTAATGGATAATTGTGGGATTAATTGATAAAAATTTATGAAATTTATTTAGTTAGTACATAAATTCTATATTTACTTTTGATTATATTAAAATTTGAACGGAGTAAATTGGAGTGCGGTATAATATTTGGGATCAAATTATATTAATTAAGAAATTAGGTGGGATGTATTGGTAATTATCAAAAAGAATAAAAAAAAAAAAGAAAGAAAGAAAGAAAGAGAGAGTGAGGTGGTAGCAACACAAGTTGCCACCTAGCACCTCACCTCTTGCATCTACTCACACACACACATTCAGCAGGCACACACACAAACGGGAGAGGGAAGAAAAGAAAAGAAAAGAGAAGAAGATGAGAGAAAGAGAAGAAGAGAAGGGGAAGAGAAAGAGAAGAAAAGAGAGAAGGAAGTGGGGTTGCTCTTCATCATCTTCATCATCTTCAAATTTGAGAAATTTCATAGAAGATTTGGTAAGTTTTGGTTCAGTTTCTTGATTAAATTTTGTGTAGGTTTTGGGTAAGAATAGAAATTGAAGTAGATAAACCAATTGAAATGGAAGAAAGACACTGGGAGAGGCTCTGTTTCGAATAGCCTCTGTAAATCATGATTTTCGTAAGATATACTGCTTCAAATTTAGTGATTCTTGCTTCAATGAAAACCTTATGATGTTTACTAAAATTTTGTAGTTTTGAGTCAGATGTGAAACCGTCTTTTAAGTGGGTAAAAGTAAGAACACATTCTGTTGCTCTGTTTCTGCGGGTAAACTGACAGGGTGTATTTAAAACCTTGTGAGTAGAGTTTTACTGGTTAAATTCGAATGATTCTTGTGTAAATTGAAACTAGATACATAGGAGGTTATATGTGAAAATTTGGTAAATTTTGGAACAGTATATGATTTTTCAGAGAATTTTAAAATAACAAGGTTTGAATTTGTTGCTGTCTAAAGGGACCAGGTTGTATTAAAACTTGAATAACTAATTATATACATATCCAATTTGTATGATTCTTGCTGTAAATGCAATTAGAGACTCATGAGAATACTTGGTGTAAAAATTGAATCTTTATCAATTGTATGTTTGTCTGAGGGAATTTTATAAACTGAGACAGAGATGCTGTCAAGGAAAAACAATTTCGTAAAAAGGACAGATTTCTATAAAAATTGACCTTTATGGTTAAAAATACAAATCATACATCATTGGATAGCTTATTATGTCTAGTTTATTATACTAAAATAGTTTGTAATGTTAGTGATTGTAATTAAAGTTATGATATACTTAGTGAGTAGGGCTCATTCTGTGAAGATTGTAGATTCAGGGGCTGTAAGGGTAATTTCTAAAATATAAAAACTGATTTTAACAAATCATAATATATACTGATGGAAAGATAATCTAGTCTAGATTATGTAGAAGAAAACGGAATAAAGATCCGAATTTTATAGAATGAGATATTCAGGAATTAGTGAGAAGTGTACGAATATAATCTAGTGCTTTTGAAAGAACTTCAATATCGGCGATTCATTGACGATACGTCTTATACCTCATCTTAGGACACGGGAACAACGTTCGAGATTGTGCACATCATTCTACTATTTAAATAATTGGGAAAGTGAGATAAGTATAGCTAATTGGTTTATATATATGTGTGTGTGAATATAAGTATTGCTTGTTGGATTTATGTATATATTTATATGGATGAAATATGAATGGTATGTATACTCATTAATGGATGTTGATGGTGATTAAGATTATCTGCATATCTGTGGAATTGCTATTATGTGCTTAATTGTGATCGTGCTACACGAATGTTGGCTGAATGATTGTGTGGTTGTATAATTGAATGTGGAGGAAATCAAGTAGAAAGTGATTAACGAGAAAACACTATTACATGAAACTGAACGAGTAAGTGAATAATTAGTATTATCTATATATGTTTCCTTTTTTTGTGGTGTTCCTTTTATATAGATCTGTGATTCATGCTGAAGCTGATTTATCTGGAAATGTTTACGTGGTGAATGATTTATTGAGATGATGATATTGTGCACGTAAAATGAGAAATACACTAAAGTATTATATTTGTTGGATAATGTGTTATTGGTGTTTGTAAATACAAATATGTGTATATATGATTTTACGTCAATAGCTGCTTACAAGGATGGTGATAAGTGGAATTGAGGAGTGGTGGAAATTGAATATAATGTGATGTGAATACCCCTTGATGTTGTTGAATATCCTATGTGGCAAATGAAAAGAAAAGAGTTATGATGCGATGAGAAAAGAGCTATGATGCGATATGAAAAAGAGCAGTGATGCGATATAAAAGAGCTGTGATGCGATATGAAAAGAGCTATGAAGCGAATTGAAAGAGCTATGATGCGAAATGAGATTGATGAGCCGGCTGTCAAGGGGATTCATGTATATAATGAAAGGTGAGGTTGAGTTGATGGAGAAAAACACTATATCAAGAAGATTGTTTTACTGTGAGTTGGATATATTGTGTAATATGTGTTGGTTATGTTGGTATCATTGTTTTGTACTTAACTTGTTGCTTATGTATATATATAGACTGAAAAGCTATACTTACTGAGTTGACAACTCATAAATTTGTCGTACATTTTTCTTTCAGGAGATAGGTCATAAGCCAGCATCAGCCATATAGGTGGGTCAGCAGTGCCATGCTAATTCGAGAGCTCTAGATACATGGACATAAGAACATGTAATTGTGATTAAGTTAGTATTTTTATATTTTGTAACAGCTAAAAACTCTAGTGAAGTATGTAATTTGTTTGAGGTGTTCGTCAGATATCGACTTTGTCAATTATTTGTTGTGAGGGTAATTGAATGTGATTACAGAGGGGGTGTCACAATTTTCCTTCGTACCACTCCCCCTCCTCTCTCACAATTCTCCCGCTTTTCTCTTGTGTTCTCTTGAATCTATTTCAAGCAAGAACAACAAGGTTTGTGATTTTACTAACTAATAGTGAAGTTCAAAATTGATTTCTTTAACTGAGAGCACATAGCTATCTCGTAATACTTTGTGCATTTCACTTTCTTGGTGAGGTGTGGACAAGACATAGAGAGGATTTACACTTAATCCTTGCGTGAAAAAATTCGGATCAATACAAGAAGGTGTTCTACAAAGTAATCAAAAAGTATAATCTGATTTTATATTATTGCATCTCGCTTTTGGTTTCTTTCTATAGCCATGAAAATGTTATTTGTATGATTTTATTTGAATGCATGTTCAGGTACCAAACGCCGAGGGAAATCAAGGGGAACATTCCTTGATCGATTTTAAATATGATTAATTTTATCACTCATATGTGTTCCTTTCAATGGATAGCTTAAGTGGCATCCATATAAAACTTTTGAGGACACACCGCACAAAATCATATAAGGATCAACCAACTCCTCAGGGACATGTGGTGCCCCAAGTCGGGAGTAGCTCTAAAAGTTTGGTATCCAACTGGGGAAGGCATCACCTCAACCACCACATTAAAAATCTGGGAAGGCTCCTTATCCCCAAAAGATGCCATCATCTGCAGCATATTCTAACTGGCCCCAAGAATCGCAGATCCTCCAAGTGCTGGGAGATAACCTTTCACCAAATGCGGGGTGGATCTCCCTACTGTTCGGAGATGGCATTCTATCGAATCCGTGGGATATCCAATCTTATCTAACTACTTTGAGATAATACTCCAACAAATTCATAATAATCCTCCACCAAATATGCGGGAGATTCGGTCTTCTCCAACCGACTAATATTGTCTATAAATAGAGAGCCCCTCAAACTAGAGAAAACACCTTGTACCTTCATACTACAAGTTTCACCTTCGTGATACAACTTTAGCTGAGAGGAATACTTTAATTTCAAATTTGAAGTTTTACTTCAATGATAATTTCTTCCATATACACAAAGAGAAGAGAGAAGAGAGAGAGAGAGAGAGAGAAATATTCTTCATTTTACTCATTTACACTCTTTTATTTCCTAATAATTATTTCACCATTTTCTTCTCCAAATGTACTTGAGCACCATCTTTTTTGCTTGCATGATCCATTTCATTAGTTTTCTTTAGAATCTTATCCAAATTTTTATATTGTATTTCCCAAAATAACTTTTGAAGCATGAATTGCAATTTTTTCTATTTTAAATTTTTTATTTTTATAATAACGTCCATCCAATATCATATTTCTATATTCTTTTTTTATATATATATAACATCTGTTCAACATTAATTTTTGTATGTTTATTAATTTTCTTAAAAGAATTTAAATTCCATGAAGAGTAAAGCTTATGTTCCACCTTATCGTTCAAAGCTACATAATTAGTTTACATATCACGAGAATGTTCATAGTTTTTCAAATAATTAATGAGTAAGTATTTGTAATTATTTCAATATTTAAGGAAGCTCAATATAATTTTCTCCTAAAAATGAATCTAATGAGCAATTCACCTATTTTTCAATGTAACAATGTGTTAGTTTTTTCATTTTTCAAATTTTTTTTAAAATTAAATTCATTTTGACCCCTGTGATATAAAAGAATATCAAAAAGTCCTCTGTAAAAATTTTAAATATAAAAAATTACGCTTATGTTATGAACAATGACTCACACAGCCAATCAACCTAGCCTCGGGGGATTTTTTGAATTTTTTTCATACCACAGGGGGTGTAATTAATATTTTATTTTTCTTAGAGGATTTTTAAATATTCCCAAATAGAGGTCTTTGAATTTTTCCCAAATTTTTTATGTTGTTTACATATCTATACATCTATACTATAATAAAGAGAACCCTTTGAGCGTACCAACTTTAGATTATCTCAATTTACCATTTATTTTATTTTTTCTTTAAAATTTTTGATCAGATTAGTAATTTTAATATTTTTTAATAATTTTATAATTATTTATTTTCTCATAACCACCCACTACCCTACATTTCTCTTTCTCCTTACTTCTCCATATTTATTATAATTTATAATTATAATTTATTCTTTTAATAAAAATCTTTTTCTTATCATCTCACATCAAAATTTATTTTATATGCTCGGGGGAAACCGCGTGCAACAATATCTAGTTGTAATAAATATATTTATACCTTATTATTAAAGGAGAGCACCCTTTTGGTGTCTCTCCCCATTTTGTCTGCTTTTTTTTATCTTTTTATGTTTTTATTTATTCATTCTATAACTTCTCACTTCCGCACTACCTTTATATTTACTTCCAACTTTTTTTTTTCTATATGTCTATTTTTAAAAATTATTTTACTATAAAATTAATATTAATTATAAAATTTGTATATATTGATTAAATAACAAAGATTTTAAAAATATTTTTATAAATAGTATTATAAAATTTAGACATATATAGTGTGTGCCACAAAACTAGCGATAATTATTACGCCGTGTAAAAGTGTCAAACGTGAACCGTTAATTTTTTTTTCTTAACAACGATTTTTGTTTAATAATTTAAATTTGGATCTCGTGATCGTACAATTATGAAATTATGGGTTCTGAAAATTACTTTTTATGATATAATTATTGATTATTGATAAATATTGACTACTAATATGTATTGAATTCCTCTAAAAAAAATATGTATTGAATTACTGACTAACTTATTTTATTTTTGAAGTATTTTTCAACCATTAGGATTTTGAGTTTAATGCATTTTTTTTTTATTTTTTTTGTGTAAATTATAACAAACTCAATAAAGTTTTGTCATATTTATTAATATTTCTTCATTATTTAAAAAATTATAAATACTCCCGTAGAACGGTCGTTTATCAAATATCTCTTATACGAGTGTGTGTCCCGTGCTATGCATGGAGATAATTTATAAAAGAAATAAAATATGTTCATGCATACCACTGCCAAACTAAATTTTTTGTAAATCAAGAATTAATATTTGAGATAAACCAATAAAAATACATATCACTTTAAAATTAATTCTAAAGTAAAAAATGGTTTGATGGAGTAAATAAGTGAAAGATACTAATGATGTTCAAAAGAAATTATATAAATTTAATTTAAGGATTCATTATATAAAAGTAAAAAAAAAAAAAAGTAATGTCATTAATATTTATCAATAAAAGCACACAAACAAAATATTCATACTAGAAAAAAAAATTGACTATTAGCTACAATTTTAATAGCTATGGACTAAAAATCATGATAAATAATTATTATTTACCACGGTTAAATAAATCAATGCAAAAACATAAATTTTCCACCAAAAAAAAAAAAAGCTATTTGTCATGGCAAATATTTTAACCACCCTGCAGATGTCACGGCCAACAGTTGCATGGCCGTGGTCAATGGCTATTTGCTACAGTTATTTTAAATTTTAACCATGCAATTAGTCATGATTAAATATTATATTTTTTAGTATTATTAGAAAATAATTAATTTCTAGAGGGTATTTGTATTTTTTAAATAATGAAAAAATTCGTAATTATAACAAAACTTACGAGAACCCAAGTATATTACCTTTTTTTTTTTCATGAAAAACATGGATACAAACTCCAATTTACATGCAGTTTATTGAGAAAAATCCTTATATGATCACTGCATGGTGGTATAAATCCAAATGCAACCAAATGCTTACATATTCAAGAATGTGTGAGTATCAAAGTACTACAAATTACACTAGCGTAAATCCCACAGATGGTATAATTTTATTTTCCTCGTTTAATATTTTCATACTCGATGCATATAAGAATTTGTACTCTGCACTCTGCAGAACTCAAACTGCATGAATCATAACACCATTTTTTGCAACAAATTTGTGAAAATGAAGACTGCATTAGGAGATCTTTACCTCCAAAGGCATTAATCCAGCAGTAGCTAAAAGAGTGCAAAGTATTATTGCCAAGAAACACAAATGAAAACACAAAAATTCTGAGGATTAAGTATAAAAGTCCATAGACTTGTCCACAAGTTGATACCAAGAATTGAAAAAGAAAAATAAAAATATAAAATCATCTATCATCTTTACAGAAGCCACGGATTGTACGAGCTTTTATTTTTCATCTCCTCAATAATTTTTGTTCGCCTAACGATATCATCCATGCAACAACAAGTTGAAGAACCAGTTTCTACCATCACGAAAGAAGGGATCGGGCGGTGAGAGCAGGGCCATGTCTCAGCAGCAAAACTATCTATAGTCGTCAAGAAAACGGTGTATACACAAAGGTTACCAGGTCTAACAAGAACATACCGACATTTCATTAGCAGAAGAGAACCAGAAACCTTATCTGACTGCATGTATCTGTTCGATGATCGTTCTTGAGTCTTGGCTTAAACAGCAAAGGATTTTCTCGCTTCACCTGTTTCTGGAGTTTACTGACATTCGGAAACTGTGATCTCTTACATTCAGCTGTCTAATGTGACGGCTCATATATGAAGGTTAGTCCAATGCAGGAATGTAAAATAGGCTATATTATGAGCTCAGATTCCCAACTCATTGTCTCGGGACTGACTCGTTATTTGCTTCTGTAGGAATGTGAAATTTGCTGAACATGTTGTTGCCAGTATTAGATACACCATTTTCAGCTTCTTCAATATGGGAAGCCATGGAACTGTTGGGAGAGTCATTAGGTGCTACCACACGACGGGCACGTTGTGCAGGTCTCGATGCAATGTTTCCCTCGAGCTTGTACCCCTACATCTCCGCCTCCGGTTTACAGTTAAATATCCATCTGCTACAGCTTCCAGTGCTCGGGTTGTTGGCGGGCGGTTCCTTGTACCATGCCTCAGGGGATTCACAGTAGAAGGCTGCTCCTTTCCCGCCTCAATGTCCGAGGACTTTGGTAAACAGTGGTTTTCAGGCTTGATCGACTCATCATTTTGATCTATCCTCAAATCTGTAGCAACAGAATAATCCTCAATTTCCGGGGATAGTTGAGGCAAGTTAAGGTCAATCAAGAACGGAGTTCGAGGGTTCTCTGGGGAGGCTTCTTTGGCATGAATACTACTGACAGGATTACACTCGATGCTCTCATGAGGACTACCTTTTGATGAGCTGGTGGGCACCTTATCCTGGCACAACCTCACTTGAGAAGACACGTTCTCATTAAATTCACGAGTGCCTGAACTGCAATATGACATGCTGTTTCCTGATCTGGGAGCTATGGAGGAACGGATCACCCCATCTCTCGCGTCATCACAACCATTAGCAGTTAATCTCCGGCAACGTTTGCTGATGGGAGCTGTATAATCAACATCATCTTGTTCCTGCTTCCGGCTCAAGTGGGGTTTAGGGACTTTTCGGGATTGCCTCTTATCGATTGAACCCTTCTTGTTTTTCAAATCAGAACTTGATGTTTTACTAATATCAGGATAAACAGTATGAGTGTCCTGATATGAGGAATTTTCTTCATGCTTTTTCCTGGCAGGAAGTCTTTTCCTACCGGATTTAGTTGTCAGATTATCCGTCGCATAAGCATCAGGAGTGATGGTATTGGTAGTGTCAAATTCACCAGTGTTCTCCTCAAGGGTAACCTGAGCACCACCTTCAGTACGGACGAGAGAGATCGACATCATATTCGAGGTTTCAGACGGAAAAGATCTTAGTTCTCTTACTTGGCCATCGGAAAGACTCGTATCTACAACTGTGAATCTTGTGTCGTCGTCCATACTGCAATTAATAGTCCTTGGTTGCAGATAAGAACGACGCTGCCTTGTAGGTCGATCATTCTCATCTTCTTTCAACTTTTTCTTACCAGCCCGTTCATGTCCTCCTTCTTTCTTGTTACCATCGGCTTCTTCATTGTCAAGGTCAATCAGCCCAGGCTCCTTTCTAACTTTGCCCAAAACATCAGTAACAGAGTCAAAGTAGTGATAGCCTTTGACCAGTTTCCTTCTTGAGAATTTCTTTATCCCGGGCATAAGGAAAACCAAGCAATTTTTGTTGGAACTAGCAATATGCCGTGGATTCTGAGGCTGCTCAGAATGCCAACCTCTTGCCAGCAAACGGGGCCAAACTGCTTCCCAGAACAAATCATTTGACCGAGCCTTGCTCAACCGATAATCTCCACTTAAGAACTTAACAATCTCAGTTGTTGTAAGGGAGGAGCATCCTTTTCCCGATGGTATCTCCGGACGGACAGGGATCACTTGATTCGACCTCAAAGGTTCCAAGGCCATTCTGGTGAGATCTTGTTTTCCTGTACCAATGGCAACAGCTTCCACAAGAATGTTTATCCCCACCAGGGCCTTCAAAGAAGAGACATAGTCTACTAAAAGCATTTTTTCTTCTGCAAAATTCTTAGAGACCTATCAAAAAACCGAAAAGAAAACTTCAGCAAAATCCCAAAGAAGATAACAAAACAAAGGTAAATGTCACACTGACTGCAGTAGAATTATAGCTCATCGAGCTTTCTTTTCCAGTTATGTTATCATGAATTTCATTCCCTAGCCGAGAAACAGAGCACAAGATCAAAGATTTATTGATCACATCATATCAGTACCACATAAGAAAACTATAGCATGAGTGCTTACTGCTGTATAAATATTTTATGCAAAGAATACAGTTTTTGTTAACTATAGGCCAATGAAATCTTAAAAGTACCTCTAGTAAAGCACTTCTACGTTCTTCCGACACTCTGGGAAGTAACCGAGATAGCAGTTCCTGCTGCCTGAATCCAGAAAATATCCTCTGCCCGTATACACATTTCTTGCTCCTCGTCTTTCGACCATCTGACCATCTACGATATACATCCGAACGGTAGAATTTCCCATAATAGAATGAGAGTATTGCACCCATTTCTTTAGTTTCAACGAATCGCTTCAGCTCGACAAAATTCTTCTCAAAGATGTACAAACCTAGAAGGAAGCTAGCCTTTTCAGTTTCACTCCAACTTTCGTTGAGTAATCCAGGAACCAAAAGAGAATGACCTCCACCACTGCACTCCAATATAGTCTCATCAGATGGTAAATTCTGTGATTCGTCTTTAGGCTTCATTGAAGTATGAGAAGGTCCAGTCTCACCACTGGAATAAGTCCTTGTTTCAGCGATATTCTTAGGATTGCGATATCTGGAATCTGAAAAAATTTCTTGTCCCTCATGTTTCATGCTACTGATCCATGTTAATGGTATAGGTAACCCAACCAAGGAATTTTGGTGGGGACGAGTCCTTGAGCAAGAAATATTAGCGGGCTCTCCAAGAAGTTGAGGAAGTTCAGCTTGATATTCATCTCCAATTCGTGGCAGAATATCTGGCTCTCCAAATGCATCACCTGCATCATAGGAATCTGATGGAATTAGAGGGCGGACCCGTGCCTCTCCACAGTCATCTGAGTCTGGTCGCAGGAACTGCTCACGAGAAATTTCAGCTATGGAATCTCCATTCTGACCTGAAAGGATTGAGGCCATCTGTCGAATAAATCAACACATTATCCATTAGAGAGAAAGATATCAGCAGCAACAAAATTCTTTGCCATGCAAAAGCACACCAAACTGAGACAAATTTTAAGAACTTTCATCTCTCTCTCTCTCTTTTTTTAAGATAAATTCTATTCACAACTAAAATGCATAATAGCACATACAGCTCAAAAGGATGACAAGGGAAAAATGGAAGAATAGGAAATTGATGAAATGGCTTTGTAACTAGCAAAGCTAACACAAGATTCCACTAATAACACATACTGCCTTTCAAACAGAAAGGTCTTACCTCTCACTTTATATCATGAAATATCAGAGCCCAGACCAGGTTCCTGTCTCCTAAATCCCGCTAATCTTGATATCCATACAATACTAGACGGATTCTCACTTTCTTACTTGAACTCAATGCTCATGAATCAGTTTTACTTCTGTCACCTGATTAGCAAAAGACAGCAAATGTCAGTGATGCAGAACAATGAATCACTTGATTTTTATCAATGAACATTCCAATAGAAGTTCAGACCTAAAGATGCTTCTTTCTTTACGGCCGGCCACAAACAACAGTAGACAAATTTCAAATGCAGAGGCAAAAGGAGTGATTAAGATTAATACATTAAGTTTTATAGAGATAAAATTTATAGAAATTTCACCGGATGAAAAGCTATTTCAACAATCTATTAAAGAATTTAAGTTTTAGAAACCAAAAATATATCTACATTAAAGATTTTCACACAGTATCTAGATAAACTCTTGAATGAAACTCAAGAAATGCAAAGAGAAAACACATCGAGAGCCACAATCGTTAAGAATTTTTTCATCAAAACTGATGAGGCGATAAACGAATCTAATAGCGAAAACTTAGAATTTACTACTAACTCATCAAGTATCAATTAAAAGACAAAACAGATCCATTTTTCCATATAAAACCAGCAGCATTTCACCATAAAGATAATAACTTTATCACAAGAAACGCATAACCAAACCACGAAACAGATCGTACTAATCCCAAACCAATACACCACCTCAATCCAAATTCTAAATCAAACAGAACCACATCAAAGCCTCCCATTTTAGCAATTTTCATATTTATTGGCAAGTTCCCAGAAAACCCGAAAGCCAAAAAATAAAACAAGAACAATGCACAAAAACAAGAAAAACATGCAAAAAAAAATTCAAACACCAATTAAAGCCACCACCTGCACTGAAAATTCCAATGTGATCCCACCAAATTAAACTCTTTCCACACTTCACAACTCATGTCCTCCTACAATCCCATCATATTTCTTGAGCAAAAAAACCAATACCACCAGCAAACACACACACACAGGCGCACACATACACAAACACAGAAGAAACACAAATAGATACACTTCTGCATGTAAATACACATAGAAAACATGTGGAGGGGTAATGGGTTCAGATGTGAAGCAAAAGAAGAAACCGAGGAACACAGCACCAAGCAAGTACACAAATACACACACACACACACAAGAAATACAATAACAGTATACACATCTACATATATGCATACAAGAGTTGTATGTATACATGTATACAAGAGAGCAGAGATAGAGCAATACCTGTTTTCTTCTATGAGAGCAGAGTTTTCATGGGGTAAATTGAATCGAAGTGAGAGAGAGTAATTATTTTTGCTTCTTGTTTTTTTTAGAGAGAGAGAGAGAGAGTTTTCTTGTTATTTTTATTCTTATAGTGATGAGTTTTAGAGAGAGAGAGAGAGAGAGAGAGACAGAGAGTGAGGATGAAGAGAGAATTGGACCAATTTAAAGAAGGCGAGCGTGGGGAAAGACCACTCGCGGGGAAAGGGTGTGGTGTGAACGCGTTGTGAAAAGTTTTTTTTTTTTTTTTGCACTTAAAAATATATATTTAATTTTTTTTTAATAATTAAAATCTTAATTTCCTAGAGGCAAAATTACTAATAAAATAATTATTAATAGGTGAATTAGAAAAAATATATACATTTATAAATGAAAATATTTAAGCAATCTTCCGTTACGGTTCAAATTTCCCAAATGCTTGACTATTGAAGTTTGGTATAATCTACTCCGCACTTTTATTACAGAATCGATATAAATAAAATATCTGACAGATCTCTTCGGATGCTGACTATTTATTAAAGTCAGTATTAGATTTTGGTTCTTTAAAACTTTATAATTAAAGAAATTAAAAATAATGGCGTGTACGCAATCTATGACTGTAATATTTTGCGTCTTACATCGATCCAATTTACTTAATGTGATTTGTTACTTATTTCAAAACTAAAATTTTGAAATATTTCATTAACCGGTTCATCATTTTCAGGCAATTAATTAAAAACAGCGCATTTCACAATTCAAATTTTTGGATTCGACTTTTATTCAAGTAATTGGAAATAATATATAATTGCACATTCCATATTTTAGCCCTGTATGTTTGAATTCTGATTGCAGGCTCTTCGATAGTATGATTAAAAAAGTTTGATTTCTTGAATTTCAATTTATTAAAATTTATATGAAAAAGTATTAAATGAAAGATAAATTCAAGACTGATTAATCACATGATCAGTGTAATACAATCATTGTATAATTAACTTCGATTTTGCTACATTTGATATGGACTATTTTTTTCTAACAACTTATTTAGTTTCGAGATCGTAACACACAGTATTAAAAAAAAAAAGTCTTTATGAGATGTAGAAAAATTAGGGACATTTACAATATTTTTTAAGGTTTGGTATAGTTACACGTATATTTTATGTGGTTTGAAAAATTATATCTACTATTACTGACTTTTCTTTATGTCTAATAAATAGATTTATCTATTAATCAAAATTCACTCTGAATTTGCAGATATTAGTAAGAAAATTGAATGAAAATTTCATATTTATTCCTAATTGACTTAGTACTGACTTGTTGGAGGTTAAACAATTTTTTTTTTTTCTGATTAAGCCATCCTTATAAATGTGAAGATATACCTTCTCACACGCATTAACATGTAAAAAAGTATAAAGCTGGCTTGATTAGAAAAATATTTATTTGACTTACGATAAATTAGGAGAAAAATACAATTTATCCCCCTATGATATTATAAATATGCAAATTATCTCCCTATGAAAAAAATTAACAATTTATCCCCTCTGTATTTTTCAAAATGAAGTAATTTAACCTCGTAGACAGGGGGGTAAATTGCTTCATTTTAAAAAATACAATGAGATAAATTGTTATTTTTTTCCATAAGGGGATAATCTAGTCATTTTCATATCACATGAGGTAAATTGTATTAAATCTAATAAATTAGTAAAAATCATCAGGATTACATGTGAATTTTCATTTAATTTTTTGTTAATATCAAATTCGATAAAATTTAAATAATAATAAAATTTTTGCGAGACTGAAACAATGTCGAAGATATTTATATATAATTTATCAAATCACAGAAAAATTTACGTATAATTATTCTAAGAGCACAAGAAGAGTGGTGTAATAATCTGAAAAATACTATTGGCTAATTTGTCGGATTTCACAAATCGGTGGATGTACAGAGTCTCGCATTGTGATTTTACCCACAACAGCATGCGTTACACGCGCTGCTGTTGCGAGTGAAACAAGCAAGAAAATTGTTGTAAAAAATGCTCAATGTATCTAAAAATAATTTTTTGTTTGTTTTATTTAGAGAAAATTAAGTATTTAGTGCGTGTGTATGAGAATATATATATATATATATATATGTAATATATACTAATCTATACTTCTATACTATTATAAAAAGAAAAGAGGTTTTACACTCACAAATGGCGGTTAGTGACACCGCCGCACCAATTTTTTGTAAAGTCAAGAATGCCCTTCAAGTAATAAGATAACTAACTCATTCCACTTTTTAAATTACATTAATTAATAATAAATTAGTTTTTTTTTTAGTGTCATGTATTAATTCATATATTTTGCTCTTATTTTATAATATATTTTAAAAATATGAAAAATTATTGATTATATGCACGCAGGAACGGCGTGCCACCATGATTAGTATAAAAAAGAAAGGGGCTTCATACTCACAAACGGCGGTTAGTGACACCGCCGCACCAATTTTTGTAAAGTCAAAAATACCCTTCACTAATAAGATAACTAACTAATTCCACTTTTCAAATTATTCATTAACTAATACATTAGCTTTCTTTTCTTTTCTTTTCTTTTTAATATCATGTATGACTTTTTTATTTTACTCTTATTTATAATATATTTTAAAATATAAAAAATTATATATTATATGCACGCAGGAACGGCGTGCCAAACGGCTAGTTATATAAAACTTTCCACATTGATAAATGACGGTTACTTATACCGCGACACCAATTTTTTATAAAGTTAAAAATGTCCTTCAATTAATAGAATAACTAACATATTTAACTTTTCAAATTTTACATTAATTCTTTTTTTTTCTTTTCGTAAATTTATTTTTTTATATAATATATTGATTATATATATATATATATATATATTTATTTATAATATTATTTGTAATATACTTTAAAGTATGAAAAAAATTTATTCATTATATGCACGCAGGAACGACGTGTCATAATTACTAATATATATAAACCTTTTTTATACTAAATAAATTAATGATATTGCATTATATAAAATAATTTATTTTTTGTTCCACAAAAATTATATAAAAATTTTTAAATATTTATATTTATTATCTTTCTATTTTTTGTATTAAAAAATAATATTACACATCAGACACATTACATTATGTGAGGACGTAATTTTAAAAAAGATTAAATTTAAATTTTACGAACTATAATAGTATTTGTATAAGTTAAAAAAAATATTAGGAAAATAAAAGAAAATTATTTTAATTTACACGATATTATTTATCTACTTATCAGTAAGAAATTTAATAATTTTTTTCAAAATATATATTTTTAGTCCTGTCATAATAGATAAAATATAATTTATTCATTACATTGTTATTATTTTTTTCTTTTTGTTGTTTATTTAATAACTCATACAATTTAATTCTACACGAAATTTCAGATAATAATAAAATATTGGGAAATTTTTATTCATTTTAAATTATTAACTATAAAAGTAGCAATTGAGAGTTAATATTATTCTATTATTTTTTAATTCAGATAATAATTTTAGAAATAAAATTTTATTTTAAAAACCTGAGTTTTATTTTAAATAATTTGAAGCGTAAATTTGAGATGAAGAAGTGATTTATCTTATTGTATAATTATAAAGGGTAAATTACAACGGACTCCTTTAAAAGAAATTATAATTATAATATTTTTTTCTCGATCAAAAAATTATAAATAAGTTCCTTGACGGTCATCTAGTAAATACTCCATATAATGGGTTGTCACGAGGTATTTATTAGACGATCGTTAATTCTATGAATATTTATAATTTTCTAAATAACAAAAAAATAATTTTAATTATAACAAAATTTAGGAGAGTTCGTTGCAGTGTACACTCGTAATAAATTTAATATACAGCCATGTGATATACATTTAAATATTATAACTTGGTTATTATTTATAAATAAACATGTACCATATATTATTATGTGTATTTTAAGGTGCACGTGCTTACATATATTTTTATTCATAATGAGTGCATTTTAAATGTTTTTTTCTATTGGAATATTATCACAATTTCTATTTTTCTTGTCTTTAAAAAATAAAATAAAAAAGTATCATTTAATCGTAATAAAAAAATTATTTAAAATACTATTTTCATGCATTTTGTGTTGTTGCTGTTAAAGTAAAACAATATCCATATATTGATGGATTCGAGCTCATGATGTTATAGTCCTCGACTTTGTCATTTAAACTGGACAACATTGCCAAAACGATAACTTATTTTAAAATTTATTATTGATGTTGTTTTTTATTCCAATCACTAGAAAAAAAATGGGTTATTCACTATATTCTAAATGATATACAGTTTGCAAAACTATGGTAAATAAGAGAATCAGATCGAGTTTGGTCGGATCTAAATTAATTATATAACAAGTGCAATACACTTGTTTTGTTATTGGTGTACAGTTTAAAAAAAATGATCAATTACATAGCAAGTGTATATTTTAATCTTTGATTGGTTAGGTTTGGCTGAACCTAATTTGAGTAAGAATTTTTCGATAAATAAATACTTTCTACTACAGTCAAATAAAAATAAATATAAAACCTAAGTTTTACCTACATTTAATCAACACCTGCCATAATTTTAACTACAGCCAAATCATTTGCTATGGTTTTAGCTATGCTAATATTTTGGCCTCACATACAGAAACAACGACTATTAGCCGATACACAATCGTCGAAAATAAATACTTTCTACCACGGTCAAATAAATTAAATTTGAAAATTTAAGTTTGTTCGACAGTTAATCAACATATATCATGATTTTATTTATAGTCAAAAATATTTGCCATAATTTTTAGCCATGCAGATATTTTTTGGCGTCACCTCCCGAAACAAGGGCTATTAGCCATTACATAATCATGGAAAGTAAATACTTTATGCCACGGTAAAATAAAATTAATAAAATTTATATTTTACACACGATTAATCAACATTTATCAGGTTTAACTATAGCCTAAATATTTATCATAATTTTTAGCTATGCTAATATTATGGAATCACCTGTAGAAATCATGGTTACTAGCCGTCACACAACTATAGTTAATTAGTATTCGGAATAATTTTTTACTTTTAACCGAAGTAATAAACCATGATAAAAAAAAATTAATAATTTTACATATTTTATTTTAATTAGAATTAAGAATAATTTAATTATTTAATCTCACTCTATAAAATCAAGTGGACTACCCAAACAACAAATGGGAGGCCCAACAATATTAGCCCATGGATAAAGTCCTCCAATGGGCCCAAACATGGCCCGTTATGCTTCAATCAATTATGACTTTAAAAAACCTATAAAATTAGAAAATAGTTTGTTAAAAAGAAAAAAAAATCAAAGAAAATGATTTAAAATGTAATTTTTTATTCAACTTATTTTATTAAATACAAAACTGAAGTTTTTAAAGTCAGGATATTATATATATATATATTTAATACTTTGTAAAGATTAATAATTTTTTTTTTTAAATAGTAATTACATATATGATTATATCGACATCTTGAAAAATTGAACAATATTATCAATTCAACAAATAAATCAAGATGACTTAGAACAATAAATAAATTATAAATACTTACATAAGATTCAGTGGGAATCGAACTTATTACATCAAACTTATTCATAAGACCTCAACTTTAACCACTAAGCTAAGACAACAAATAAATTTCAAATATTGAAAATTTAAGTTTTATTGCATCACAAATTATGGTAAATCAGTAAAATAAAACTGATACAGAATCTTAATTTTAATCATGATTAATCAATGATTGCCATAATTTTATCTATGGTAAAAATACTTTTATAGGTTTTTGCTGTAACTAATGGTTTAGTATCATTTACAGAAACAATGATTAATAGTCATTGTGCAACTGTTGCTATACAGTTAAAAAAAAAAAAAAAAAAAAAAAAAAAGAGCCAATAGGGTTATTGATTACAAAATTGCGATGACTTTTATAACGACCTTCTGTAAGTCCCAATAAATTTGATCGCAAAATTATTGGGAAAGAAAAATATATTCGTCCTAATATTTCGTGATGAAATCAGAAACTCGTCCCAAAATTCATCACATTTGTTCCAAATCCATAGCAAATTGGGGATGAATTTTTCAATGACTTTATCACGAAATCCATATTTCCAAGATATCCATCACAAATCCCTCCCAAAGTCATCGAAAATTTCGACAACATGGATATGCTACAAATTTCGACATTTGTTGTAACAATTGGGCAAAATATATTTTTAATTAGTCTCATAGGATAGAGGAGTCAACACGTTTAATATTCTTCTTCATAGAGTTTTCAAAATGGCTTCAAAATTGAGAAAACTCGACACATTTAGTTCTCCACTTTACTGAATTTATAGGACTAAAATATTATTTCCAGCATTTTGTGTCATTCCTGTTAAAGTAGAACAACGACCATATACTGATGAAATTTAAACCCTCATATAGTCCTCAACTTTGTCAATTAAACTATAACTAATTGGCAAAACGATAACTTATTCTCTCTCTTTTTTCCATTCACTACAAAAAAAAATTGGGTTATTCAGTATATTATAAATTACACGTGGCTTACAAACCATGGTAAATAAATATTTTCTGACCACGATCAAATAAAATCAACGTAAAAATTTAAATTCTGCCTATGGTTACTCAACATCTGCCATGATTTTTAGTTATAGCAAAATATTTGCCATGATTTTTAGCTATGTTAATATTTTGACATAGCGTGCAGAACAACTGGTATTAGCAGTTATTCAATCGTCGTTAATTAGTATTCATAATTTTTTTTATTAACCATAACTAAAAAAAATACATATTTTATTTTTTATTAGAATTAAGAATAATTTAATTATTCAATCCCACTCTATAAAGTTAAGTTGACTACCCAAACAACAAGTGGGAGGCCCAACTACTAGCCCATGGATAAACGCCTCAAATGGGCCCAAACACGGCCCGTTATGCTTCAATCAACTATGACTTTAAAAAAAGCCATAAAATTAGAAAATAGTTTGTTATAAGAAAAAAAAAAGAAAGAAAATGATTTCAAATGTAACTTTTTATATTAATTTTTATTTTTTAAAAACAAGATCGAAGTGTTTAATGTCAGGATTTATATTTATATTTAAAATTTCACAACAATGAATATATATATATATATATATAAAATAATTATTACGAATATGATTATATCAACATCTCGATAAATTGAAAAATAATATCTATTCAAGCAATACATCAATATAACTAAGAATAATAAATAAATTACAAATATTCACATAAGGTCTGATGGAACTCGAACTTGTTCGTGGGGCCCGCAATTAGGCTAAAACATGATATATAAATTTCAAACGTTGAAAATTTTAAGTTTTATTGCTTTCTGTTATTAATTTTTTTTGGATACTTGAATAGTTTAAAATCTTAGAACTCAAAATTCCAAATTAATTAATTAACTATTTTAAAAGAAAGGATAATTTAAAATAGGCTCATATGAAATTTATTATAATTATAATTACTCTTTTATTGTTTGAAAAATTATATATATTTTGTTGATATTAATGATCGTATAACAAATACCCCTTCAAGTCCCAACAAACTTGAGCGCAAAATTGTTGGGACGAAAAAATACATTTGTCCTAATATCTGCTATGAAACTAGAAATCCATCCCAAAATTCATCATATTTGTCTCAAATCTGTCACAAATTGTGATGAAATTTTCAATGACTTTGCCACGAAGTCCACAACTCCAAGATATAATATGTCCCAAATGCCTCTAAAGTCATCACAAATTTATGACAACACGGATATGCTACAAATTTACGACATTCTTCGTGACGGATTGCAACGAATTGGTCTCCATCCAATTTTCAGACGAATTTGCAATGGATTTTGTGACGTGTGTGCCATCACAATATATAGTTCGTCATTATTTTGTGATGATTTTGCGACATTTTTTTTTGCGCTTGCTATTTATTCGTTCCGAATATATTGCACATTCCGTTCTAATTTGGGATGTAATTTTTTCATCCTAAAAGTCCACAACAAATAAATTACACCTTTTTTTTTTGTGTTAATTAGTATTTGTCATGATTTTGACGAAATTACACTTTTAGTTTTGTACATAAGGGATTGAACACATTTAATCCTCTGCTTTTACTTTATATTCAAAATAGTCCCAAAATTGAAAAAAACTTGATACATTTAGTCCTTTGCTTTATGGGATTTACAGGATTAAATATGTCAAGTTTTTTCAATTTTGAGATTAATTTGAAATTTCATAAAATATGACTAAATATGTCGAATTTTCCCAACTTTAAAACTATTTTAAAACCCCATAAAATAGATGATTAAAAGTGTTAAACTTTCTATCATATAAAACTAAAAAATATAACGTTCGTGATTTTTTTATTTTTAATCATAATAATTAAATATAACAAACAAAAATTATATTCCTTCTAGCACGTATAAAACAACTACACAATAAATCGCATCCTAAAGCACTAAACAAAACATGCAAAAAATTAGAGAAGCACTTAATTAAAATAAAAAGAAATGACAATTTCATGCCTACATTTTAGATTCATGAACCATTGATGTGCACTCATTTCAACCCCAAAAAAGTTTCCCTTTACCCACAAAACCCTCATTCATACTCTTCTTACCCCCATCAATGCTAACTTCTTTTCCAAGATTTTTCATCAAATCACATTAAAATATACCTCTCTCTCTCCTTCTCTTCTCACACACATACACACTATATATATAATATATATATATATATATATATATATATATATATATATATGAAGATACACTGCATGGTGATCAGCAACCCTAATTCTTGCAAAAACCCTTAGTACTAAAGTTTTGTAAGAAACCCCTTTTTTGCAAGAATGGTGAACAACATGAGCAATGTCATGTCCATAACAGACCAAGATTTGGTGAAAGAAGAGCCAATCCTACTCATGTCCCCAAGAAACCCTGTCCCAACAGAGACAATATTCTTGTCCAACATAGACCAGGCAGTGACTTTTCCAGTTGAGACAGTGTTCTTCTATGAGGCTCCACCAAACATGGCCTCAACAGTTGGGATTGCTGGAAAGGTGAGAAAAGCAGTGGAGGAAGTGCTTTTGGTGCCTTATTACTTCATGGCTGGGAGGCTCAACTTCAGTGATGAGACCAAGAGGCTGGAGCTTGTGTGCAACAATGCAGGTGCCTTGTTTGTTAGTGCAAAATCAAGATTCCGTCTCATGGATCTTGGCAATCTCTCTTACCCAAATCCGAGTTTCCATCACTTTGTTCTTCGCCCGGGATCTATAAAAGCCTTGCAGAAACTGCAGTTTTCACTATTCAGGCAAGCGTTAATGTCGTTTGGTTTCTCAATTTATTGATCAATCTAAGTATGAAAAATTTCTGCTCAAACCATGTTTGGTCGAATCAAACTAATCATATAGTAAGTGTGATATACTTGTCATATAATCGATCACTTTTCCTGAATTATATATACACCAATCGCACTGTTAGTGTGTTGCATTTCTCATATAATTGATTCAGGTTCAGTCAAACCTAATTATCTGGATTGGAATTTCGTCGTACATACATAGATTTTTTTTAACATACTTTTGTGTAATACGAATGTATTTCAAATTAAAATATATAATTAAATTATATTAGGAAAAAATTTAAATTTTAGTCCATTAATTCTAGCTAGATTCTTGCATGTTGATGATTGTAATACAGGTAACTAGATTTGAATGTGGTGGATTTGTACTAGGATTCACCACAAACCATGCAATTCTTGATGGGAAATCAGCAAGTGAAATGTTCCACAACCTTGCTTCAATATGTAGGGGAGAAGGCCTAAAAACCAACCACATCAACAATGATAGAACCTGCTTGGAAGCAAGAACCCCACCCCAAATCTACTTCCCACACACTGAGTACGTAAAGCTTGCCAGAACGTCGTCCCTTGTCTCTTCTTTCACCTCCCAGAAACGGCCATCACCATCTCCACACGTCTTCTCGGACAAGTACACGCACAAGCTCTTCTCATTCACCCCACAAATGCTGAAATTCTTGAAGCAAAAGGCGATGATCAAGTGCTCAACGTTCGAAGCAATCCTAGCCCACATTTGGAGGGCAAGAACAAGGGCCGTTCTTGTCATGATCGTGATCAAGATCAAGATTCAACCGTTCTCTTTGCAGTGGATATAAGGGACATGATATCACCTCCCCTACCGAGTTCTTTCATGGGGAACGCTGTGATCACGGGGTATGCACGGGCTAAGGCTAAGGATTTGGTGGACGGGCCGTTGTCTTACGGTGTTGAGATGGTGAGGGAGGGGACGGAGAGAGTGACTAGTGAGTATATAAGGTCTGTGATAGACTGGTTGGAGGTGTATAAGGGGACTCCAGCAACTTGTGGATGTGCATTTTATGTGTCAGCTTGGTGGAAATTGGGTTTTGGGGAGGTGGATTTAGGGTTTGGGAGGGCTAAACATGCTGGCCCTATTTTGAGTGGGAATGATGAGTTTGTGCTTTTGTTGGATGGTGGGGATTGTGATGAGGGGGGAAAAGGGTTGGGGATCAATGTCTGGATTGGGCTAGAAAAGGAGAAAATGGAGAGGTTCTTGAAATGTGTTTTTGATATGTGATGATGTGAGGGAAAATAATGATTCGGATGTAGTTTGATCGAATTTAAATAAATTATATAATTAATGTAATATTTTTAATTTATGAATGGTATATTATTAAGAAAAATAATTAATTTTATAACAAGTGTATTAAATAATTGCTCTATAATTAATTTAGTTCTTGGTCAAACTTGATTTGAATAAAAAAAATCGAGATGTTATTAGTTGAATAAGAGTAGTATATAATTAATGAAATAATGGTTTTTTTTTTTTTAAGTATCGTACGTTGTGATAATATACAATTATGTATTATAATAACATGATTTGTTGTGTGATGAAAAGTTGCGTACTTTATTTGAATGATTAAGAACTAAAATTTGAGTTTGTATGTCGGAATCATATATATAAGTTTATATACGTGGATTCTTTCTTAAGATGTTCGATGGATTGGCCCCATACTTTAAGTATTTTCATTCAGACTGCATTTGGATGGAGGAATTTGAAACTGAGGGGAGGATTTGAAGTAATGATTTCAAATGAATTTATATTAAATGAGTTTGAAATTCATCACAATAGAATTACTAAATATAATTCAAAATAAAATTTCAAGGATTGAAATCTTTCGATCTAATTTTTTATCATTGAGATGAGATAAAATCAGAGGGAAAATTCCATTTTTCGTCCCATATATTAAGCTCATTTTCAATTTAGTCCCATTGTTAGACTTTTTATCATATTTAGTTCCATTTGTTTTAAAAAATTCTCAATGTTAGTCCGAAATCACTCTTTCGTCCAATTTTTAACGGAAAACTGACGTGAATTGGATGAAAAAGTGACTTTTTTGTTAAAAAATTGGACGAAAAAGTGACTTGGGACTAACATTGAGAATTTTTAAAAATTTATGGGATTAAATATGAAAAAAATCAAACAAATGAGACTAAATTGAAAATAAGCCAATTATATGAGATCAAAAACACAATTTTCCCTAAAATTAGAAAAAAAAATAAAAAAAAAATACAAGGAATCAGAGTCTCCTGCTTAATTTTACCTTGGTAGCTAGGTAAAATAATTGCCAAACGCCCCTCAAAATGATTACTGTATACCTCTAATTAATGCAGTGAGCATCAGAATAATTACACTTGACATCCCTATAGTTTGGGTATAATATTAGAAAAGCCTCTCAATTCTATAATAGTATTACATTGTAATATTTATAGGTTTTAAAGATCGCAATTTTCAGTGATGACCGATTTTTGTGGCAAATTTGTAATTAATGTAAAATATATATGAGTTTAGGAATGCAGTTACTGTTACTTTTGATGCAGCTAGCATCAAGATAATTTACACTGACAGTCCTAAAGTTTAGGTATATTACTAATAAATCCTCTTGATTTAGAAAATTATATTGTTGTATTTGTAAATTCTTTCTTAGACTACAAATTTCAGGGGGAAATTTTAATTTCATTTTCCAGAATTATTGTTGATTTCATTGTAAATCTCCATCCATCAATGAATAGGAAAAGTAAAGAAATAAGATTTTGGATGCTTCAAAAAATTAGTAACAAGTAATTTTTCTCTTTCATAATTTAAATATATTAGATAAAGTATGATATTTTATAATAAAATAAATATTTTTTTCTCGTGTGGCTTTAAGTTTAATCAGTGGTAGTGGACCTAGAGGTGTCAATGGGTAGGATAAGACCCTACCCAAACTCATAGATTAAGACCCAAATCTAAACCTAGATCCATTAAAATACATAGATTGAGTTTGGGTTGACTCTTTATCCATTAATACCCACGGGTCAATGTACCCAATTTAGACCAAAAAAATATATTATATTTCTTCGTTATTCAAGTGGATTATTATTAATTTATCAATCGATCTAACTTCAAGTACAAATCTAAAAAAATTAAGACATCATAACATTTATTTAACGTATAATATTTTATAAGATTATTTTGTAAATGTTACAATAAATGATATATTATTTAAAAAAATTATAAAAAAGAGCTATTTGTAAATTGATCTCAATAATTATGAATTTATCGATAAATTATGGGTAAAAATATAAAAAAAAAAAAAAGAAATTAATTTAAGTAGTACTATTTGCAAATAATAATAATAATAATAATTTTAAAAAATTTAGATCTGAGTCTGATTGGGTCTAGAGATCCATGGTCTTGAGTGAGGTTCAATTAATTGGGTAGGGTCTGGGTTTAAATTAATTTATTTGCATCTTTTTGGGTTTCACCTTGGATAAGCTAACACCGTATCCATTGACAGGCTTAAGTGGACCTTTTAGTTCTCAAATAGTTGAGCCTTATAGCCCATATCCATACTATTATAAAAGAAAACCTTTAGGCCTACCAATTTTTTAAAACTCAAATTTACCCTTTATTCTATTTCTTCCTTTTAAAAAAATTTGATCAAATCAGTAATTTTAATTTTTTTAATAATCTCACAATTATATTTTTTGTCCCTCTTAACTACCCACTACTCCATATTTTTTGCCATTTACTTCTCCATATTTATTATAATTTATTAATTTCATATTTTTTCCCTTATCATCTTACATTAAGATTCTTTTTATATACTTGCGGGAATCGCCTGAAATAATATCTAGTTTATATAAAAGTCCATGTTTGTTATGTTATTAACTCATCATCAATGCATTCCGGGTATGCAAATTGTAGTAGCTTTTAGGGTTAATTATACTTAGATGCCCTCTAAAAATATGAAATTATTTTTTTTTTCAAAAAAAGTTTTAAAATTACACTTTTACACCCCCTTCGAAAATTCTCTATTTACACTATTTCCATCTTTTCGTTAAGATTTGGATAAAAAATTCTGATGTTAGTGAAAAAATGTATAAGTTTTTAAGTTTGCCCTCATTTTGGCATCCCTATATATATTTTTGTATTTGTAAATGAATAAATATAATATATATATATATATGGAGTAACGTCAATATTATCATATTTTTTTCTCTTATAAATATAAAATTATTACATGAAAATATTAAATGAGCGGTAAAATTAAAATTTATGTAGTCTTTTTGCTAACGTCATCATTTTTCGTTCAAATCCTAACGAAATGGGTCAGGTGTAAACAGTGAATTTTCGGAGGGGATATAAATTTTATTTGTAAAAAAAAATAGAGAAAAAGTGTAATTTGACATTTTCAGACAGGATATAAATGTAACTAAACCCTACTTTTATAACTAAATTAAAGTTGAGAGTTTGAGAAAAAGTTTTGGCTAAATTGCAAAAAAAAAAAAAAAAACCCTGTATTTTAAAAACTCAATAAAAGAAACCCCATCTGATTTTAAAATAGGCGAAATACTCCCTTGTGTTTTTTTTAATTCAGCATACGCTCCCTTTTTTTTACCAAGGTGTATCGACGTTAAATTTTTATGTCGTTTAACCGTTATGCCCTTATATTGACTGAGATATATTATATATAAATAATTAAAATTATAAAAAATAAATTACTATATATATATATATATATATATATATATTAAAAAAAAACCCTACTCCCACCCCTACCCCGCCGCCTACCCCCATTCCCACGCCCCACCCTGCCACCCAGACCTAGCAACATCATCGCCGCCCAGAAAAAAAAGGGTGACGACTGACAAAAGAGAGTGCTACGGTTGTCGCCGTTGCTCCCAGATCTGGCAATATCGCCGCCGCCTAGGCAAAAGAAATAGGGCCCTGTGCAAGGACGGCAGCCATTGCGTCGCCCCCAGTTAATTTTGTCTTTTCTTTTTTTTTTAAATTAATTAATTATTAAATATATATTTCAATTCATTAAAACTAATTTTAGATAATTATTATAATTATTAGATATTTAATTAATATTTTTTCTGATATATATTGGACTTTTTAAATATATATAATGCTAATTTAAATATAAATGTCATTTTAAAAAATATAAATTAATAAAATATTTAATTTCAATTAATTTATAAATTATAATTTATTATAATTATTTAAGATTTATATTCATGTACATATCTAAATTTAAGAAATAAAATTTAGTTTATTATTTTCTATATTGTATTTTTTTGGTATTTTATATTTAATATAGATATATTTTAAAATTTTTGAAATTAAAAAAAATAATGTATATAAACATGTAAAAGAAATATGTTTTTATCTTTTTGTATTTTAAAAAATTTTGAAATGAAAAATAATAATTTATAATTTTTATAATGTAATAAATTTAAAATATAATTTATTTATCATTTTTTAATTTTTAATATTTACATTAGTTGATAATATATCATTTTTATATTTCATTAATACCCACATTTATTAAGATATTTAAAATTTTATATTTTGATTGTAATTCAATTTTTTATTTAAATTATTAAATGTTAAAACTTTTATATAATATTTTCGTATTTTTTAAAAATATATATTTAAAAAAATATTTTTTAGAGAGATAAAAATAAAAAAATATTCAAAATAAGTTAAAAATAAATAAAAAATGAACACAAAACAAGTAAAAAAATACCTTAGTCTCTAATATACTCATATAAGGGGTACTTTAGTCCAAAATGGACTAAAATATTGACCAAAAGGGCTGAAACCACAACCAGGGGCACTACCCGTGCATCAAACCCACTTGCCATCAACTTGTAATAGAATGGAACTTTTTTGTTGGGGTTTTGAAAACATGAGGGGGGTTTTGTCTTTTTTAAAATATAGGGGGATTTTTTATTAAATAAACAAAACACATGGGGTAAAATGAAATTTAGTCAAAAGTTTTCCTTTTCATTGATAATTTTATGCACACTTTAGCATTTTGATGGTAGTTTGTGGGTACATAATTTTTTTAAATAAATTATTTGTATGACTTTTATTTTTTTATGGATAAAGAAAAATATTTAAAGGTATTTAAAAATAGTAACTGAGTCGAAGAAAAAAACGAGCATAATTACAAGTAAATAAATAGTTGTGACATATAAAAAGACATATATATATATATATATATATATACTAGATATCGCCGCACGCAGTTTCCTCGAGCATATAAAAAGAATTTTGATGTGAGATGATAAGAAAAAAGAATTTTGTTAAAAAATAAATTATAAGAAATATGGAGAACTAAGGAGAAAGAGAAATGTGGGCTAGGGGGTAGTTATGAGGAAAAAAATAATTATAAAATTATTAAAAAATATTAAAATTATTAATCTGACCAAATAATTTTAAAGAGAAAAATTAAAATGAAGGGTAAATTAGAACAATTTAAAGTTGGTCCGCTCAAAGGATTCTCTTTTATAATAGTACTAGCGACCGGCGCACGTGGTCCCTGTACATGAATTTTTAAGTGAATAAAAAAAATATATATTTTTAATTGTAAACAAAATAGAAATGCAGAGTTTAATCAAAGTTATTATTTCTTTTTTTTCAATGCATAGCTTTTAAACTTATTGCAACTGTTTTAGTTTTCAATGCTTTATACATTTCCTTCATACAAAATAATAAGAACCAAATAACTATTGGCACATAAAAGGACTTGAGAATTAAATTTTAAAATTAACACCACAATTTTTTCATCATAAGCAAACTCTTCCATCTCATAGTGGCTATTCCGTCTGGACGATATGTCTCAACCTGAATTACTGCAGATCAAAAGATAAACATACTTAATCGGTCTCAATTTGATCAAAAGATTAATGTATCCAATCAATTTGGACTAATTTTTTTTTCTCTATAGTACAATATTACTGCAGAGAAAGTAAAATTATCAAAATTTACTAATTTATATAAGATCCCAACAAATGTAAATTTTCAGCTTTAACTACACAACAAAACAACCCAAATCAAATCTTGCATAAATTCAATCAAATGGTGAAGCTGAAGTTATTTTTCTAACCAAAAAAGTAAATTGCCTTGCCATTTATCTTTTTTACTATTTTTTCTATTTGTTTTTCCCAGTGGAGATAGCTACTAATTTTATTTTCCTTTATGCTTGATCACACCTTATTTTTTCTATTCATCTTGCCATATTTTATTGGAACTTCACATAGGTTAAACAATCAGTGGTTGTTTAAAACAAAATTGCATTTATATTTTTAGTTGATCAAAAAAAGCTCATTAAAACAAAGATCCCACTCATGCCACAATTATACTTGAAATCAATGAAATTGTAGCTTTCTACCTCTTAAATACGAAAACAGCAACACTTCTGGTCTGCTCTGCTCAAGATTCTGGTCTATTGTATGCACATGTGAAAGATTGACCATGTTCATCGTCATTCATCACGGATTATTAGTTCCTTTACTGAATTTGTGTTCTAATGGCAATGGCAACGAATGGACTCTATATTAATCCGCAGTCATAAACCCATTAAGAATTGAATCAAGAACACTAAAATAAGATGAAAACCCACAAAGAAAAATATTCAGAACATGCAATTCTTGATCATTTACAAACACAACTACAATCACCTCAATGAAATTGCAAACCCTCAACAACTTAAAAAAAAAGACAGAACAACCTAAAATAAAAAACAGAGCGACACACACAACAACTAAAAACCAAGAACGACGGCACAAATGAAAAGTGAACAGTGTAGAACAATAAAAGTATTATACTGTACCTCCAAAGGTCCTATGGTTACTGCTCCAATTTCCTCTAACTTTAATCGATCGCCAACTATCTTCTTTCGCTTGTGTTCTTAAGTATGAAGAATACAGATTTAGCAGAGAGAGAGAGAGAGAGAGAGAAAGGGAGGAGATGGGAGAGATTGTGCAAAGAGAGAGGGAGGAGACGTGAGAGTTTGTGAGAAATTGTGCAGAGAGAAAGAGAAGAGGAGACGTGTGAGAGATTGTAAAGAGAGAAAGAACAAGGGAGATGGAGATGTGTGTGTGTGTGTGTGAGAGAGAGAGAGAGGACGTTTTAGGTAGGGATTTGAGGGTATTTTTGATAATTTTAAAATTTGGTATGAAAACTGTTAGTGTAATGAGAAAATATCATTTATAACCTCATCAAATTAGGCAATTCATTTTTATGAAAGAAAAGCAATGGGATTATGTAAAAGACAAGGGCAATTTTTTAAAATTGAACAAAAAGAATTGTCACTTTAGACACAAAAATGGGTTTGCTTTTATAATTAGTATGGATAAATATCTTAAATCTATGGATAAATTACAACGAGCTTTAATTTTTGTTGGAAAATGATGAATGATAAATTAAATAATAAATTTATTTAATAAATTTATTGTAAATCGTAACAAGTGATTGGTTATTATGTGAGACGCATAACAAGCTCATGACACATGGATGATGATTGATGGTGCCCAATCATCATCCAATCGTATTTAATTCAATCGAATAGTTGTGTGGTTTGAAATGATGTGTTCGTTGGGTGAATCCCTTTGAATGAAACGATGTGTCTATTTGAGTGAAGTCAATGTTTTCAGACCCGGACCGGACCGGCCGGTTCGACCGGTTCGACCGGGACCCGGCCATGTGTCCGGTTCGGTCCATGCCCTCAAACCCAGCGTGGTCAAACCCGGTCAAAACCGGTAAAAACCAGCGACCCGGTGACCGGTCAAAAACCGGTTTTGACCCTTATTTAAAAAAAAAAAATAACTTCACTATTTAAATTTTTTTGGGCTTAAAATTTTGCATATTTATAGCCAAAAGGATTTAAATTTGGCTTATATTTTTTCAATGTGGGATAATTAGCTTTCTTTAAGCTTTTACATCCTATATTTATAGTTTAAAGTGTTTAAATTTTGCTTTATACTTTCTCAATGTGGGACAATAAGCTTGATTAAACATTTTCATATTTATAGTTTAAGGTATTTAAATTTGTCTTATTTTTTCAATGTGGGATAATAAGTTTGCCTTAAACTCTTTTATATTTATATAGTCTAAAGTGTTAAATTTTGATTTATACTTTTCTAATGTGAGATAATAAGCTTGATTTAAAATTTTCATATATATAGTCTAAAGTGTTTAAGTTTTAGCTTATTCTTTTCAATATGGGATAATAAGCTTGGCTTAAACTTTTCATATTTATAGTTTAAAATATTAAGTTTCGTTTATTCTTTTTAATGCGGGACAAAGCCACATCTAACAATCAATTAGGTTTAATAAATTTTGATATATAATATATAGATATGTTAAATATATAATATATATATATATATAATATATTCCGGGTCTCCCGGTTTTTTTATTCCGGTCCGACCGGTCGGACCAGTGACCCAGTGACCCAGTAACTTGACCGGTTCGATCTCCGGTCTGATTCTGAAAACATTGAGTGAAGTGATATGTCCTTTGGGCGAAATGATGTGTCTATTCAAACGAAAGGTTATAACATTTCGAATGCATCTTTTCTGATCGGACATGACCATTTAATGGTACAATTCCAATTTCTATAAATAGACCCTCCCATTTCATTTCATTTTCAATTCATTTTAGAACATTTGAATTTTTTATCGATAAAAGCATGTTGCCTTTTATTAAGAGAGTTTTAAATATTATTTGGTTCGTCGTTTCTCAAAGTTTGTAGTGCTGCTACTTTGAGATATTAAGTCGTTGTATCTTGGGAAATAAATTGCCATTTTCGTAAGCACCAGAGCAGGCAATAATTGTCTTAAAGATAAAGAGTCTAACTCTTGCCTCGACTTCATAATACACAAATCTCACATATCCCTCAAATTTCTTCCAATTTTTGGCATAATTATGAAATTTTTTTTGTAGTTTAGGAAATCATCAATAACTCCTGATGCTTGATGATATTATGCAAATACGTGAATGAATGTTTGATTTTGTAAATATTGTCCTCATTGTATTTTTTTAAAAAAATAAAAATTAAAAAAATAAACTAATAAGTATAATTATTATTTGTAATCCATAAAAGCATTTGATCGGTGCACAAAAGTTCGATGGACTAACTTTCAACTTCTAATTTTGAAAGGAAACTTGGAATAGAAAATATAAATATTTTGAACGCTTGTACTTGGACATTTAATTCTGGGAAAAATGCAATTTATTTCCATGAGAAATGAGCAAGAAGTCATGTGAAAAATAAAATAGCAAATTATCTATATATTTTAAAAAATGAAGCAAATAACCTCTCAATTTAAACCATTGATAGGGGTTAATTCGCGTCATTTTTTGAAATATGGGAGAGTAATTTGCTAATTTATTTTTTTAGAGGAGGATATTTGCTCATTTTACATATCACGGAGGTAAATTGCATTTAACCCTTTAATTCTGCAGTGAACTATCAATAGAACGAGACATAATGTACAACGTTGTCATAAAAAAATTTAAAAGATTTTATTTTTAGAAGGGAAAAACCCTATCCTCTAAATTAATATTCCTATACATGGAATTGCGCGTATTTTTTTCTTTAAAAATAAATAATGTTTATTATTCCAATACAAATTAAGCTTGCTTAATTGCGATTTTTTTTCACAAATTTTAATAGGGTAAATTACAATGAGGTCGTCTAGGATTGAACATAACTATGAATATCTCCTCATTATTCAACAATTTACAAACACCTTTTTGATATTTGATGAAATTATGTAATCTTTAAATTGAGGTTTTGAATTATCAATTTTGCTATTTGAATTAAAAAAAATAGTGAAAACTTGTAAAAAATAAATTGAAGTGGATGGAAAGATTTTAAAAATTATTAGAAAATTATCTACTTAGTCTAATAAAAAAAATTAAAAATTAGTAAAATAATAATTCATATTCTACTAGAGTATTTTGGTCAGCTCACCATAAAATTGATAGAAACCTAACAGAGATTTAACGGACTGGGCTAGTTACTAAACGATTGTTAAAATTAGAGTTATTGATAATTTCTCAAACAACAAAGAAATATTTGTAGTTATACTAAATTTTAGAAAAGTTCGTTGTAATTTATTTTTATTTGTTTTAATTGCATTTTCAATGTATTTAAGATAAGAGATATGTATAAAAAAAATGGTATTTTTGCAAAGTTCTTTTTTTGGATATTTGAATAATTCTTGAACCATAAATGGTTTAACATATCAAGAACTAGTGTAGAAAACCCGTGCCATGCACGATTTTTATATATATATATATATATATATATATTAAAATTAAATAAAAAAATTATAATATGTTATGCTATAAATGAATCTTTTACACACAAAAAATCATTTTTAATAGATATAACATAGTAATTTTGAATAGATATATCATCTTTTACATATTGTAGTCCTATATAAAAATAAAAATAAAAAATTAATTAAAATATATTTGTTTATATATTTCATCTCTCTCAGAAATTATACTAAATAAATAATCTAAAAAATTATATTGGTTGTTTACTTATAAAAAATAAAACATAAGCAATAATAGAAACTTCTGCTAATGAGTTTTAAGAAAGACAACTAAAAAAGTGGGGATGGGTGGAGCAAGAAAAATAGATGATAGAAAGAAAAACTAATTTTAAATAATTTTAAAATTTCAATATCATTTCATCAATTTGCACATAAAAAGAGAATTAAAGATTATCATGAATAAAAAAAGTACAAATACAAATAAAATAACTAAGTTCAATTAAATCGTAAATATCGCAACACTATCATCAACCATGAAATTAGAGCAAAAACTTTTATCACAAAAAAAAAAAAAAAAAAAAATCTTTTAATGAAAGTTTAATGTGCAAAAAATGAATGAATTGGAAAACATAAATCAACTTTTAAAATAACAATTATTTATCATGCATTTCTCTGAAAGCATGAATGCATTAATAAAAAGGGCTAGCAAGAAAAAGAAAACACATGAAAAGAAAAACTATGTTAATAAAAAAGACAAAGTATGCAAAAGTTTATTGAATGAATATAATATAAAACTTTATCTCATAAAAAGTCAGTTATTAATTTAATGGCGCTTCATGGTTTTGAATAGCTGATACATAAAAAATTTCTAAATAATGGAGGGATCTTGGCTTATAAAAATCTTGTGCAACGAGTGAGTGCATTAAACGCTATTGTTGATAGATAATAAAAATGTAATTTATAATTATTTATAATATATTTCATAGTAAAGTAGAGAAAATATATCATTTAACATTATTGATATCAACTATAATAAAAATATATATATTATGCGTACACAGATTTGGTACATATAATTAGGTAGTTTCGTGAAATTTAGTAAAAGAAAGAACAATATCGTAGCATGGTCTTAATTAAAGTCAATACTAGCATATAAGACAGATACAGAATTATCCACCATATAATTTAGGAAGAGAAAATAACGATATAAAAATGAGAGAATACGTATATAGGAGTGATAATTCCATTAAATAAATACATCTACTAGTATTAACAAGGCTAAATACAAAGACGAGTGAGGTATTGTACATGTGAAAAGAGACGTTAGATAATTCATAAAAATACTTAATTCTGTTTGTAACATTTTTTACGGTTTCCCTTGGGTATTTATTCTGATTCTTTTGGAATTAGCGAATTGGTATTGACTTACTAGAAAGTCAAGCTAAACAGCGGGTTTATAGAACTATAGAATTCTTTTTAAAAGCGGATATCAAATAAACATTATCCATACCACACTTTCTATGTGCAAATTTGAGTAGTTCATATTTTAGGATCTAATTCTAATCTATATAAGAATATAATATCATTAACAAAAACATGAATGATTGAAATATTTCACATAAAAATAATAAAGTATAGAAGAAGATTAATTTTAATACACTCGATCTTAAGAGCGACGGAATATAATGAAACTATCTAATCCAGAACCAATATAATAATATTTACAGTAGATATAAGTCTTACAGACATCCTGCGAAGAAATGAGTAATCACATGAGATAATAACTAATCACTGATATACACACTTATATCTATAATTATATACACTAACGTTAAGAAATAAAATTTATGGTTATATACTATTTTATAGATAATAAATCATAATGATATTTATAGATTAGTGATTTTTTAGCTATATTAATATCTCTATCAATAACTACAATGAAATATATATTCCATTGTTATATTATATCCACCCCCCAGATATACATGCAATTAAAAGCAGTTGAATCAAGAGATGTATAAAGCGTGTCACCTGTATCCTACCAGTATAATAATACAATCTGAATAAAACAAATATATATAGAGAAATAATTAACAAATTAATAGACACTTCTATCACAACTAAAATAATCAAATCAGGATTAATTGATCTAACATCAATTGAGACTTGTACATTTACACAAAATAATTATTTGATCACATAACAGAAATATATAAAATGTACCTTAATCTAATAAGATAACTTAAAATATACGACTATTCTATTTTTACCATTACCCGCCCAAAAACATATATAGTATTTATAGGCATATTATACTATAATTTCTATTATCATTTTATTAAAGTGTGGTAAAAGTATTGAATTTGTATAGTTTTAAACTTTTATTTATAAAATAGTGTTAAAACATAACAATGATTTAAATTAATTATTGCACGCATGAACGGCGTGCCACAACGGTTAAGATATATAATATCAATCTAATTAAATATGTTATAATATTAACAAGATATGAGGTATATATACTACAGTTATATTTTTTATATATTTTTTAATATTAAATGTATGAACTAATATAAAATGCCAACTCTAACCTATTCAGTTATAGGGCTTTGGGAGGATAAGATTCTTTCATAACATCCTCTGAGATTGTGTGTTTCAAAGAGTAGCATGACTTTCTCATCCTAACGCAGATATATATTATAGAATGCGAGCATGAAGAGATTAAAATAATTCCATTATAATTATTATCAGAGTATGCAGTATCTGGATTTAAATATTTTATACAAATATTATTGAAATTATAGAGTTTTCGAAGATAAGTAATAGTATTTACATTAAAGTACATCGTAATCAAATCCGTAATATTATATATCAGGGTATAAAATATATCTAATTAGGATATTTAAATTAATAATAAAATAGTTCTATAGCAACTCATAACATAAACTTTAAATTTAGAGCCCTTATATTATCCTGTTGTATGTGGAAGAAAGGTATGATTAAGATAATTTGAAATAAACTAACAAATAATTATTCCATTACAATTAATATAATTTTAAATATTGTAGATGATGTTATAAATAATAAGATTCTATGTACAAGCGTATAAGATCTATACAATTATAAGTTGTAAGATTGGAGATCCTTGAGATAAATTGATTTAGCGACGAAAAATATTGTGACAATATTAAATTAAATGAAATATATGTTTCTATACCAATAGATTTTTTTATCATATTATATATGTGCTGATAATATTTGTAATTATATAGTTATTAATAATTATTAATTAAAAAAAAAATGAAATATTTCTAAAAGTCATGTAGAAATATATCAATCTAATTTAATAAAATAAAAATACCTGATCATCCTTTATATGTTTGTATGTAATTGATACGTCGTAAGATTATTTAATGAGTCATTGAAAATCTTATATTATATTCTTATTATGTTTTTCTGCATCTATTAGATCTTATAATGCTAGTTTACAATATTATAAATTATATCTATTAATTAAAAAGAATAGAAGATTGTAAATCAATAATTTACCTTAATTTACTAAGATTGATTTATTTACTTGATGACTTGTATTGAGGGTTAAAACAAAAATAGTTACATCTGATGAAAAAAATATTACTGGGGTATATAATTGACAAGAATTGTATATTCATGCACAGCAATTTAAATATTTGTCCGTCAAGACGTTATGGATTAGTAATCTTTGTATCTCAAAAAAATATTAATATAGTTATTGACGCCGAATATATATGAGTATAAGTACAATTTAGGGAAATATGAAAATTTCAATCATTTCTTGCTATAGTAAACAATTATCGGTAGTTTTTAACTAATTTTGCGAAGGATTTATGTTGTCATACATAATAAATATCGGGCATGTAGCTATTAACATGTCAATGTATATCGAAATATTAATTATAAGTGGTTGTGACTGAAGTATTATGATTAAACCGAATTTTGCGTTATTATCTATCTCAAAGGCGAAGAGCAGTATATAAGCAAGCATTGAGTAGATATGGAGATAAGATGCTAGAAAAGAGATTAGAAATAGCGGGAACATTAAAAGATTAAGCTCAAAGAGTGAAAAGCGTGGGAAGATAAGAGAAAATAGAGAAACAAAAAGGACTGAGAAGAGATTCACATCTCAAACTCAATATTGCTCTCTCCTTCGCAGGTATTTTCTCTCATCTAACTATACGATTTAACATATCGACATATTTGATCTTTGTCAGTATTTGGCGGGGCTGTTATTGTTCGTGGTGGCTTCTCATGTGTTATTTCTCTGGTTTAGACTATGTCAATGGTATTTACTAGGCTGATGGACTTGTTCGTGTCGCCTTGACGATCGGAATTGTTGTGAACACGTGTTTTTCAGATTAGGGCCTGGATCGCGATGTATGAGGATTAATATGAGTAAGCTGTTGCAGCTTCACTTCTGGTGTTTTGAAGTGAATTTTTATAGGAGTTTATTTAGGCGTTTCTCGCTTTTTTAGCGAGTTCTAGTGATATGTAGGGGTTTTTGTGATCAATGTGTGTTTATCTGGGGGTGTATTTGTGGCAGTTTTAGTTCTTTTGTCGTTTCTGAAGTAAGTGAAGGTCTAAAGGCGTGGAACTATCTTGGCGTGTTGATGAACTGCTACCTTATGTGGGGTTTTAGATTCAAAATGTTTAGTCTTAATAATAAGCTGAGATGTGCATTATATTGAAACTCTATCAGGCTTCCTGGTTGTTTAGTTGGGGGTTTCGGATACAGGGAACTTCTTGAAATTTGGAAAATTCTTTCCTGCAGTGATCCTGCAAGTTATCTTTGTGGTATCTAAGTGTGTTGTATTTCTTTATTTAGTTCACTGCTTTCATTCCAATTGGCGAATTCCAATATCAATTTACTTTCTACTCATTCTCGTGATAATATTGAGACTGCTTTGTCGTTAGGCAATTTCTAGTATAGATATATTATGAAATTGAGGTGTCTTCTTGAATGATAACTTCTAAACCAAGCGGGAAATTTTAGCAAATTTTAATCGGAACAAATGAATAGTGTCGTTTATTATCCAATCCTAAATTTTATTGCTATTGCTTGATTGCTTATTTGGCATTTATATAGTTAATAATTATTTCACGTCTTCTTCGGCTTAAGCTTCTTACTGTCAAGAGTCTTCATTTCCTGTTCCACTCTTCTACTTAAGTTGTTATGTTTAGGTGCTCCAGATGTCAGGTTGTGAACTGGTCTCTAAGTTTGTGCTTAGATTTTGCTGCGACAGAGCGAAGTGACAGGATGAATCAGCCGATATTCGATTGAATTATGATCAAAGATGGGACTTTTCAACATAGCAAATAGAGGAGAGACTATATAACTGGAAAAATATTTTGAAGGACTTACTGACACATATTCACTCAAGAATATCATGATCTGCTACTATCCGTACTGATCTGTCAATTGGTTTTCTTTGGTTAATTAACAGAGCGTGTGCTGTTCTCTGTCGCTTTACTTCTAATTTGAGTGGATGGTTGTATTCTATTTTTATTATACAGTGGACATAATAATTGTTGTAACTGCAGAAATCCCATTCATTGATTTATTGCGCTCCAGCAATATGAGATACAAGTAAACCTGTCTTGCTTGGAAAGACTCCGTTGGGTCTATCATACCACCTCTCCTTTGATCTTTTGAAAGAGTACACTTACCTCAACGTAAGAGATAGTACGGTGGCTCTGTTTACTGGTTTGACATAATAAAGTCCTTATATTGCATGTGCATACCTGAAATAATCCATAAAAATTCTGGTGCTAGAGACTTGGAATTTTGAAAATTGTTCTACATGGTAGCTTTACTATGTGATTCACCATCATTCTCTATATCCATAACTTTCTTTGCCTTTATGGACTGTATTAAAGGTGCATATTCAATTTTCCATTCACAATATGCAAGTGCTTACAGCTGACCGCATGTAAATGTCCATCTTGCTTTAGATGTTTTTAGTTTGGATCATTTGGTAATTTATTCTGCATGATGATGTAATAATTATTTTTCATTATATTGGTTGGTTGGACTACTTACCTTCTAGTGGCAGATGTCCATGAATACCAAACTTCTTAAAGGATTGAGTTGTTTTGTGTTTGGTTCCCTTTCCCCTTATTCATGGAGAGGGTTTGTGTAAAAATGTGTCAAAGGGATAGTTGGAAGATGGCAAGAACCATGATAGTATTCTTGTGTGAGAAAGAAAAGTTATATAGAAGTTTTTGTTAGAAATTGAGAGGGCAAAATATTTATTGTATATTACTAATGATGGCCTATCTCTAATATATAAGGGTGTATATAAAGGATAAGTACAAATCATAGTTATGAAAGCCATGCCATGGTGCAATCCCAATACCATTTTTATAATAGGGCACTAATGGCGTTGGGCTTGCTCCTGGAGTAGAAATTCTGTGGTGCCGTAGTGCTCCACATGAAAGTGCACACACGGTTGGTTTGATGGTGTTGTATGCGGAAGCAAGTGTAAGCCTTCACAAACTGCCAATCGCCCTCCCCGATCCAAAGTCGTGGAAACACAAGAGTTTGTAGAAAATTTAGTTACGCAATTTTAAGTTTGCTCACAGATAAATCAATTACATTCAAGATTATGCACAAATAAAGCTGTGTGAAAGACAAGTTCGGAAGTCAAATAAACAGTGCCAAATCCAACAACTTTTAACACGAGCCATTGGCTACCCGAACTTTAATGGGGTTAGGGCAGACTGATAGGAGGAAAGAAGTGCCTGATTCCCATGTGGTCGGACACCCCGGAGTCAATGATCCATGAGTTTGAGAAGCTTTTGAATGTTCCAAAGGTTAGGGATATATCACCTCTATATACTCTGTTTCCTGATCCAACCATATTAGGATCAATTTGATTTTGAGGAACGACAGATGAGGGACCTGAATGTGAAAATGTGGCTGGGATGGTGATTGGTTTGGTTCAGCCATAATTTTCGGACCCAATAAGGAAGAGAAGCCTGAACAGGCTGGCAAAAACTGAATGGCTGCATCACAGTCGGAGCTATGGTTAACTCTGATACCATGTAAAAAAAGATTCTTTTCCTTCTCCTTATTCAATACTTGGGTAGGAAATATATACAGAAGGAGTCGAGGACGGCCACTAGTGAGTTCTCAGAAAAGGAAACAAGAATTCTATAATACATTAAACTAGCTATAATTAAGAAATCACTAACAAAATCCCTAGTATTTACGATACATTATCCTCTACAGCTAAAATACACCTAACTTCCTAGTTTCCATATATATAATTCCGCATGTTTCATACTCATGAAAAACTAGATTGCTAGCATTCTGAGTAACTGCGTCATTATCCTAGACACTGGATCAATATATGCAAAACCAATTCTTCCAGCAGATTCTTTAACCACAATATTTCACTAGCAGTGCGTGCCATGACCATGTGCTCAGCTTTTGCCCTCAATCTAGCATTTGTGTTTTGTTTCTTGATTTGTCAAGTTACAAGATTTTTCCTCAACTTAGGTGCAATATCTTGAAGTCCTATCGTCCTTGAATCCAACATAGTCTGCTCCAGAGGTAAGCTTCTATCTTCACATGTGCACGTCGCTTGAGCAACAAATACTTTACCAGGAGCACCCTTTTTATATTTCAAAATCCTGAGTGCAGCTTCCTAGTGAACCGTTCGTTGCTTATCCATAAACCGGCTAACTAAGCCAACTGCAAAGAGATATGAGGCCTAGGCCTAGTCAGAGTCAAATAGATCAATTTTCCCACAAGTCGTCTATACTTCACATTGTCCTCTAAATAATTACCATCATCCCAAAATCAGGATTAAAGTCCATGGGCATATGTGCACGTTTGGTACCAAGGGGACCAGTTCCCTGGAGCAGATCAGTAGCATATTTCCTCTGAGATTGAGAAGTTCTATGCTTGCTATGAGCAATTTCAATACCCAAGGAGTATGGTTGTTGTCCAGGATCATTGGTGATAAAATGTCTCTGTAGGTAGGCCTTGTTGACTTCAGGTCATTGGTTGAAGAGCGACAAGAAGAGTGATCACTCAGACTATTCTTGTGGTCACTGAGAAACATTGCCACTCACTATTCTATTGAATTTTGATGCAACGGTATAGATGGAGTTGGTCAATATACAGTGAGCTTCTGTGGACTAGAACAAGCATCAAGTTCAGAAATTAGGTTCAATCAATGGTAGACCAGGAACCCTAGAGTCATGATCGGGTCTGGCAAAGTGATCTTTAGCATTTTAGTGGGTCTGCCCTGTTTATATAGTTGCATTCCTTTATTCTAAACTAAATTTTAAGGCTGAACTGAAAATTAGGATCTATCAGATTACCTTGCAAATGACTTTAGAGTCATGGTTAAGTTTTACAGCATAATTTACCACGGTTTATTTATACAGTTAGTATTTGTTTTCTTGTTTTTGCCATGTATTTTGACTTTCTTATTTTTAATTTAGGTACTGCCTCTTTGAGGGAGAAGCATGATGAGTTCATGTTGAGAGAGCTCGTCAAAAGATGGTTGAATCATAAAATCATGGTGCGATGGCTTTCAAGATTCTTTCACTATCTTGATCGGTACTTTATAGCCAGAAGGTCACTTCCAGCACTTAAAGAAGTTGGTCTGACTTGCTTCAGGGACCTGGTAACTTTTGGCTGTATTCCACATTCATTTCTAGCTGAGTTTATCTACTTGATCTAATAGCCGAGATTCATTTCCTTTTGAAAATGGGATTGACAGAATATTTATATGGATTGTCAGAGTCGGCTTGTTCTTGTCCCCCCCTACTTGTTTTAATCCTTTCCCCCTTTTACATTTTTCTGTGGGTTTCTTAATGTTTTTCTACCTGTATTCTGGTTTCAGGTGTACCAGGAGATAAACGGGAAAGTGAGAGATGCTGTTATATCTCTGGTGTGTTCTGTTATTACTTTCCTTTATACCATACTATCTTCTTATTCTTCTATTGAGGTTCATATACAATATTTTTTCTATCCAGATTGATCAAAGCGGGAAGGAGAGCAAATAGACCGAGCTTTATTAAAGAATGTATTGGATATCTTTGTTGAAATTGGAATGGGGCAGATGGATTATTACGAGAATGACTTTGAAGCAGCAATGCTGAAGGACACAGCTGCTTACTATTCCCGGAAGGCTTCAAACTGGATCTTAGATGATTCATGTCCTGACTATATGTTGAAAGTAAATTTAGATTGTTTCTCCCTTTGTAATTCAGAAACCCAACCCCTCCAGAGTGCAGGGTGAAAGTGCACGCTCACACACACATGCACATGCACATGCACACTTTCTCTCTCATCAACACCAATATAATGCGGTGCCTCACGTGCCTGGGCACACCACTTCCCTACATAATTTATAACATTCATTTTCGAAATCCAGGCTGAGGAGTGTTTGAAACGAGAAAAGGACAGAGTTTCCCATTATCTCCATTCAAGTAGTGAGACAAAGTTGCTTGAGGTTTGTTCTTACTCTCGGATAACCAGTTCTATAAGCAGGCCATCTGTCAGTTTCTCAAGTACTGGATGTGTTTTAATATAGTTACCGGTCCGATTTCTTAAGTTTTTATGACTCAATAGAATTATTTTATTGTGTTTATAGTAATTGTTGATTTTTAATCTGGTAGAAAGTACAACATGAGCTATTGTCTGTGTATGCGACCCAACTGCTTGAGAAGGAGCACTCTGGTTGTCATGCATTACTCAGGGATGACAAGGTATTTGCTCTGCAAAGTCTTTATCTTTATATTTGGATGTTAAATTTGTTGGCGACTCTTGGACGCTAAATGTAGCCTTTGTCCATTAGGTAGAAGATTTGTCAAGGATGTATAGACTCTTTTCCAAAATACCTCGAGGGCTAGAGCCTGTGGCCAATATATTTAAGCAGGTTTGTGATTATTTTCGTTTTGCCTTTTAGAAAGTGAGTACGACTGCAAGACTTCATAATGCCAATTTTACAAAATTGTTATATGTGTACTAACATTTGGTACCCCAACCGCAGCATGTTACTGCTGAAGGTACTGCTTTGGTTAAACAAGCTGAAGATGCTGCAAGCAACAAGAAGGTTGGTTTACTATTAACTAATCTTAGTTAATTTGATCTTGGGAATTTCTTCGCTGTATCAAGCTTATGTTCCTTTTCTCCTATTTAGTTGCAGGGTATAACATATTAATGGGTTATGAAAAGTTGTCAGTAGATTTGGACTTTCTCATGCATTTTGTTTTTATATGGTGGTTCGGTAATTAATCCATGCATAAAATGAAAAAGTGGGCCTGTTATGACCACATTGGTTTTCCTATATTAATATGGCTTTCATACCCATGCCTGTATTTGTAAATGTTGTCCATATTGCATAGGGTATCACATGCATATTTTATCACATAATAAAACATCACTCTTAATCTCCTAAATGAATATTGTCAATGTCTCGTAAAAGTTTTGGTGGGTTTATCAACATATAATCATTAAGGAAAGAAGTCAATTCCTATCCATATTACTTACTAGATAAATAATAGAGAAGGGGAAGAGGTGGTGTTTGCACAGCTCTGTCTGATCATGATATAGTAAAAGCTTGTGAAACATTTCTTGCTAAATGATTTCAATAAACATGTTTTCTTCTAAGGTTCTTGTAATCATTTATCAGATGCAAAAGTTTTTAATTTTCTCATTCTCAGTTTGTGCAAAACCAACTGTGGAATTTCGCATGCTTTTGTTCTGAATTAGATTCAAATGTGTGAGAAGTCTTTTGGCACATTGAGTAGCTATAGATGTGGTTTTTAAAACACTCTTATTTTGGTTGCAGAGAAATCCCTAGAATACTCCATACAGCTTTCTCTGTTTACATGCAAAAACCGTATTTAAGGTTGACTTACAAGCATATCATTGTGTAGGAATCAACAGAAGATATAATGTTATTGTTTAAAAAGCTTATGCTTTAGATAGGTAGAGAAGAACTTTTTGAGTTGTTTCCCCAAAAGGAAAAAAGTTGTTCCAGAAACTGTGGTTTCCTTTTCTGTTTCCTATTAATATATGCTATAGCAATATTTCGTATGCCAAACCATTTCCCTCTACAAAATGGAGGCATATGTATTAAAAGGTTCTGCTAAATACGTCCTATGTTAAATAAATATTTGCATAAATTTCTGATTAGTTGTCATCTTTTACAGGCAGATAAGAAAGATGTTGTTGGGCTGCAGGAACAGGTAGCTCTTACTTAATCTTCTTGATCTTAAAAATGTTTTCACATGTTGAAATTAATCCTTGCTTTGGATCCAGGTATTTGTCAGAAAAGTTATCGAACTCCATGACAAATTCATGGCATATGTGAATGATTGTTTTCTAAATCACACGCTGTTCCACAAGGTAAGAATTATCTCACAGCTTCAATTTTTTTAAAAGAAAACCTTGCCTCTCGCTCTAGCATGAATAGGATTTCCCCAATTTGTTTGGTCAACTTATAGGCTCTCAAAGAGGGTTTGAAGTCTTCTGCAACAAGGGTGTTGCTGGAAGTTCTAGCGCAGAACTTCTTGCCACATTTTGTGATAACATTCTCAAAAAGGGTGGGAGTGAGAAGTTGAGTGATGAAGCTATTGAAGAAACACTGGAGAAGGTGTGTATTTGAACTTTGGTTTTCTATTATTATGATGATACTGTTTGGAAGCTGTGATTGAGGCTTAAATATCCTTCAGGTGGTGAAACTGCTTGCTTATATCAGCGATAAGGACCTGTTTGCTGAATTCTATCGGTGAGTCTTCCAAATTTGGTGGCGTGTTTTACTGCTATGAAGGACATAGTATATTTATTCTTTTTCCTGCTGTTGCTAACAGGAAAAGCTTGCCCGGCGCTTATTATTTGATAAAAGTGCCAATGATGAGCATGAGAGAAGTATCCTGACAAAGTTGAAGCAGCAATGTGGTGGCCAATTTACATCAAAAAATGGAGGGGATGGTTAGCTCTCATATTATTCCCTATTCTGAATCTGCAACCTTCATTACAATGTCATTTAAACACTTTACCTTTTCAACTATTTCAGGTCACAGATTAACACTAGCCAGGGAAAATCAAGCAAGCTTTGAGGAATATCTCAGCAATAATCTGAACACAAATCCTGGGATTGACTTGACAGTGACTGTCCTCACTACTGGTTTCTGGCCAAGTTACAAGTCGTTTGATCTTAACCTTCCAGCTGAGATGGTAATATGCTTGTATACGGGACTTCTTGTATGTTACAGAAACCATCTTGTCACTGACATATTTTGATTGTTGCTTTGAACTTTTCTTCCAGGTCAAGTGCGTTGAAGTATTTAGAGAGTTCTACCAGACAAAAACAAAGCATAGGAAGCTTACATGGATATATTCATTGGGTACTTGTAACATCAATGGAAAATTTGAGCCGAAGACAATAGAGCTTATTGTGACAACCTATCAGGTTATTTGGCAGGACAAGATAGTAACTCACCGTACCTGATTCTATCATTGGACATTATATTGATTGAAGCTCTTAAACTACTTTTTGTAGGCCGCTGCCCTGCTGCTGTTCAATGCCGCTGATAGATTGAGTTATCAGGAAATCATGGCTCAATTGAACCTATCAGATGATGATGTTGTTAGGTTGCTTCATTCACTGTCATGTGCCAAGTATAAGATTCTGAACAAGGAGCCAAGTACTAAAACAATTTCTCCTACTGATGTTTTTGAATTTAATTCAAAGTTCACCGACAAAATGAGAAGGATCAAGGTACCACTTCCCCACATTCTATTCCTCTTGTGAATAAGATGTCAGATGTGTATATTCACCGACTATATTGTTGACTTTTACATGGGAATGAAGATACCTCTCCCTCCTGTGGATGAGAAGAAGAAGGTCATTGAGGATGTTGACAAGGATAGACGGTATGCCATTGATGCCTCGATAGTGCGTATCATGAAGAGTAGGAAGGTCTTGGGCTATCAGCAGTTGGTCATGGAGTGTGTTGAGCAATTGGGTCGAATGTTCAAGGTACCCTTGGGATTTTCCTTTTTATTCTTTTCGATATTTTTGTCTAGGTTATTTGTTCCAATCTCTCCTTGGAGTTTGTGTAATTACTGGTTAGATTCCTCTCCCTTCCGGATTTACAAAGCCTCCCTCTTATAGATAACCTTATGTGTGCCTTGCTTTTGGGATAGACATGGAGCAATTACACCCTTATATTTCTTAAAACTGAAAGTCATAACTTTTTTAACATAACTACAGTCAAAGGGAATGGGTTGGCATGTAAGATTGTGAACTGAGAACAGGAGGTTTTAGTAATTTCAAAGATGGAGGCGAATAATCTGTAATTCCCCAGAATTCATCATAATGTACCCTTTTTTTAAATCTATATAGACACTGATACAACTGAATTGTAACATTGCATTACGCAGCCTGATGTTAAAGCCATCAAGAAAAGGATCGAAGATTTGATCACTCGCGACTATCTGGAGAGGGACAAGGACAACCCGAACTTGTTCAAATACTTGGCATGAATCAAACAGTCTGGCGATCAAATATGCAATTCTATCCCTGCTTTAAGACGGTTCAAAAAAGTATGCGGACACCTGCTGAGCTGAAACCACCATAAATGCTGCCAGAGGTTTCCATCACTTTTTGCGACGATTTACTGGATGCAACAGGCTTGAGAATTGTTGTACATTTTGCAGTAGAAACCGGTAAGGACCACCGCTGCAGATTGGTCCATGTTGAGAAAAAGGTGTTAATTTGACAGGTCTGAGCAGTGATATGAAATCCAGCTCTCCTCTCCAGATTCGATTTTCCCATTGACTAAAATATGAAGATTCGGTTAAAGTAGCCTCCAGAATGCTGTTGATACTTTCATTTCCTACTATATACTTCTTTAAGATGCATCGGCTGTTGATGCTATGTGTTATATATGTCATCTTTCTTGGCTTTTATTTTGTGATTGTGGTGACCATTCAGTGCTTGCTCTTAGTTTGATCTGATCTTGTGTAAACATTGTATTAACGTTTCTAGCTCTGTAACAGCTCCAACCACCAAAAAAAAAAAAAAAAAAAAAAAAAAAAAATGGCGTTAAAATAATAAAATATGAGCTTGTTTGACAGTTGATACTCAGTTTCTGGGGCAGAAACTGGAAAAGTTTTTGGTCCTGATCTCACGACATTGGTTCTCTCTGTCCCTCCCTCCCTCCCTCCTAGTTCATTATTCCTATATTTTATTTACTTTTAGGAGTTATAAAATGTTAAATTTTACAAATAAATTCTAAAAATGTTTGGATAAAAAATAATCTCATGAAATTTATGATAATTTGGTAATTAATACAAGCAAAGCTATTAAAATTTTATTTTATTTTTCATTCTTGAAAATGATTTGGCAAGATTTTCAAATTTTGCTTTAAGTTTTCATTTATTTACTTTAAAATAAAATTGAAAAGCTTATTAATTTGATCAAGCACACGCTAATTCTCGAAACCAATTTAATTAAACGGGGTAATGAGTTAGGAAAAGAGTAGCGTGCTTTTGTTTTTTGATTCACATTAAATTGAGTTAGTAACTCTTTTAAGTCCTCTCACAATTTAGATATTAATTTAGTTAGTGTTTCTATATCTCTTTTAATTATTTTTTGAACTTAAAAGTATTCTTTGATCTAAAAATACTCTAATAAACTTTTACCTCGAACTAAATAAAATTTCATGTTTAAATTAAGATATTACAGATATATATATTTTTTTAATGAGATCAAATCTATTTTACGGGATTAAAAAACAATTATTCCTATCTGATAGGGTTAAAAACTCAAGCAATAAAGTTAATTTGAGATTCATATTATTGATAATTGATATATGTACACTTTGATGTTCATTTACTTTAAATTAGATTGGAATTGATTAAGTTGTGATTAAAATAATGTAATGAATATTAAAGCATGGCTGTGTTAGAGTGTGTAATACAATATGCAATTGAGCTTTTTTGCTTGAAAGTAAAAAGTGTGTAATGATATCTGTATTCATAGGATGATAGAATGGGGAAAAAAGAAAAGAAAATAGTACAAATTAACTTCTTTGAAATTTCATTTTTTGCTTCTTGTTGTTTGACTTCTGTAGGTGGTCTTCATATAATGGGAGAAAATCCGTCTGATTTAAACACAATATATGGATATTTTTATTAATTTACAGTAAAAAATGATCAAAACTCACACTTTCATCACCCGCGAGTGCACTGAGTTTTAGAAATCACAGGGATTTTTTTTTGCTTATTTTTAAACTACAAGGGAGTTCTTAGCTATTTTTGAAAAACATAGGGGGGTAAAATGCACTTTGGCCTAAAAATTAGGGTAAATTGCATAACACCCCCCTTGTGTTTTCAAATTTTAGCTAAAAACCCCTTGTGTTTTATAAAATACAACAAAAAATCCTCTATCCATTAGAAACTAACGCAAAGTGTGAGTCACTTGCCTATTGTGCGAGTGAGCTTCATTTTTTGGCCTTTTGGCATTAAAATGTCCATTTTGTCGCTTTCTTTCAGATTTAAATATATTTTAAATTAATTTGTTTATATTATTATTTTATTTAAATATGTTTAATTAATTTAAATTATTTATTGAAATCAAATATATTACAATAAATTATATTTAATTATGAAATATATCGATTTAATATAAAAACACCTAAAAAGTATATCAATATTTTAAAAATTAAAATTTAGAATTTAAAAAATAGAATACAAATTTAATATACTAAAATTCACTTTTCAAACTAAAAATTTATATGCAATATAAAAGTCACTTATAATATATATTATTAAATTCAATTAAATCATTATTAATTTAAATATATTCTATTTATTTATAAATAATACTAATACCAAAAAAGTAATAACAATTATTTTAAATTATAATTTATTATAAATAATATTTAAATTAAATATTTAAATTATTTAATTTTTAAATTTGAAAAAAATAATTTATTTTTATTTACTTTTAAAAAAATATTATTTTTCAATCTTTTTCTCCTACTGGCCGGCGTTGGCTCCTGATCTGGCCGCCGCCCCTTCCAAAAGGGGGCAGCGACAAAAGGGGTGACGCCCCTTTGTGAGCGGGCAACAACAACATTGCCCGTCGTCGCCCAGCCCAGAACTGTTTGGGTGGCAGCGCGTGGCAATTAGCTGTCGCCCCCTCTGAGGTGACCGGCGGGGGAGGGGGTTTGTGAGGTGGGCAGCGGGGAGAGAGAGGTGGCGGAAGGTGGGGGGTTTTAATTTTATTAATTTTATTTTTTAAAAATAATATTTTATAATTTATTAATATATAATATATACTAAATATATTTTAAATTATTTAAAATCTAAACCATTTATTTTTTACAATTAAAGATCAATAGTTCTTATAAAAGGGTATAACGAACAATTCAGTAAAAAATTAACACCGTTAGGGCTGACTTAACTGAAGGGTCTATGCAACATCTTGAAAACTATAGGGGAGTTTTTGCCTATTTTTTTAATACAGGGGATCTTTAGCTAAATATTGAAAACACAGGGGGATTTTATGCAATTTACCCTAAAAACTATGGTTCGTTTGGTCCCTTATGATATAAAGTATTGTGTATCCTATGAGATTAAAAGTGCCATATTTTTATCATGTGGAACAAAAAATGCTACAAATTTATCCTGTAGAGATTAAATGTGTCGAGTTCGTAAACTATAGAACTAAAAGTACAACACACTCTATCATATAAGACTAAAAATGCATTTTTTTTTCTGGTGTGAAGACATGAAAATTGATTCAAAAGCTTATCTCTTAACCCTCACAATGACTGGAATTACAAATGACCCCGATGCTAACACTTGGGATGGGATAAACATGGTTTAAATTAAAGCACAATTAAAATGGTGATATGTCGAAATGAGATTAACTAGCAACATATTTACTGCCCTGAAACAAAATTTTTTATTATCTATTTTGAATATTTACCCATAGATAGAACAAAAAACTATATCAAATATCACCTAAAATTTCTTTTCTCTTAATTTTTTTTTTAAATTATAGATTAAAATTTAAGCCAAATCTCGTTGATAGTTCCCTATCTCTTTTTGTTGTCCCACTTCAGTCCCCCGTCTTTCAAACACACTTTAGCAGTTCCTCATCTCTTAAATTTTGTCCCGTTAAGATTCTTGACCATTAAATTTAACAGAATCTAAATTATAGAGGATGTAATATTCCATTAAAAGGGTAAAATAAAAAAAAATTGCCAAATTCCTATAGAGATAAATAAGCCAACGCAAGAGTCTTTAAGTTATTTTTTTTTATGTGTCACCGCATATATTTAGTAATTTTTAGTTTACCTATATATGACTCTATCTTAGGTTATTCCAACTTTGCAGAGTATAATTGCAGGATAGCCTCAGCAAAAATTACCATGATGTTAGGTTATTTCAATTAGTGTCGACTTCGTCAAACAGGGTATACATTGTGTTATATTAAAATTTTGGAGCTTGGAAGAGTACATGATGTTAAATATATAAAGTTTTTTGTCGGCATTAGTGATGAATTGATATGTTTTTTTTTTTTTTTATTTCAAAATAAATTATAGTGCGTAATGTGATATCATTATAAGACATTTGGAACTTTTTGCAAGTGAGTTTATATTTCATTTGTGGAGAATTGCAATGACATTTATTTTATCATGGTCTTGTGATTTTTTTAAATTTTCTGTATATTTTTCAAGCAAGTATGATTATAATATACTAAGTAAATATTTTATGGAAAAATAATATAAGAATTTGGCATTTTTCAATTTTACCATTTTCAATATTGCATCCATTGTAATTTAAATTCCGTTAAATCTATAAATACATAATAAAACATTACAATCTATAAATACAAAATAAATATTTATAAATATTATTACTATGTATATTTTTTTAATTTACTAATTTAATTCTATTAGGATTCATTATTGTAAACCTACAAATACATAAGCTATACTCATTGTTCGACACCTTTGGATAATCAAATAAATACTTTTTTTTTTCTAAAATCTTAGATTTTAGCATAGCTAGTTAATTTGATTTTAGTTTTCCAAAAAAAAAAAAAAAGAAAGAAAATAAAAAATGAAAAATACCTTTAATTGTATTAAATATGTTGAAATATTTGAAAAAAATATAATGATATGCATTTGATATATTTTGAAACTTAATATTATTCATAAGTTTATATTTTGAAAAATCTAAACACATTTATTGAATGGTTCAAACCTATATATAATAATAAAAGTGCCAAATTACATTAATAGCCGTGGAAGTTAAGTTTAAATACGTAAATACCTTATACATTTTACAAAATTATAGGTTAGTACAACGTACTTTAGGGTGTGTTTGGTTAAAGTGAAAAATGAAGGAATAAAAAAAGTGAAAGTAAAAATGGATGTATAAGAAATACTCTTGCGTTTGGTTAGGAGGAAGAGATGGAGGTGAAGTAAAACTCGATGTATATAAAACTCCTCCAGAGTCCAATTTTATTTCCGTGCAAAATTGAGTGGAAAAGTGGAAGTATAAGGCCAAAAAGACAAAAAAGTGTAAGTTATATTTTTATTTACTCTATTACCCACACACACACACACACACACACACACATATATATATATATATATATTATATATATAATTTCTCTCCAATTCTTCTTTTATTCTCGCTGATAATATCATACATAATTGATAAAAAAATAATAATAAAATCGATGAAAAACTACTGCATCAAAGTCAAACAATCAGTAAACATCTTGTTAAAAAAATTATTTATTTAAACTAAATAGTTTAAAATAAATGAACAATACTTATTTTGATAAATATTTTTAATAAAAAACATTCTTATCCTTATTTGATAAATATTTTTATTATTTTTTATATACTAATATTATATTAGTGTAATATTATATTATTTATTTTCTAATATAAAGTGAAGAGAATGGTAATTTAGTAAAATTATAAAAGTTAGTCTTTTATTCTCAAACTATTTTCTTCATACCAAACAAGGAAAAATATTTAAAATTTACTCCTTTCCAATCATACCAAACAACTTGAAAGAAAACTATTATTCTTTACCTCCTCCTCCCCCTTTCACTTCCTCTCCCTTTCCACTCACTTGAACCGAACGAACCCTTAATGAGTGTGTATAAACATTGTCACTGCGTAGGTGGGTGTATTTGTAATTACAACCACAACTTCAAGAAATATATTATAATTTTTCGAGAAAGTTGAAAATATTTATGTATTTGGACTAATTTCAATTATTTATTTGAGATAAATCCATCCACTTTGGATAAATCTATAACTGTTTATATTTATCCCTAAGACTTGCTAGATTTTTGCTGGGTAAATTCGTTAGTAATATAATTTAAATTTTATTTTATATCTAATAATATTTAAAAATTATGTTGAAAAAATTAGTTTTTATTTTCTATTTAAGTAAATTTAGATAAATGTACAATTTGGTGAACTAACCAGAATTTCCACTCAAATTTGATATATATAAAAAGGCAAAATTATATTTTGGCATGTAATTATAGGTCAATAGCACTTTTAATTAGGAAAAAAAAATGCACGCAACCTCCTATAATATATAAATGAGCAAATTACCTTTTATGAAAAAAAAATAGCAATTACCTCCCTATAATTTTCAAAATATAATAATTTATCCCCTAGTATTTTTTTATTTTTTAAAATGAAGCAATTTACCTTCTTAGATAGGAAGGTAAATTACTTTATTTTTAAAAGCATAGGGGTAAACTATTATTTTTTTACCATATAAGGATAATTTGCTGATTTGCCATATCACAGGATGGTAAATTATATTAAGGTCCTTTTGAAATGTAACTTACTTAATATTTATATTTAGTCATTTCAACGATTTTTTGAATATATCATATTTGATCTTTTTTTTTTTTTTCTGACAAATATAATCATGTATTGATAGTTGTAATGCTAACGACCTATACTTATAGGTCAAAAAGTGAGTCTTACTCCAATGTGAAGGGAACCAAACTTGTGTAAAGTTGGAAGACCGCGACTGATCCTGAAACAGAATAAATGGAAAAAATAGCATGTTGTATCATTGGAGAGTTATGAGGATATTTCATTCTTATCGGATCAATACAAAACCTTGTTCGAATTCTTGAAACGGAACAAAATTAAGTTGGGTCGAATGAATAAATGGATAGGGGCCTTATGGCTTAACAAAACTAAATTTGTTAAAAGAAGGACTATATGTGAAATGTTTATGATCAACATATAAATGAAATAGATTACATGACTAAAAGTGCTAGCGCGCTATAATTAAAGATAAAAAAAATGTAATATTGCAATATAAAAAACACTAGTTTTTGTTGCACGCGATTCCCACGAACATATAAAAAATTATAGTGTGAGATGAAAAGAAAAAACATATAATTATAGGTTTATTAAAAATATGAAAGCTTGTAAGAAAAAATAAATATAGAGAAAGTTTGTGAAGGCAAAAAATATAGAGAATATAAGAGAAAAAAATAGAGTAGCGCGTTGAGAGAAAATAAAATAATTAAAATTACTATTATGGATATTTTTTAAAAGATAAAATGAGTGAAAGTGTAGACTGGAATAATGAAAAATTGATACGACGAATGAATTTTTCTTTATAACAGTATATGTATTCAAATTCTTTTTCCCTTGACTATAGAGAAATTTTTTTTAGATAAAATAATAAATAATAATAGTAGTGAAGAGAATGCTGACCTGGCAACTGAAAGGGAATCTGTGATATGGGGCCCACGTAACAATTTCTTCCCTCCCATCGTATTATTTTTCATTTTCATATATAAATACGAATTCTTTCTCATTTTTGCAGAACAACAAATGGAGTAATGCGCAAAACGGGAATATTTAGGGTTAGGGCCAAAAGATTTTCTCTGTACAAATATTCCCATTGATTTCTGTCTGAAACCCCTCAATTCTCTCGATTTATCACAAGGTTTTCCATTTTGATTCTCTCTGCTCTGCATTTGGTACCTGTTTTCTCCTCCTCCTCCAGGGTTTTGAATTCTTCTGTTTTTCGGTTTTGGTTGTGAGATTTATCCGTGTTATTAGGGCTTTGTACATTGAAGAAGAAGTTGGTTCTTTCCATCAAGTTGTGTTCTTGGAAGTAGTTTGCTAACTTTCATTGAATTTTGAGGTGCTTGGCTGAATGGGTTACTGAGTTTGTTGCAGTTATTGCTTGATTTTTGTTGGTTGTAATTACGCAAATGCTAGGTTTTCTTCTGCTCAAGTGTTCTTCTGGGAAATTGAGAATTATTAAGTAGTGAATGTGAATGTATCCTCTTGGTATGGATTATTCGCGCGAAAGTGGGCTGGTGTTGATTCCGACGAGGTTTGTGTGGCCTTATGGTGGGAGAATTGTGTACATCAGTGGCACGTTTACAGGGTGAGAACTAATTATTAGCATTTGAAGCTTATTTACCAACCTGGTGCATTCAGATATTTTCTCTTCTCCTGTCATGAATTATATAATTATATATATATATATATATATAATATGTGTGTGTGGTGTGTGGTGTGTGTGTGTGTGTGTGTGTGTTTTTTTTTGATTTGATGCGTGTTTTTACTAAGTTACTTGTATGATTGTTTGTAATTTTTGCAAAAGGTGGACCCAGTGGCCAATGACTCCGGTTGAGGGTTGCCCTACAGTGTTTCAGACGATTTGTAGCCTGCCGCCCGGTTATCACCAGGTCTGTGTTTGTTCCTTGAAGCCTACTACTGTTTCTCAAGGAATTGCTTGTGTTTGTTTGTAATGATAAAAAAGAATGCAGATTTACTTGCTTGAGCGTAATCTGTTTTTGCATGGAAATAACCGTATTTAGATGGCAATTGACAGCAGTTAATTTGCTCCTGAGGGATGCCGTATCTGCCACGTTATATGACGTGCGTTTGGTATGCCGTGTCGTGCGGGTTTGGCGTATGTGCGCCATAAATTAGTCGATCACGTGATCGTGCAGGATGTTAGAACTGATCCTTAGCTAGGATGAGACATAGTTTTGTCTCTTTCTCCGTTAATCTCGTCATATTATCGTTGCCCCTTTTTGACCTTATATTCTGATGTTGACAAAGTGTAAATCTGCTGGGGAAGTCACTAACCTTTAACGTATCATAGTTATTGGTTTCTGACTTGTGGATGCAGATAAATAATGGTTTGTTACTCCAGAGAATGAAAAAAAATGTTCTAGGTATGATTTTGGATGCTGGTTTACCATTATAATATGTAACGTGTTTTTTGCATGACACTTGTCAAAACATTGTTTGAACTAGTAGTCGGGCTGCAAAACTAAGTTGTGAAAAAGAATATCTATTAAGCACAATATACTTTTTCATTATAGAATCAATAAATAAATTTATATTAACGGTCGAAACACACTCAATATGTATGCATACTGTAAAGTTTTATACTTTTGTCTAATTAAATTAAAAAAATTAAAGATAAAATAATTTGGATCAAATTGACAAAAAAACAATAATATTGAATATGCATGAATAGAAAATTGTTGAGAGAGTTAATTGATCAAAGAAATGAATGCCTTGTGAATAAATATGTTTAAGTGTACTTTTGTCAAAATAACATTTTTTGCCCAAGTTACTCTAGGAGTCATATCATTAATAAATAGTATAGATAAATTGGAGAATAGATATTCTTAAGCAAATGTAGATGCCAATGAATTGTTCTTTATTGAAGAGATGTTTGAAAAATTAGCTGGTAGTAAGGTGATTAATTGAAGAAATTAGCTTATTGTAAAAGCATCCATATAGCCATTAACTGTATGTTGATTGAGCTAGTGAGAAGAGTCGAATCATGAGAATGAGTTTTATCCCATATAGAAAGTTCCAATATTATATATTTTTCCAAAATGCCTTGGTAACTAATTTACATTCTAATATTTAACTTATAAAGATAGCATGTTGTGATTAACTGTGTCACGACTTGCCAAGAGATGAACTTAGCTAAAGAAAGCACGTAATTGACTTCTAACTGATGGCTATGCCTGGTTAAAAAATGATATGTAACTTGGCTGGACGAGAATAATTCTGGAAACAGAGCACTCCAGAGGAACCTCAGATGTTAAATCCCAAACTAACAAACCCAGAGGGTAGGGTCATGTATCTGTTTATCTGCAATATACTAGCTTTCCTAAAGATTTTAATTTTGATTGAAGATATTTATGTGGGATTTCCTGGAAAGCAACCTTATTGAATTCTGTATCATTTTTAAATATCCCTCTTTATTTTGCAGTACAAATTTGTGGTTGATGGTGAATGGAGACATGATGAACATAGGCCTTTTATCAGTAGTAACATTGGAACAGTGAACACTATCCTCTTAACCAGGGAATCTGATTACCTTACTCCAATGTTAAGCCCACAAATGCCTCCCTCTGGTCCTGGTTCCAGCATGGATGCAGACAACGAGGCCTTTCAGCGTGTGGTATGATATTGCTGAACTTATCTTGACTTTCTTGTCGTTTATTTTCTCAACCAGCATTTTTTAATAGCTTGGTTCAACCGAGAAACTTTTTATCTTTTCTTCTACTCAAGTAGGTATTCGTTTTTTCATTTCTTCTAGTTGAGCATGTTTTAGTGTAAATCTTAGAATAACAGGTTTGGCTTTTATTCTTTTCCCTTCCTTGCTAATTTAAATAGCTTGTTTAGCTAATAAGCTTTAACTTGATTGCTGTTTATGGCGATAATTGCAATGGCGCATCAGATGTATGGAAGCATATCACGCATTAACGAGAACTGGAGAATATTTCATTTTCCTGCTTGGACAATTGGAAGCAGTTAACATTGATTATTTAGATTGAAAGAAACTTATAGTTTCTGAATTTGCGGATATTATGGTTTAGCATCACATTTTGATTTTAACCCAACTACCTGAGCCATATTCAAATTTTGTGGAACTGTGCTCCCATGTTGTCAGAAATTAATTTGTGTTGCTACTTACACAATTAATCATATTAATAGATAGTCTACCTTGTTGACAAATTTATCTTGCTCACAGGTTCGATTGTCAGATGGTACATCTCCTGAGCCCTTTCCAACAATATCGGAGGCAGATTTAGAGATTTCCCGGCATCGTATCGCTGTATTCATGTCGACACACATGGCTTATGAGTTGCTCCCTGAATCTGGGAAGGTCGGGAAGATCCTCATCTGTTCTAATATTATCTCTTCACATTGATATTCTGTCCAAGTTCAGTTTATTTTATTATGCTTGAATTAATTTGTAGGTTATTGCTTTGGATGTTGAGCTGCCTGTGAAGCAAGCGTTTCATATTCTGCATGAGCAGGTACCTTCATTAATTATTGAATTTAGAGTCCACTTGCTAACATCTTTTCTGGAAGAATAATCTTTGATTAACTTTTTTGATGCCCTAAAGAATCAGGATTAAGTAACACACTCCTTGGAAGATGATTTGTTGGATTTACCTGATGCTTTTGTTCACCTGCTTTCTTTTTGGTAAATTTACTACTGTTCTGAACCACCAAGTTCTTTTCAGGGAATCTCTGTCGCACCCTTATGGGACTTCCCAAAGGGAAAATTTGTTGGAGTTCTCAGTGCACTGGATTTTATTTTGATTATGAGGGAGGTAGGCCAATTGAGGCTTCTATCATTATTTTCTAGGAATAAAATTTATCTTGATTCAGCTCCATGTCCCATTTTTCCTCAGGCACTTGTTCTTTTTGTTCCCTTTTATCTGCACTCAGATGTGATCAAGTAATCTATGACTTGTGTACTACTTAAATCTTTGCTAATTTATTTAGTTGATGTGACTTTGAATTAGAATTCATGTGGTTTTATCAGAATGATTAACTTCCCTCATTGAAATGGTATTTTGGAACTTTATTTGTTTAGTAGGATATTTAGATCATAAGCTTGTTTTGAACTCTTGACTGGTCAAAGCAAGAAGAGAATAGATTTGTTACTGCAGTGATAAAGGTGGTACTAAAGTTATCATGTTATACGTTTACTATACATCTGAAACTTTAATTTGGTAGTTGGTGACCCGTCAATTGTAGTGCACATCCACATTATATCACACTTTATTTCACTGGTCATATGCTCATAATAAGATGGAATGGACTAGGAAATTGTCAATCAAATGGCTTCGTATATTCAAAGATTTTATCATTTTTTATTGCCTATCTCCATGTAAATGGTTTAGTAAAAAATTCTTCTGATCTTGTGCAACATGGCTCTGATCCAAAAGGGCTGCAATTTAATCTGGATGACATTATTATTACATGAAAATTTTTGATTTTGCTAGTTGTTCGAATTGATAAGAACTCTACTGAAATTTTATTGAAAGCAGTGATAAGCTTGAGAAATACTTCTTCTCTTTAATGTTAAAATAGGGGTGTTTTTTGGAAATGAAAGCACTTGAATTGCCCAACTATTTGGTGTTGATTTGATGACCTTATGCTGTTTTTACTTGAATTCCTGTCTTTTTGAGTTTGTGCTTGTATGCATCATTTGGGGTGGTAAGTTCGATTTATTTGTATAAGTGTAAATGATGCTACGTACCAAATAATAAATATTTTCCAAGATGGTTGACTTATCTTTATGTTGGAGCACATCTCTCGGTTTTTATTATCTCATATCTGCTCTGCAAAGTCTTATAATGTGTTTCTTGGATGTTCTCAATGCATGGCAGCTTGGCAGTCATGGGTCCAATTTGACAGAGGAAGAGCTGGACACACATACTATAGCTGCTTGGAAAGTAGCAAAGTCATATCTGAATAGTCAAATTAATGGGCAAGGAGGTATTGTTTCCAGACAACTTGTACAAGTAAGTCTTCATCTCAATGTGCTGAATGTCAGCATATAAACTGTTCACCTGCGACTATGCCATTTAAATATCTGGTGCACAGATATGGATAGAATGTACAAATGGTACTGTAATCCTGCCTTTTACACTAATTTCATCTTCATATTTGAAATTAATAATGACTGAAGAATAAATAGAATACATACTCTTTGTGCCCTTGTCATGAATCAAGCTTTCCTCCATGCTAGAAAAGCATATCTGGCTTTCTGCTTGTCTCTTGTATTGCCATGATTAACTGAGCGTTAGTATAATCTTATCAAGTTTTAACTTGTGAAATTATAAATCTTCAGTCGGTGATAGAAGATATAGGTTAATACAATGGCGTTTGAATGACTTTGTTCTGGAATATGTATTTCTCTTTTCTCATAAGCATTCCTTACTTTTGGTCTCATGATAATATTTGTTAAACATATTCCGGAATGGCCTGATTACCAAATATGTTCAGATAGTTTTAGCGAGCAGTATTCTTCTTTTATACGTTGGAATTAGCATTTGAGATACTCTTCTATGTTAACTTGATGTCAGGCTGGGCCTGATGACAGTTTGAAGGAAGTTGCTTTGAAGATTTTGCAAAATGGTGTAGCCACAGTTCCCATTATTCATTCTCCTTCAGCAGATGCCTCAAACCCACATCTGTTACATCTTGCTTCACTTTCTGGAATACTAAAATGTGAGTAAAATGTATCGTCTTGTGTGTCTGAGTTTGTGTGTCTATTGTTGTCCAGAAAATAATGTATATCTTTGTGGAGTACTAAGAGTGAGGAGTAGAAAATGTACTCATAGTGCTTATGATTAACATGATTAGTTGTTTTACAGGTATTTGCCGGTTTTTTAAGCATTCTCCAAGCTCATTACCAGTACTTCAGTTTCCAATTGGTGCAATCCCTTTGGGCACTTGGGTTCCAAAAATTGGAGACCCGAATCGGCGGCCATTGGCGATGTTGAGACCCAGTGCTTCACTTAGTGCAGCATTGAATTTATTGATTCAAGGTATCCAGCTACTGTCTAAAAACTGGGCTACACTTTGTGTGATCTCATTTCTCTTGCATTCTTCTAGCTGTTTCTCTAGCTGCTAGCACACTACTAACTTCGTTCTGTTGCAACTCACTCCATTGGAAATTATTTTGTCCTAATAATACGCACAAACACTTTAAATCCAAAGTTTGAATAAATGTAACTTTTTCTAGTTGTGGTTGCTGTAAAGTGATCTTGCTTCAGGCAAAAGTATTTGAATATATGGAAAGACTTGAATTTTCTACACTTCAGAAGTTGACATTGTCTATTCATTTCCTGCATTTATTTGGTTGCCCTAAACGTGGTACTTATGGAACGTCAATGGTTATTGACGAAGAATATGTATGCATAAACATTTCATGAAGTATGCCCATATACTATTCATCATTTCATTCATATTACATAATTTTGGTAATCACATTTATCTCCTAGGGAGCTGCATCACTCATTATTTGACATGTCTCACTTCTTTGCAGCACAAGTTAGTTCTATCCGATTGTCGATGATAATGACTCTTTGTTGGATGTATATTCTCGAAGGTTGGTAAGATTTACTTTGTTCATGCTTGGTGTGTGAATTATCTTGTCCGACATTGGAGTGGTATCAATAAGTTGTCAATTTTGGCCAGTGACATAACCAGTTTGGCGAAGGACAGAATTTATACACACATTAATCTGGAGGAAACAACTATTCATCAGGTAAGCACCTTTAATCTGTTCTGCATTTTTCTTAAGCTCCCTGTTATAAATACTTATTTCAGATTTTCCTGTGACATTGATAAATTTTTCCTTGTGAGGATTGGAAAGACGCTAACTAGGTGAAATAACTAGATCTTGATGAAGCGTGCATTATATATGTTGATGAAGCAACTTGTTATTTCCTTTACTTAGTATTGATATACTCTTCAGTATTTTTCTTATTTACCTTGTCCATTTGTAAAATCACAGGCATTGCAGTACAGAGATGACCCCTTTTCCGTGTATGGGGCCAACAACCAAAGATGTTTTATGTGCTTGCGCTCTGATCCTCTCCATAAGGTCTTGGAGAGATTATCCCAACCAGGTAAGCTTTTTTTCTCTTCTCTTCTTTCTAGATGCTCAACATATCCATGAATCAATTAGTCTAAATTTCCTTCAATAATCTGTGTATACCTGCAGATCAATAATCATGTTAATTACAATATAATATTTTCTTTCCAAAAGAATTCCTCTCTACTTGGCTCCTCGTTATGTGGTTCCTAATTTGTTTTCAGGGGTGAGACGTCTTATCGTTGTTGAAGCTGGAAGCAAGCATGTAGAGGGGATCATTTCTTTGGGCGATGTTTTCCGGTTTCTCATGAGCGGTTAAACCAAAAAGCAACCGACCCCCGTGAATATATGTTTGGATTTTTCTCTCATTCATGGCCTGGTTTTAAGTTAATAGGCTGAAAGATGAGGAATGTAAGTGGAAGTTTGGGGTTTGCCTGAACCTGCTGGTCTTCCCTTAAGTTGTCATTTCCTAGTTTGTCTCTCGTAGCTCCAAAAAGTTCTCTGCTTCTGCTATGCAAAGTAGGGAGAAAAAATAATAGGGGATGGTGATTGTACGATTCGATTTTTCTTTTTCTTCTTCCTTTTTTTCCTTAAGGTATGTATAATTCTTGGCATTGCTCTGGTTCTGAAATCAGTCTGGTCACCCTGTTAACGTGGTGGTGCTTTTGGCATAAATTACTGGAAATTTATAGGAAAAAGATTGTGAGTTTATATAACTTTATTCAGCTGCAGTGGGCGTTTTGGATCTCGGATAGTTGAGGCTTAGAAGACTGTTAGAATAGGGCCCGCAACGTGTTTGCCCTGAAAACTCATCATCAATGCATTTTGGTGGAAGTTTTATTAGTTTTTAAGGTTAATTACACTTAGACTTCTTTTAAAAATAAAATATATATATATATATATATATATTTTAAAGCATTTTAAAATTTCACTTACACCCTCTTGAAAATTCTTTGTTTATACTTGATCTTCTTCTGTTAGTGTTTTGATGTAAAATACTAACATAAGTAAAAAAAATTACATAAATTTTTAAACTTGCATATTTTTATGTATATTTTTGTTTTATAAAGAGATGAATGAATTATATATATAGAGTGATGTTAATATCATCATATATTTTTTTGTCTAAGTACAAAATTATTAATGGGAGTGTTAAATGAAGGATAATTAAAATTTTAATTAATTTTTTTGGTTAATATTTGCATTTGTTGTCAAAATTTTAATGAAAAGGGGTCATGTATAAAAATAATAAATGGCACAACTGTAATTTCAAATATTTTTTTAGAGAAAAGCATCTTTTTCATGTTTAGAGAAAGTCAAAGTGTAAATAATTATAGTTTAGTTTTTATAAGTAGAGACTTTGAGAGAAAAAGTTCTCATTCTTATTGATGATTTTATGCACACTTCAGCAGTTTGCTGGTAGTTTGTGAATGTAGTTTATGCGCGTGCATAAATTTTTTAAACATTATTAAAATTTTATGGATAAAGAAAAACTTTAAAGATAGTAATTTGATTGAAGGAGAGGATAAAAGTAGAAATAGTAGCTGGTGACAGATGAAAAGAGCATCAAGTGTATATTGATCAATCTGTGAGGTAAAGTGCAAGTAGCCATTCTTTTTCAGGCACGAACAAAAATGTGCACTGCTGGTGAGTGAAATCATACATACACAGTTGCAATGAAGATTACAATTCTACCCACAGAAATCAAAAGTAATAGTTAACCATAAATTGATGTATGGTCATTCATTGAATTGAATTAGTCATAACAAGTAAAAATAAGGAAAAGTTTCCCCAAGAAAGCTATATGAACTGCAGGCAGTCAAGTCAAACGAAACTGCTTAAAGAGAAAATAAGCAGTTTCCTGTCCACATTCAATTTTTACCAGTCAGAAAACTAGCTGAGAAATGAATCATGAAACCTAAGCTTATTTACAAACAAGTCAAGATAGATGTTAGGGATTCATTTGTTATGGCACTATGTAGGTATTAGTGCCATTATCTGGTTCCTGATGATCCCCATGCACTTCTGTATTTCAGTATAAACAGCAAGGTTTTGTGGACTGCGAGGCTGCAAGCTTGTGACGGCGGAATCTAGTATCTGTGCCACGTCTGATGGAGGGAACTGCCTTTCAGTACACTTCTGTGATTCCACGAAAATCATTATTATCAGTCGGCATATGTGAAGTAAAAATGACATAAAAATTGACACTTAGGATGGACTTTTTCTTCTTTGGGGGTGGGGGTGGGTGGGGGCCAATTCTAACTATAATTCACCTGAATCATAAGCAAAGTTGCAACACATTTAGAGATCAGCTCTGAAGGAATATGTGACTCAACGTCGGATGGAGTCATGGGTTTAGGATCAGGTGCCTGCAACAATTTTCACATTTGAAGTAATGATAGATCCTGATGAAATGGAGAACCATGTGCTAAAAAGTTAGGTGGAAGATCTTACCACGGCTGTGCTGGAATCATCGGATGGAAGCTGGTCGTTTACATAATCTATAGCTTCCTCAATTTTCTCAATTGTGTGCTCCCTACTCTTCAGTGATGACATTGCCTAAAAATATCAGGAAATTTTTTGAAGATCAATCCAATAGGAAGTGGTTGTTACAAGAAGGTCAAAGATCCTGTAATTCATCTACACTGTTCGTGATGCATGTCACCTGATATATAGTATAAAATTCATCAAAAATAAATGAGGTCACATGGGATCTATTACTCTGTTTAGCATTCTTGCTGGTTTAAATCATGATATCATTGTTACATCATGTTGAGAATTAGTCGGCCATAAAATGATGCTGAGGGACAAATTTCAACTTTTGCCAATTTAATGATTAATACTAGTGAAGCTCCACAGAAGTTTCTGGACCAAAAACAAATTGTAAGGACTCCCGCTTTTGGATGACTTGGTTCCCACAACATGCATCACAATACATGGGAAGCATAAGACTCTAAAGGAGAGCACTTGAAACACAGAGTTGAATGTCTTTCTGTACCTGCACGGCTGCATCTACCATAGCCCGGGCTTTTGTTCTCGAGCTATTGATGATTTCATTTGCATGTGATCCTGAATCATGATTTTGACATGCAGAACGGTCACAAGAACTTAACTCGCCACCAGGATCTGCAAGATTGGAACCTGGTCTAGAACAGGCAAGCGGAGTGGTTCCTTGATACGTGTTCCGTTGTCTCAAGCAATATAAAGCAGAAGAAACCTGCACCAAGAAAAAAATATGCACTCTGGTACTTGGGATTGAACTTTAAGAAAAATCACGAGAAGAGAAAATTGCAGGTTCCATTTCCGTAGTAATTTTGAATTGCAGAAATAGGAAAATTCAGGTTTTGGTTTCCTGTAAAGATATTATACCTGTTCATTGGCTTCATTCAATTGTATAAGTACAGCAGCATATTGCTTCTTAAATGGCTCAGAATCCTTTAGAGAGCTACCACCATCTTTCTGAGTTTCCAACACATCGTTGTTCATTTGCCTCAACTCCAGAACAATAGCTTCCTACATGTACAAACACAAAGATTGAGCGCACTTATGCAATGCAATTCAGTTACACAGATAGAAGCTGCAATACTTAACAGGAAAATCAATGGTCTGATGAAAGGGTTCTAATTTTCATCTACAACTGAAACCCACAACCACCCTGCAGAAGTCCATGGATGGCTGATGAAAGGATTCTACTTTTAAGCTACAATTAAACCCCAAAAAGCAAACCCACAGAAATTGATTGTAAAGCAGTGTGCCCCAATTTGTAAGTTCAAGCATGAATAATCAAACAATCAAGTCAAAGAGTGTCAATTGAGTGGAGAACAACACAAACAACCAAAAAGCAAGTGAATGGTAATGACCTTTTTATCAAGAGCACGAGTCAGCTCAGCAAGAGCTTGAACATCAGCTTCCTTTGCCTGAATCTGAGCCAGTGTAGTAGGCTGACAATATGCTGTTTGTTGGTAACCTGCAGTCTCAGCAGACCCGATCCTCGTTTGCATATTAGTATTGACAGAAGCTACCTGATGCACCAAATCATGTTTAAGATGCTCCTGTTCTATAATGAATTCATTATCCCTGGTTAACGTGAACTAGAATATCAAGCAATGCCATCAAGGCGACAGAAACTTAAGAATAGTACAGAATTTTGTCCATAGACTCTTATACATCATAATTTTGGAAATGTCAACAATTGCCGATAGTTCATGTCTGCCTGTGAAGCTAAAAACCACTCAGGTAGAAATGAACTTATAGTCTAAAGATTAAGAATGAGAATTTGGGGAGAGCTTCATACCTTTGTCAGATTTGAAGAACTTGCACGATTAGCTAAAGGAGACAACTCAGAGATACCATCGGCGTTATCCACATTGTCACCAGAGTAAAGCTTCATGAAGTCTTGAGCTCGTCCATTTATTTTCAGCTCATTGAAATTTTCGAAAAACTTATCAACAGCAATTGGTTGTGCACCAAGTAATGCAGGATTCAAAGGCATGCAGTCAATATCCTGCCATGGTAAAGCATACCCAACTAAGAAACAAAACCATCGGAAAATAATGCACATAGAATAAAGGAAGCAGGCATTGGCCACTTGCTAAAAACAGAAAATTTCATCACTAAAAGTAGCAGAAAGATTGCTATTTCAAAATAACCCTACAACAAATCATTTTCTGCTTCAGAGATTAGCATAAACCATCTCAAGACAGAGATCAAACAACAGGGCAATTTGGCAGATAATACTTAGAAACCACATAATATAATGATATACAAGTCAAACCAGAGAATGATACATGCACCAGGCATGGAGTTGTTGTCCTTGTTAAAGTCATATACAGTTTAGAGGCTGTAGTAGATCGAGAAATGACTTTTTGTGGGAGGTGATAATGAATAATTGTGCATCAACTTCTTCATTTGCCAGGTATTCCATAAGCAGATATAATTGACATTCAAATTTAACCAAAACTTGATTTTGACTGATATTTTTTGTAAAATCAATTAAAAAGAAAAGAGAAAACCAAGTTTCCAGCAATGAAAAGGATAAAGAAGAATTTTGAAGCTTTTCCTAGCTGTGATTATTCTACAAACAATATGGATGAAGCAATTAACTCAGACAAAGCACCTTAATACTAAGGACTTGATAAATATTCAGATTCACTTAGTGAAAACTATTCTTGAAAGGCTACCACATTAATTAGCTGGAAAACTTAAAACATGCACTTAATGATTTTAGATGATAGTGTGACAAGTATTCAAGTCAGGAAGCAGATTACCATGACAAATTCAACCCCTAGCTCATGTCGGTCAAATTGAACCCGACACCTAGCGTGATCAACTGTCAGCACACTTCCATCATGAATCTCTCTTGTTTTTGGATGAATGGCAATGACACGCTGTCCAACTGATAAAGGCCTAGCCAGGTCTGTTGGCAGTCCTTCCCGAACACCTTCACGAAGCTCTGTATAATGTTTTCTAACAGAATCTCGATACTGATTAAGCTTCTCCTTTTCTTCCTTCAGGAACTGCTCTGAAAATCGACGTGGTTTACCAAGAGAACTGCTCTAGCATTTATCAGTTATGTATTGTTAACTTTATTCCTTCCGTCAAGGTTAATATCAACAAAAGCAAAAAGATTTAACCATAGAACAATGAACATAACGACATATACCTTCTTATGACACCCCACTCTACACGAGTTAATCTTGGCACATGACCCAGTCCAACATGATACAGATATTCAACGAACTCCCTTTTTGCAAACCAAGGATAATCAATGGCACTGTAGAACCATTCATAAGTGCACCACCTCCTTAGATGAGGATTCGACAAGCAATTGGAAAGCTTTTTCTGTAAGAAAAAATACGTACAATGAAAGTTAATAATTGACTTGTTAAAATTTCGGTTTTTGAAGAGATTAGATAATGCCATACCTTTAAATTAAATGCTCTGTCATGGAGTGAAGAAAATGGTGGATTGCTTTGATCATCCGAGATTTTATCCAGAAATTTCAAATCTTTCTGAACTTGTGGTTTTTTTAGGTGCATCTTTCGCCTGCTCCTAACTTTAGTAGGTAGGTTAACCTGGTTAACCACAGGAACCTGTACAGCTGATTGAGCTGAGTCACTCGCTTCTTTTCGTAGATCAACAGTGGAAGAATTTTCTGAATTCTTCATCAAGTTTGGTGAACCACTTTGTGAAGATTTCTTACTGTTAATCATTAACTTCTTCCCTACATCTCCAGCCTACATGAAACAAATATCATATTCAGAGAGTTCTCTTAGGGAGGAAATTGTTTGGCAGAGGACTTCCCTATTTGTACATCTTTAGAGCATTTAGCTCGTAATGACTATATTATCGCAATAACAAGGTAGAGGTCAAACCAATAACAAAAGTAGCACATTGCAGCATCAACAAACACCAAAAAATTTATATAATATGTGCTTCAACAAGAACTTAGAAGCTCCATTATTTCTAGAAAAGTCTCAGTGTTAATAGAAAAAGAGGTAATCTACCAGAGCGGAAAGTAGAGTACCTCTACCCCAGGAGATTCACTAAGATGAACATCTGAATGAGCTTCAGTTTTTTGAATCTGCAGCAACTAATTCGTGTAAACAACCATGCAAGAATCTGAATCACAACAGTGGCAAATAATGGAAAAAGTCTTTATGTATGCCTCACCTTAGGCATTTGCATCTTCTGTTTTTTTCTTGTTTTGCTGATAGACTGATGAGGGTCCTGGTTCTCTTCAGGAATGGAACTAATGTCAAGAACTGAAGCTTTTCCAGGTTTTGATGCTTTACTTGAAGCAACTTCACAAATTGATATTGACTGATGCCCTTTCGTTCTAATCCCCGAGCTTCTACGTTTTTCTTTTTGCTGGTTCAATGGCGGATTTTCTGATGAGACCAACTCATTAAGATTATCTTCACCTTCATCTTTAAACTGAAGGATTGGATCTGAAGAACAGGAAACTAGTTGAATATTTGTAACTATGCAAGATTCATAATGTAAGTGCTGATGAGTCAGAAAAATCAATTTATGGTATTAACTAATGCAGAAAAAATCCATGAAGTACAGAATTTCATCAGACGGGAACATCTAATGGTTTTTGTTTCCCAAAAAAAAAAAATTAGAAAATCCCAAAAGCGATCAACAGCTTACATACCCAGATTGCAATTGATGGCAAATCAAACAAGTTTCACCACTTTATAACAAATTTAACTGCTTGAAATTGTAAAGTTGTTTAGCAAACCAGGAGGAGGTTTGCCGAAAAGGATTAATTAAGATACACGCAGTAAATCTCAACCATTCATAAATTATTTAAGATAGGAAAATGTGGATCTAGATCACTTACCATCTTCGTTTTCTGTTGGCATCATCAATGACAAATCAGCCAGAGTTTGCAGGGCTTCGAAAGCAGGAGCTTCATCTAAAAAAATCAAGTGTATCTTAATCTGAAGAGAATGGCAAAGAAAACAGCATAGGCTTGAAAATAATATTCCCTACGACCAAATATATCTTCAAGAGGAAAAGGGCTAGAGCCTACATGATAACATGTCTAGCTTCTGAGTGCCGAAAAACTCAGAAACCTGAGGCATGCAATACTACATACAACAGTGTTTGATCTCTGTATTCATAAACTTCAATGGAAGAACCTCATGTATTATATATGCATTATGTAAAACCTAAGAGTTGGTACACAAGGAACAAAGAAAAGAAGGAGAAATGGAATTCTAATAAATAATAGAACATTAAAGAAACCGCAAGTTGTACATGGTGTCCACTTACCTTCATCACATTTAACATATTAATTAAGAATTTTGTATTATGACATTTCGGAAGGGCAATGTTCCTTCAGTTACAAAACAAGCACAAAGCAATAATTCAGAGTTACAAACAAGGATTTCAACATAATAGTGGGAGAAATGGAAAGATCTCTCATACCTCTTCTGAACAGAACTTTTTTGGTCTTCTTTCCATGATTCTGCATTGAGGACCTAGAAATCTGAGTGTTGGTGACCTCCGCATCAAGCTTGCCTTGAGTTGCACTAAACCTTTGACTTTCTTCTGTTCCACTACATTCTTCCTTGATGTCATCGAATTGATTCTCACTATTATTATCTACGTCAAACTTCTTCCCTTCAAGTTTCCTCACCTTCTTTCTCACTGCACCAATGCTTACAGATTCCTTCATGGAAGGCTTACATCCAGACAACTCATCAGTGTCACCCTCTGTGCTTCCTTCTAAATCTTCTTCATCCATGTCAGCATCTAAGATCTTGCTATTGGGCATTTCTACTAGAGAATGCTGCAATCAAGAGTAGGCCTATAAGTTGGGTGCAAAAAACATTATTCTAAAAATCAGGTCTAATCATACCTTTCTTTGAGCATGCCTGAAAGGTGATGATGTAACACTTTCAGCTCTTCTACCTGGTGTTCGAGAAACCTGGGGGGAACCAACTCTTTGCGATGCCTCTGCCAAAGCTATGGCTATCTCATGAGCGACTTCATCATCATTGCCACTGGCCTTTAGCTTCATGCCTTGTTTGGTAGGAGAAACATATCCTTCCCCATTAATATTTTCATATGAAAAAGAGACGGGGAACCTTGGTGTCCTTTTCCCAACAGGACAAGGTCGGGTTCCTGAAGAAAACTCCAGAGATAGATTACCAGAGTGACATCTTGTTATTATTGCAGTCACAATACTAGGGAAAAGAAATTTATGAACTCTTTTAAATATTGATTGGGCACATAGTAAGATAACCATCAAATTATGGATTTAACATTTAAACCACAACATGGGGCAGTAGAGGATTTGGCAATAAAGACTGAGGACATGCAGGGAATTTTTATGAGCAGAGGCATATTCAGGTACAATTAATAATCCGGAGTAGGCATATAAACGTTCTAGAACTTTAACCTATATGCCATATGCGAGTGCATTTCGAAGCTCACACCTAGGTGGTCCATACATGATACAAAATCCATACAGCTAAAACTTGTGGGGCCAAACAAAAGTCCAGTCCATACAGAGGGATTTTACACGTAATAGTTACCATTCCAGAACTTGATTTAACTTTGCCTTAACATACCTCCAGAACGTTTCTTCTTTAACAACGACAGGCAACCATAATTTGATGCCACAGTCTGGGAATGCGAAACAAGTTGCTCATCAGTTGCTTTAGAGGTTGTAGGCTGGACTTTGCCACGAGCACGCTTCTGAGTCTTTCGAGATGATCCTGCTCCATCATTGCTTTCTTGGTCGCTGTCACTTCCTGCCTGTCAAGCCAAGATAACTTGACTTAGAACACATAGGCATCACAAGCAGCCAGTATTCACCGAATATAGAATCAACGGTTGATGTATACCTAATAACTTAAAATGTATACGAATTTCCATACACACAAGCGTAAGATTTAACTGCAGATATTACTGAATTCAATTGACCGTAATTACAATTTTTGAACAAGAAAAGAGAAAAAAAGAACTGAAGAAGTCAACAATAAGCGATGCCTTATACTTGGAACTGCAAATTCTTTGGGTACAGTCATCTCAAATAAACACCACTTTTATTTCACATAAATGGACAGAAAAAATAGAGGGGGATGCACATGCACAGGCAATAGAACATTGAAATAAAGAGTTAAGCCACACCTAACAAATTGTACCAATGTTTCCACAAAGATGCATATATAAAGAAATGTTCAGCACTTCATAACATGAATGTGACAGCAGCATTTATTTTTGTAGATGCTCAGCCTGCTATCAGATTAAATTAGCCTCACCAAATTGCTGTAATGATCAGTCATCATAGCAATCAGCCCCGCTGCAGAAGCAGTTCCATGTGGAAGAGACAAGTATGCCTGAAATTGAAGAGCTGAAATTGTTAGAAACAATTCAGTTATAGTTGCAGCATGGGCATTCATGGCCTCATTTGCAGTTTTCTCTGATGTGAAAATGCAGATTCTAGAATTCAGCTTAAGTGTCACTTTTTGGCTGACATAGCCATCGGATAGTAAAAAAGTTTTATGACAGTGAGAGAACATGGACTAAACGATAAGTTTCAGCTAAGCTGCACATGATTGCTCATGTAGAATATGAGAGACCCATCCATCTGTTCGGGTTTATTACTTTATTGTCATGCTAATACAACTAATATCCAGTAGGAATTTGTTGATCAACGTAACCAGAACCAAGAATGATACGGCAATTTATGTAGTAGACTGGTTTTGTCCAAGGACATACAGCGGCTTGTTACCAAGCACAAGAGGCAGACTTCCTAACTCATCCATTTCACTGCTCTACGTCCTATAAGTGTCCAAACTCTCACGTCACAACAGTAGAGCTATTTCACAATAGATGCACTATAGAGATATTAGAAGTAAAATCATCTGATGTCAACATCTTAAGATTCCAAATTTGAGTGCAAAAGATCTTGAAACATTAAGTTAATTTGTGCTAAAATCAACTTGCTCATGGACAATGTACAGTTGTGCTTTCTAGGCAATAGGCATAAATAGCTGTAGGCAGTAACAACAGACTATCAGTCAGTGAGGTAAGTATCTGCTGGAGTAAGACAGAAGTGATCTATCCATCACCGTCAAAGACATATATAAAAAACCAAATTTACCCTATTCATCATGTAAAGGGCCTCCACCATTTCTGCAGATCGATTTCTCACAGCGCCAGCCACCTGTAACCATACAAACAGTAAAAACAAGTTGTTATCAGTCAAGCTGATTATTTGATAAAATAAGTCAATCCATTGGTTAATCCATGCAAAGAATCACGCCAAGCACAGATCTTCTTTTATTATATTCCAATATATGGAACTGAGCAATTGAATAAAGATGAAAACAATTTGAAGGAAGACATTTTTAATTTAAAGTTCACACCGTTCGTGAAATTGATTTGTCAACAAGTGGTCTACTAACCTTTTTCCAATCTTTACCATACTTGCGGTAAGCGTCATAAAACCGAGCTAGCTCTTCCATGGTCCATCGGGGCCCAAGCATGTCAGACAACTTTCTTTTCTGGGAAAACGAAGAAACAAGAAAAGAATGGCCAATCTATTAATTTAAAGATGCACAACCACAAGTTCTGAGTGACGGACATGTTGCAGAAAAAAGGTTTATATCATCACTACATTAAGGATCAGAACAATAATACTTGGCTGTACAAATGCCTCAGTGTCGGTGGGATATAGTGGTGTATACCTACGGCTTGTTATAAGAACTCAAGCTGCCAATAGTACTTGCAATCATAATTCGGTTGTCTTAGAAAATTTTCTCACTAGACTGAACAGCCATTTTCATTTATCAATGTTGCATGCATAACAAATGAAACAAAACTTAGCAGCCTGTAAATGTGCAAATTGTGGCATCATTTATACATAAACTTCAGAAATTGTTGTAATTCCTTGCAGCTGTGACTCCTTTTTCTCAGTCGTTACCCTATACAAAGACACAAACCTCAATAACCAAAGATCTGGTTGGAGAGTTCCTGAAAAGAATTTCCAACTATTCGACAAACAGCAAGTCTGTCAAGTCTGTCTCGTGTGAATGGCAAAAAAGGGTGGGCAAAACTAGCCAATATATCTCTATAAGGTCAGCAGATCAAGAAACTATATGAAGCAATTAAATAACGCATGGCATTTCATCAACATTTTGAGAATGTTTTGATAAATGATCAGAGACTTCAATATAGAAGTTTCCTGTCTTAGGTCATTGCCTCATGGGCAACTATACAAGAAGACAGAATCATGGAACCATCAAGAAGAATATAACCATTTAGAGATACATTTTGCTCGAGCTATGTGTGAGTTCAGACAATTCAATTACAACAGGATGAATAATTACTCAAGAATTCTTACGCGGACATAGCTTCTTTTAGCACCATCACCATCTTTGCTGGGAGAAACTTCACTAACATGTCGCTTATTCAAACTTCGAGATTTTCTTGCCGGCCCCATTATCAGGCTAAACCAATAACCAAGGCACTAGTAGCAAAGGAAAAAAGTAAATTAAAAACCAAAAATAGTAAAGGTCAAATGTCAATTCTTAATTGCTGAAATTCCCCATACTTATTAATTGAACTCATTTCCATGTCTAAAATTAGCTCGAAAACTGAAATTTAATTAAGACCTAGTGAGATAAGCAAACAAAAATCCGGTACACAATCTTAGTAGCGAAACCCTAAGAATAAAACAACCCGGAAACACAATTGTTGTGCCACAAACCAAAGAAGCTACAGGGAGACCTACCCAGATACATAATCAATTATTGTGGAATACTTTAAAAACTCACCCTATCTAAACATTTAAATTCGAAAGGCGAAGTAAATAACAGCTCCAATGTTACATTAAACAAGGATAGCACCACATGCACACACTCCAAACACACACACAACACAGTACATCCAAAACCACGCAGCTAAAACTCCTCTAAACTCAAATTAATAATACTTCAAAATTCAAATACTCAAAATCAACAACCTCTCAATTTTCCAGCAAAACCACAAGCGGATAAAATAAAATTAACAAGTAGCCAACCAAATTCGCTCAGATGCACAAGTACATAAAAATTTGCAGCAAAAAACAAACCAAAAGAAAGCTTTAAAAAGAAAAAGAATCAAAAACCACACCATTGATCAACAGCACCCGAGAAAAAAAAAATCACCAGCAAAGGCATCAAAAGCAATCACTTAAAAACCCAAGTACCCAAAACTCAAATTCAAATCGTTAAAACCGAAATTAAGAACAAAAGATCAGCAACAAGAGCACGCCTTCTTGCTTCTTTACCTCTCCAACAAATTCAATTCACCGCATTGCAGAAAGCTTCAGATTAGAAATTTATGAAGAATTATCAGCGGAAGAGATGAGATTACGATATTTAGCGAGAAAGTGAGAGCGTTTAGAGAGAGAAATGAGAGTGTTTTGGAGAGAGGGAGAGAGAGAAAGGGCGGAAGAAGAATGAATTTTTTTTCTTTATTTTTTGGGGGTAATAACCGCGAAACTCCACTGCTTTGTATTTGTATTTGTGTTCGGACTCTGGTTTTTCAAAGGGTTCTTTAATTGCAATAAAGTCCCTAAAGTTTATGAAACTTTCATTTAGTCCTTGTACTATTGTTTTTTCCACTTTTTCCCCTCTAGTTTTGAATTTATTGGTCATTGGTCCCAAAGACAACTTTTTGTTTGGATTAGTAATTTAGTAAATAGATAAAAAAAAGAATAAAAAATAATGAATCTAATAAAATTAATTCCCCCTAATTTTTCTTTTCTAATAAATATTAATTAATAATATATATTGTCCCTTTTTTTATTTTTAACCCAAAAAAATTATTGTAATTCATAAGTTTTAAGGTTTTAATTGAATTTTCTAAAAATAAATTATAAGAAATTTCTTATTTTTACTTTGAAAGAAATTTATCGTTTATACACAATTAACCAAACAAAAATATTTGCTCAAATTTAAATTAAAATGGAAACACTAATTTAAATGGTTTTTACACAATTAATGATCATCTAACAATTAGTCCAATCCATCTATTTTTTTGGTAAACTGATCAAAATATTCTTGTGAATTAAAATTATAATTTTATTTATTTATTTTTAAAAAATATTTTTTTTTGTGAATTAAGTGGTTAATTTTTTTTATAATTTTTAAAAAATTTTCATCCATCCCGTACATAATTTCATCAAACATTAGGGGTATTTGTAAATTTTTACATAATAAGGGGGTATTTGTAATTACGTCAAATCTCAGTAATAAGTTGATAAGCACTTATTTTAAGCCCCCGCAAATACTAGATAAAGCCTATTTATATTAAAATTTCACCCCTCTCAAGAAAAATCTTTATTACTAATTTATATCTAAAAAATATGAGTCAAATAAAGTTTTTTTTTTTTTGTACTTTTGAGATTATTTATGATGCTTTTTTGCTGTCGGTTTATGTTTTCATTTTCAGTTTTTATTGAAAAATATTTATGTTTAATTTTGTATAAATCTTTGTATGAAATAAAACAAATGTGCGAATTAGTTAATAAGATTTTGTTTTATATTAACGTGTGGCGTTAAACCATTATATTTTTAATAATAACAAATATATAAATAAGGGATAATTACACTCTCCTTCCATGAAGTTTTAGTGTAATTACACATAAATCTCTTGTTGTTTCGAAACTTACACCTAGCACCCCTGATTTTTGTTGTCATCTAACAAATAAGTTCTAATTAATTAAAATTTACTCAATTTACTGATATTAACAAAAATAAAACGAACATATTTACCTTCGATTGATTTATTACCCACTTATGTCAGGTCAAATAACTTTTTTCGAACTAAATTATTCTTATAACGGTGAAAATATACTTCATCACATTTATTAACACGTGAAGACATATGAGAGTAATTTGGTTATAAAAAGATTATTTGACTTGCAATAAGTTAATAATAAGTAAATGGGAGTAAATATAAATAAAAATTGATTTTTTTTGCTAATATCAGCAAATTCGATGAATTTTGACTAATAAAATAACTTATTTATTAGTCGGAAGCAACATCACGGGTGTTATATGTAATTTTTTAAACCACGTGATTTTGTGTGTAATTACACCAAATCCAATGGGAGGGGAGACTAATACAGTTGACCGAGGGCAGCTGGAGACTAAAACCAAGAAGGGGCTTGCATTGTAGATGGACTTCCAATGAGCTCGAGCACAGGTTTCGTTTGCACCATTAGTACCTTGAGAAAATTTTAACCGTTTGGCTGAATCTAAATTAATTTTATGACAAGTGTAATAAATTTATGTATTATTGGTGTAAAGTTAAAAAAAATGACTAATCACATAATAAATGAGTTGACATCAACATATTTTGGAATAAATTACCAATTAAAGTCCAAATAAATTGGCTAAACATTGGGTTCTGAAATAAAGGTTCATAACAAAGACCTCCAAATCGCTCAATTAATGAACAACCTCAAGCCTACTAATTCTACAGTCAAGCCGCAATCACTCATCTGCTTAAAAAACATGTCAGAAAAGAGAAGCAAACAGAGAAGGATCCACCAAGGCAAGTATTTGTCTAGAAGTCTAGTCATTATGTGACCTTCATTGCCATGTTGCCTGTCCAACAACTACAGGAGATGATCGCAATACAATTAAGGCCCAATACAGCAGATTTACACAAAACTCGCCTGTCTACTCAAAATCCTACTCCAAATGGATTGATACCTTGAGGATGTCGATAGGCTATCAACCTCCAAAACTACAGCAGTTTGATGGAAAAGGTAACCTAAAACAACACATTGCTTACTTTATCGAGACATGCAATGATGCCGGTATCGATAACGACCTCTTGGTTAAATAATTTATTTGGCCCCTTAAAGGTAATGCTTTTGATTAGTATGTGGACTCAGAGCCTAAGTAAATTGATAGTTGGGACGAGATGGAGAGAGAATTTCTTAATTGTTTCTACAGCACCAAACGCACGATGAGCATGGTTGAACTCACCAATGAAAGACAATGGAAAGACAAGCCGGTCGTCAACTATATTAACCGCTGGCGCTCCTTGAGGTTGGATTGCAAGGACAAACTCTCAAAGGTGTTTGCCCTAGAAATGTGCATCCATGACATGCATTGGGGACTTCTCTATATTCTACAAGGGATCCAGTCGAGGAACTTTGTAGAATTGGCTACGCACACCCAATATGGAACTAAGTATCGCTAATCATAAGACTACCTTTTCGATCGACAATCGAAGAAAGGATAAAAAAGATTTGAAGAGGAGCGAGAAGTTCACCAAACCCAATATTAAGGAGTCTACGACCATCAAGACAACACCCTACACCCGTTAAAATCTCTTCCAACGATAGAAAAAGCTAGAAAAGCTTGAAGACCAGTGTATGACAAACGATAGACATCGGCTTACACTAAAAGAGTTGTAAGAAAAGGAATACCCATTCCTTGACTCCGATGTGCCTTATATCTTCGACGAGCTATTTGAAAGAAAGTTGATTGAATTACCATAGTCAAAGCATGTGGACATCCACGCACAGATAGAAGACAACCGTTGGTCTCCTGCTGCGCCACCTTATCCTTCACGGTCGATGATTTATTACTTGGATCCAAACCGCACAACTGACCGTTCTTCATTTTGGAATTTATACAAGAACAAAGGGTAAACCGTTATACTCATAGACGGTGGAGTTGTTGTTAACATCATGCAGAAGTCCAGCATGAAGAAATTGGGCATAACCTTCGAAGACTTTTCTCATAGCCGCTTGACCATCCAAGGCTTCGATGAAGGGACCCAACGAGCAGTTAGCATAGCTCGACTTAACTTAACCTTATTGTGGAAGAACTAAAAGCAAGCACACTTGTCCATGTCATAAATGCGAGAACCTCCTACAACCTATTGCTAGGAAGGCCGTGGTTGCAAGAAAATAGAGTTGTACCATCTACATTACACCAATGCTTCAAGTACATAAAAAATAGGGAGATCATGAAAGTTGATGCTAACATGAAATCTTTCACTGTGATAGTCATATTTTGCTGATGCGAAACTCTACCTTGACCCTGACAATATGCAAGAAGTATTACCTTTGAGATTTCAGTTGGTTATTCTAGTGAAGAAGTTCACCCTAAAGCTACACCTATTGAAAACAACGACGAAAAGCTTAGTAAAGCGACCAAGGATAAAACTCCAACCAGTGGAAAACATGAGGTCAAGAAGCCACCTTACTCTCTGGTGTTCCGATATGTGGTTCAATGAAACGACAAAGGAAAGCAGAACCAACCAGTTGCTTTTCAAAGGAAGAAAACAACTTAAAGAGGCGAGAGTCAATGATTTTCAAGAAATCAAAACTGAGCTAATAATGCCAATCATCAGTTTGCATACTGTTAGAATATTTTGTGAATATCCTTTCTTATTTGTGCTTATCTATTGTTATCTATTTAGATAGGTATCTTTGTTATCCATTAAGTTGTAGTTATCTTTAATTCCACCACTATATATAGAGGTGGAATGATTAAGAATAAACAGAACATTCTCTTTTTTCCACTCTTATTTTCTACATGGTATGACAACAGGTTTAAAAAAAAAGGGGGGGGGGGGGGGGGGTTAAACACTTATCAGTGAAACCCTAATCACCCACCCACCCTCATCTGTCCACCGCCAACACCCACCCGCCACAGCCGACCCTCAGCCCTGCACCTCGCCCGTCGTGTTGCGCCGCTCCAAGCGCTGTTCCGCGCGCCGCTCCAGGCACTACTCCGACGTTGCTCCAATGCCACCCCTCTGCTCACGGCGCCTCCCTGCAACAACGCCACTGTTCGCCTCGTCGCGCCTCTCCAGCGCCCGTCGCCGCCGCCGTGCGACCACTCTACACCACCTATGGCCTAAGTGCTCTCTCTGTTATTCATCTTTCTCTGCCCCCCATGCTCTGCTGAGAATTCTTTTGTGGTCTGCCTCATTTATCTGTCTATTTGTTCGAATAATGGCTACTGCTGAACATAAACCTGCTCTTGGTACTACTGTTAAATTGATTGGGCAGAATTATATTTTGTGGTCTCAAGCCTTTAACTTATTCTTAGGCTCCCAAAATAAACTGCACCATATACTTATCTCTCCACCCCCTTCAACTGATGATATTTTCTCTACTTGGCAACAAGCTGATTACTCTGTCATGACATGGCTTCTCAATAGTATGGAGGAATCTGTTAGTCCTAATGTTATGTTCTTAACCACTGCTAAAGCCATGTGGGATGCATTCCATGATATGTATTCACATGAAAAGAACATATCTCGTGTTTTTGAATTATATGAGAGACTTTTTTCCCTCAAGCAAGATGGTCGGGCCGTTTCAGACTATTTTGCCTTGCTAAAGGGGACATCTGATGAGATTCTGTTATATCACCCATTGAGTTGTGATGCTCAGACTCACAAATCTCAGCGGGAGGATTTTTTGGTGGTAAAGTTCTTATCCGGCCTTGACAACAATTTGAAAAGGGTTCGTGATCATCTCTTGGCCAGTGACTCGGTTCCTACATTATCCAATGCTCTTTCTCGTGTCTTTAGAGTGGCTACTGGTTCTTCTGACTCTTCATCTTCATCTGGAACAACCACTGAGTCCTCAGCCATGGGAGTGCGTGGTTGGGGCCGCTCCTCTTCCTGAGGCCGTGGGAATCGAGGTCGTGCTTCCAACACCTCTACTAACTCTCGCTATTGCACACATTGTGGTCGAACGAACCATGTAGTAGACAAATGTTGGATCAAACATGGCAAACCAGAGTGGGCTAATACAGTTATAAGTGGTGGTGAGCCTGCAGTACTAGAACCTTCACCGAATCCCTCCGAATCAGTTACCTTGAGTTGTGAGGAATACGAGCAACTACTCCATTTCCCTGTTGCTAACTCTGCTACCCCAACCACATTTTCCTCTCTGGGTGCTTTTGTTGTGTCTCACGGTAAGTCTTGGATGCTAGATTCAGGTGCTACTACCCATCTCACCGGTAATCGCTCTAATTTTTCCAATTTATCTATATCTCGTAATTTCCCCCCCCCCCCCCCGTTCGACTAGTTGATGGTTCCTATTATCCTATATCTGGCTCTGGTACAATACATCCCACAAATCATCTTACCCTCACTAATGTGCTCTTTGCCCCAGAGTTTCCTGTTAATTTACTCTCTATTAGTCAGCTTACTCAGAAACACAATTGCTATGTAACCTTTTTCCCCTTTACTGTGTGTTTCAGGATCTGCAAACATAGAGGACGATTGGTGGCGGTCATGAGCGTGGTGGTCTATACTTTCTAAATACATCTCCACCTATTGATGCTCGTGCTCTTTCTGCCTCGGTTTCCCCTCTTCAATGGCATTGTCGTCTTGGCCATCCGTCCCTTCCTACCCTACAGAAAATCTTACCTATTAAGTCGTCTCATTTAGAATGTGAGTCTTGTGAACTCGGAAAGCACCATCGTGCTAGTTTTCCACCTCGAGTCGACAAATGTAGTTCCTCTCCTTTTACTTTAGTTCATTCTGATATTTGGGGTCCATGTCGTTTTGAGTCTATTAGTGGTTTTCGCTACTTCATTACTTTTGTTGATGATTACTCTATAATGACTTGGGTCTATTTACTCAAGGATAGATCTCAAGTCCCTACTATCATCACTTCCTTTTATAATGAAATAAAAACTCAATTCTCTGTTAATATTCGAATCCTTCGCACTGACAATGCACTTGAGTTTGTCCAGAAAACACTCTCTGACTTTTGTGACTCCAAAGGGATTTTACATCAAACTTGCCCATATACCTCTCAACAAAACGATGTAGCAGAATGCAAACATCGCCATCTTCTCAATGTTGCTCGAACTATCATGACACATATGAATGTCCCCAAGTCATATTGGGGGGATGCAATTCTCACTGCATGTTATCTTATTAACCGTATGCCTTCAAGTGTTCTTAATGGGGACACCCCTTATTCTTGCCTTTTTCCAGATACACCATTATTTGGGGTAGCTCCTGGGGTCTTTGGGTGTGTGTGTTTTGTAAATCTCCATTCCCCTACTCTTGACAAACTTTCCCCCCGTTTTGTTAAATGTATATTTCTGGGATACTCACGGGCACAGAAGGGATATAGGTGTTATGATCCTTAGCGTCATCGATCATTCACCTTAGCAGATGTTACCTTTTTCGAATCCACACGTTATTACTCACCAAATTCTTCCCCAACTATTCCTCTTACCTCAGTTCCCTTACCTATCCCCACCTTAACTATTACCCCGCATACAGCAACGCCTACCCGTCCATTACAGGTGTATTCCCCTCATAATCACTCCACCAATACCACGCTCACTGCTCTGCCTGGTCTTCCTCCAACTGCAGCTCCTGAAAACCCTTCCGCAACACCAGCCGATGATCTACCTATTGCTCTTCGGAAAGGTAAAAGGTCATGTACTGCTCATCCCTTGGCTCACTCTCTTTCTTTTCAGCTTCTTAGTCCTAATTATCGAGCTTTTGTTGTATCCCTTTCATCTATTTCTATACCTAATACTTATCATGAAGCACTTCGGCATCCGGCGTGAAAAATGGCCATAGACGATGAAATGTCAGCTCTCATCTCGAGGGAGACATGGGAGCTTGTGGAGGTACCTCCTGATACTGATGTTGTTGCTTATCGATGGGTTTTTACCCTTAAATTCCGTGCAGATGGGACCCTTGAAAGGTACAAAGCTCGTCTCGTTGCAAAGGGCTTCACTCAGACGTATGGGGTAGATTATTTTGAAACTTTTTCACCTGTCGCTCGCCTCAACTCTATTCGTGTATTATTTTCCTTGGCAGTAAACCTCAAATGGACTATGTATCAAATGGACATAAAAAATGCTTTCTTGTATGGTGATCTGAATGAAACTGTTTACATGGAGCAACCTTCTGGTTATGTTGCTCAGGGGGAGAAGCAACGTATGGTGTGCAAATTAAAAAAAGCTATATATGGTCTTAAACAAAGTCCTAGAGCATAGTTTGATAAATTCAGTCGTATTATTGGTGAGTTTGGGTTTTCACGATGCCAAGCAGATCATTCAGTCTTTGTCCAAACTACGACATCAGGTATGGTCGTTCTTGCAGTCTATGTTGATGATATTTTGATCACTGGTAGTGATACTGTTGGAATTGAAGAGGTCAAGACATACCTACAGAAGCACTTCATCACTAAAGATTTAGGGAGACCAAGGTATTTTTTGGGGATTGAAATCGCTCATAGCAAGCATGGAATCTCTCTATCTTAGAGAAAATATACTTGTGACCTCCTTCAAGAAGCAGGCTTACTCGGCACTAAACCAGTGGACACTCCTATGGATTCTAATCCTGATTTTTGGAATGGCGACGGTAATTATTTGGAAGACAAGACAAAGTATAGAAGACTTGTTGGCAAGCTAATCTATTTAACCGTGACTAGACCTGATATCTCCTTTGCCGTTGGCTTGGTTAGTCAATTTATGGATAAGCCAAGATCAGTTCATTGGGAAGCTGCTCTAAGGATCTTGAAGTATATAAAGGCATATCCTGGTAAAGGGTTATTATTCAAGCGACATGGACATGTGAAAATAGAAGCTTACTCTGATGCAGATTATGCTGGGCGAAAGATGATAGGAAGTCTACTTCTGGATATTGCACCTATGTTGGTGGGAATCTTGTGACTTAGCATAGTAAAATACAAACTACAGTTGCTAGGTCAAGTGCTGAAGCTGAGTATCGAGCTATGGCTCACACCACTAGTGAAATCTTATGGTTAAAGAATCTACTGAAAGAATTGGGTTTCATGTACGATGACCCTGTACCTATGCACTCTGACAATCAAGCAGCTATTCATATTGCCAGTAATCCTATTTTCCATGAGAGGACTAAACATATTGAGGTCGATTGTCATTTTGTTCGTGAGGCTGTCATGAGTCAGAAAATCTGCACTCCCTTTACTCCTTCAGAGCAAAGAGCAGATATTTTTACCAAAGCCTTAGGAGGAAAGCAATTTGATGTTTTTGTGTAACAAGCTGGGCATGATCGATATATTTGCTCCAACTTGAGGGGGAGTGTTAGAATATTTTGTGAATACCTTTTCTTATTTGTGCTTATTTGTTTGTTATCTATTTATGTAGGTATCTTTGTTATCCATTAAGTTGTAGTTATCTTTAATTCTACCACTATATATTGAGGTGGAATGATTAATAATAAACACAACATTATCTTTTTTCCACTCTTATTTTCTACACATACACTAATCTCTACTGATCCACCTATTTCGGAATACCAACACAGAATCATGTAGGGGGAATTTAGCTAGAAACCTTACCACTATTTGGCAAAATTTAGGTATAATTTTTTTGCTCCATCAATACTCAACAAGTTGAATCCCAAATTAACAGGAGAAAAGATCCACAGGCTGACAAAAGTGCAACACAAATTGAGAAAACAAGGCTTCCGTATGGATCAACCCCATATTGGCTTAGATTTCATCCAGATGAGCCTTCAAAGATATGCACAAGAAAATAGAGCAAATGTGCAACTGTGCAGTACATCTCTGTGAAGAATTGGAAGAATGACGAAAGCCAGAGGCCAAATGATAACCGCATTTCTGTATTAAACCGACTCGACACCCCTGATGTTAGCGCTTCTATTTTTGAATGACTAGGAAAGAGAAGCAAAGATTCATCCAACAACACAAGACAATGCCAACAGGGTTTCATGTTCGTCCACCTTGGAGACGATCATTCACAATAGTTCAATAACAAAGGTCGCTATGACAAGATAAACGAGCATAAGAAAGTGATATAGGTCAAACACTCCATCTGTCCTGACCTCAAGGAGACAAGAATTCACTTCTGATCATCTCGTCAAGAGGACCAATCAAGGTGAAGCAGCATGTCACTAGAAAACCGCATGATTCAAGTGATAATTTAAATGAAAAAGAAATGGAAATCATTGTCGGCTCCAACCACGTCAGTATCGATGAGTGTTTTTGACTCGAACATTTCTAAACATGGAATCCAAAACTCTTCCTCACAGCTTGAAGATAGCATACAAGCGACTGTTGATGAACTGGGGAGTTGAATCTTGGTATTACAAAAGAGCCACACCTTATATTCGTCAGTGCACTCCTTAACCCAGAAGAAAAAAAGAAATACTTCAAAACTTTAGGTAAGTATAAGGGCATCTTCGCATGGACAAAGGAGATGCCATGTTTAGACCCGAAATTCATTATTCACCACCTTGGCATAAAACATGGAACACATCCTATAAAGTAGTTCCAAAGAGTTCTTCATCCGAACCTCATCCCTCTTATTGAGACAGAGGTAAACAAGCTTAGCGACGTTGGACTTATTAGTTAAGTCACATATCCGACGTGGATTTCTAGCATCGTGCTTGCCAAGAAAAATAATGTCCAAATTTGCATTTGTGTTGACTTTCAAAAATTACACAAAGCATTTTTGAAAGATGACTTTCCTTTGCCTATCATCTAACTCATGGTTGATGCGATTACTGGACATAAAGCATTGTCTTTCATAGATGATTTACAAGTACAACCAAATTAGAATGTCGCCCAAAGACAAAGAATGCACGGCCTTTTGCACCACTAAAGGCATCTCCTGCTACAAGGTAATGCCCTTCGAATTGAAGAACACAAGGGTTACCTACTAATGTACTATGCAGAACATCTTTGTTGATATGCTACATAAGAAGGTGGAATGTTATGTAGATGATCTTGTTATCAAAACCAAGGAGAGAGAAGAACACTTGGAAGACCTTCAAATAGTATTCGAACGCTTGAGGAAGTACAACCTAAAGATGAATCCTCTCAAGTGTGCATTCGGTAACACATCTAGAAAATTCCTCAGGTTCATCGTTCGCCATCGTGGCATAAAGTCAATCCTTTAAAAGTAGACGCCATTCAAAAGATGCCACTACCAAGAACTTGAAAGAGTTGCGAAGTTTACAATGCAATCTCACATTCAACCGATTCATATTAAACCTCACCGAAAGATGCCAACCTTTCAACCACCTTATAAAGAAAGAAACCCATTTCCAATGGGATGAATGATGTTAAAATGCTTTTGAGAGCATAAAAAACATTTGCTAAATCCACCAGTTTTAGGAGCTCCGACACCTGGAAATCCGCTCATACTATACATAGCAACACAAGAATGGTCCATACGAACACTCATGACACAAGAGAACGAAGAAGGAAAAGAGTAAGCTCTATGCTACCTGAGTAGGACTTTGACTGAAAATGAGTTGAAGTACTCACCCATTGAGAAAGTCTACTTAGCACAGTTTTATACCATCAAGAAGTTGAGGCATTACTTCGAAGCGTACCCCATAAGGCCTATCTCTCGCTGACCCGATCAAGTTTGCGATGTTGAGAATCTGGTTTCGAGAAGATTGGAAAAGTGGTCCATCATGTTCAATCAATATAAGATAGACTATGTGCCCTAAAAAGCCATCAAAAGACAAACTCTTGCCAACTTCTTAGGTGACCACCCTATGCCTGCTGAATGGGAGATATATGTTGACTTTCCAAATGAGGATATCTTTTCTCTTGAAATCCCCCGACATAGATAATGTTCCTTGACGGGGCAGCACGATTCGACGGTGCGAGGGTATGCGTCAGCCAAAAAACAAGTATTAACTTACTCTATTGTGTTGAGTAAGCTATGCTCCAACAATGTTGCTGAGTATCAAACCCTGATCATCGGTCTTCAGATAGCTTTGGAGATGGGGATCATAGAGATAGAAATCTATGTTGACTCAAAGTTGATCATCAACCAACTCCTCAACTATATGAAGTCAAGAAAGACAATTTGGTACCTTTCTTTCAGCAAGCATCACACCTACTCAAGGTTTTGAGAGTGCGACTTTGAATCATTTCCCAAGAAAAAAAGATAGTATAATAGATGCATTAGCCAACCTAGCAACCACCTTAGCCTTATCCAAAGGAGAAACGACCAAACATCCCTACGTGCAATCGATGGGTACTTCCTTCACTAGATACATCTAATCGTAAAGACTCTAACGCCATCACAATAGCTACCGATGATGAAGAAGATTGGATAAAACCACTAATGGGGTATTTGAAACATGACAAGTTGCCAAATAATACTTACCAAAAAATAGAGGTGTGACGAAGGTTATCCCGTTTCATCCTATACAAAAATAATATTATATCGGCAGTCTTTCGAATGTACTTACCAGTATTGCTTGAGCGGTGACGAAGTTCTTGAAATCATCATAGAAGCCCATTCAGGAGTTGTCGCACACATCAATCTGGTCCAAAACTCCATTTTAGGATTAAAAAAATAGATTACTATTGGCCAACTATGGTCAAAGATTATCTAGGGTATGCGAAGAAATGCAAGTCCTGCCAACTTCATTCACCGACCACTAGAGCCTCTACATCCTACAATCGCTTAATGGTCGTTAGATGCATGGTGACTTGATGTTGTGGGGCTTATCACTCCTAAGTCGTCTGTCGGACACATTTATATACTTGCAGCCACTGATTATTTTTCGAAGTGGGTTGAAGTAGTTCCACTCAAAGAGGTGAAGAAAGAAACTATAGTGGATTTCATCCACGTCAACATCATCTTCTGATATGGTACTCCTTGGTACATCATCACCGACAATGGAAGACATTTCTACAACAAGTAGATGGATAAATTATGTGCTCAATTTGGCTTCAAGAATCAATGTACAATGTAGCGGCGAATAGCTCGGCAAAAGCTTCAATAAGACCCTTTGCAATCTCTTGAAGAAAATAGTATCGAAGTTAAAGAGAGACCAGCATGAGAAAATAGGAGAAGCACTGTGCCAATACCGAACAACACAACGAACAACTACTCAAGCTATTCCATACCTTAGTCTATGGTGTTGAGTCGTGCTTCATTTAGAAAGTAAATACATTTGCTTCACATTGTGATACAAGAAGGGCTTACTGTCGAGAGCAATACCCGCCTGAGGTTAGAAGAACTAGAAGCGTTGGATGAGGAAAAGCTTGAGGCTCAGCAACAACTCTAGTGATATCAATCCCGCATAATGAAGGCATTCAACAAGAAAGTCCGATCGCGATCATTCCAAGTCGAAGATATATTTTTAGCAGTAAGATAACCAATCATGCTTATGCAACGAATGAGAAACAAGTTTGTGTCAAAATGGAACGACCCCGACGTGGTGGAGGAAGCCTACACAAGTGGTGTCTACAAGCTGGTAAAAAAAGATGGCTTGGATTGATCCTATAAATGACAAGTTCCTGAAGCTTTACTACCCATGAAAGAAATACTCCATGATGCATGAGCCTAAAGTGCATGTTACTTTTGGCCCACATGAGCATAAACTGTGCTCTTGTAATTAAAAAAAAAGGAAATAAAATTTAAAATTTCTGTGAACTACGTTTTAAATTAATCACTTCACGGGTATTTAAGCAGCTTGGGTATAATCGCTCAAGTTCAGTCATATCTTCAAAAAAAATGGTTCTCTTTTTTGAAGGAGGAAAGAGCAGTGCAAGTTAGCCAAATTTGCCCGAAGTAAACAAGTTTTGGAGTTTTGATTGATCGTGCAATGTGCATAGCAATTATTTACAGCTTAGACAACATGAACAGCAACTAAGATGCTATAGGGGATACATAAAGGGATTCCAAAAAAGAAAGCATTTTTATTGTATTAAGGAGATTCGTCTACATTGAGGAAAATGAAATAACGAGAAAGAAAATCACTCAATTTAAAGAATTCATGCAAATAAACTAAAATTTGCTAAGTCTCACTTTGACTCCTCAAGAAATGCCTCCATCTTCTCCAAAGCTTTAACATCGATTTTGGAATGATAAGGAGTATTTTTAAGCATTAAGACCTTCTCCTTCTTGGTTGCTATCTCCTTCCAAAAATTTATCAAAGTTCCTTTAGCACCATGAAGTAATGAGCTGATAAACTCCTCCTCGTGTTGCGGCTCCTTGAGTTGCTTCTTCAATGCACCTTGTTGATTAACTACTTGGAGGATCTCGGCTTCAAGACTCTCCACCTCATTCGGATGCTCCTTATCTTTTGTTTCGGCTGCAAAAGAATCGTCTTTGGCAAGTGAAATAGACTCATCGTGGACCTCTCGCGTGACCTTTCAAGAGGATTCCAATTTGGTCCTCGCATAATTGGAACCTTCAAGTAACTCTCCAAAGGCAATGTGTCCGCCATGTATGTGCCCATCTTCTTGATCAAAGCATCGATAACTTGTCTTACCTCTAAAAGTCGTTTAATAGGAGTCATCACAATCTTTTGGTATATGCACTCCCAATATAATTTGAGTAGCATTTGCTCGACCTCCATTTTTATGAGTTAAGGGCATAAATCATTAACTTCGATAGAAGAAGATAGCTAAAGTGGAGCCTCAAAAATCTTTTTCAGTTTCTCCAAAACATCTCTACTAGAAGTGTTTTGTCCATAATAACTGGCAACACAACCTTCAAACGCTTGCTAAGAGTCTCGACGGAATGATGATTGTCTTTTGAAACATATTGCAATTCACCATCCAAAGCGACGTCCACTTTGGGCAAGTCAAACACTCTAATCCCTTTACCGAGCCTATGCTACATTTGGGAGTTATGGGAACCCCTTCTTCAAGACCAACAAGTTGAGAGAATGATAATAATAATAATAATAATAATAATAATAATATAATAATAATAATAATATAATATAAGATAAGTATAAGAAAGAATGATAAAAATTAAAGTGAAAGTGATACGTTTACATAGAGAGCCAACTCGTCTAAAAGCATGAAATAACTTGGAACGACCTCAAAGAAAGAGGAATTCACACTAATGGTGTCTAAGTCAAAAACCTTCTCAAACGGTTGAAGATTGCTAAGTTGCCCGTTTGAGATGGATAATGCAGAAATCTTATCGTTTTAGCCAGAAAAAATGGTAACAATAGTGTTAACAAACACGTTATGTCTCCTCTTGGAAGTGGCTATAGCGGGCTTTGTTGCATCAGTCTCAATAGCCGACATCGCTAGATTATCTTTGGATCCATTCTCCAAAATTTAGAGGATGATTTAATTTAAGAACGACTCTCATATTCTTCTTTAAAGGAGTCCTATTGCACTTGGCTCACCAATCTGCATACTCCTTAGTGACTAGGGGAGATGAAGAAACACTACCTGGTATGAGGAATTTAGATAAGGTACCCGATAAAGTGCAAAATTGTCAAAGTCGTCCAAGTTCATTCAAGCTGCAAGTCAAAATCTCGTTCTTCAAGCTCCCCGGGATGTCTTAGCAGAAACCAAGCTGACTACTAAACGGTGGGGGCTATAAGCTTCAATAATGGATTTCACTGTGTTTTGAAGTATTAAGTAGTTGAAGTGCAAAGCCACAAAAATGTCCTTGAAGGTGTTTGAGATGTTTGCGTCGTCTGCCACCAAACTCAAGCCTTGATGATGAAAATGAACATTCAAATGCCTAGAAGGGTTGATAGATGAAATAGATCACACACCTCAATGGGTTCAAAATATCTGGCCATGTTCTCCTCCCATATTTCATCATCTGAGCTCTGATAGGTTCAAACTTGGGAGGAAAGTAAGTTTGGAGATAACTTCCAATCCAACCATACACATAATGGGTGGAAATAACGGCTGAAGACTCGAACAAATTCTTGGAAGTAGACATGTTCCTACGACCTCAGTAAATACTAGCCAAAACAGGGATAGTTAAGAAAAACATTCACCGTGAGCCATTCTACTTGCAACTTTGAAGGTCGAAGCATGTACCGTTCTAGCTTTGCTGTATGGAAGGACAAAACTGCATAACCAATATGAAAGAAATGCCACCACATATGTCTCATCCCATATGTCATCTAGAATATGCACTATAGTGAAAGTCTCTTCGTAGTCCTTGGTGCGAGGTAATTAGAAGCATCAATGTCCCCACTGATATTGCTAGAAAGTTTTGGCTCGTGGATTCTCTTCCGAGAAGAACGTAGGGGAGGTGCTGCAAAGCGGAGAGATCCTTGAACCAAAACCTAACCCAATCAGAAATCAGTACTCCTATTGAGTCTTAGAAAGATGATGGTACGCTAAGAGCAAATACTTGCAACTTCATGGAAAGAAAGGCTTACACGTTTCATCACCTAGCAAGTATTTGAAGGAAGGAACCACCTAGTCATAAAACTCTCCACTTATAAACAGGCCGCAAAATCCACAAATGTCACACAAAGAGATGGATATTTCTCCTACGGTGGCATGTAGAGTGTTTGTAGAATGGCACCATAACTCAAGAAGGCTTGAAAGACATGCTTGTTGGAGACCTACATGAAAAGAGGCGCGTGAACAACTGCGTTAATCTTGGCAGCTTGAAGGATGGTTGCATGGTGGTCGAGCATGTCTTCCGTCCACTTCTAATAATCGGGGTAAAAGGATACTTTGCCACACTTAGATTGAGGAGTTCTCCATGAAGTCCCAATAGCAACAAGGTGGCAATTCGGAAGAGTGAATTCGACACCGGCCTTGAAGTCGTGAAGGGAAATCTTCAATAACAGCACTTTAGTTTTGATAGAAGTGCACTTTGTGTTAGTTTCAATTGGTATTATACTCTCTTTTGTGGTCAAAATGCTCCTAATTAAGTGAGGAGCAATTAAGTGTTATATTGCAGCATTAATTTATTATGGAGTAATGAAAGAAAAAATGGAGAAATGAACCAAAAACCAAACAATAGACAGATTAGAAGATACAACTAGGTTTGTCCACTCTTAACCTGTGGAAATGTGATTAAAAATGGAAAGCTCAAGACTCGATTTTTGGAGGGAGTAAGCTAATTTGGAATATCTTTTGATAATTGGAAGCTATATTTGTTGGAGATATTTAACTAGGAATGTATTTTTATTTCTTTTAGTCTTTTATTTTTATTTGGAAACTACCTCCTTAGTCCTATTAGAATTAGGTAACTAGTTAGTATATATATGTGATGTAATTCACATTATAGACAACTTTTGAACTTTTGATCTCTCATCTTGGGGCATATTCTCTGGGTTTTTATAATATTTTTCTCTTCCTCTTCTTATGTGTTATTTTATTAGCATGTTAGGTTAAGTTCTTTTAATTCCAGTTAAAGACTTGGTGAATGCTTAATTCCTATGAGTTATGATATCTAATTTATTATTTTTACTTTCATTCATATGGGTATTTGTATTGCTCTCTGTGGTTTTATTACAAATAATCTTATTTATGAATGATATATAATGTTATTCATTGTCAAGAATATTTGTCTAGCCAATTGAATTTACAAATCCGTAAGTGTTTGTCTAATTCAATAACTAGTGGCAACACGGCATAATTGATTATGTAGAAGTTTTCGATTATTTGTGCGGAATGCACAATCTAACTAAAATAAATTCTCGTACGAATTTATTGGTTAGAATATGGCCTTTCTAGTTCTTAATTTTGTCGGTAGATTAAATCTTGAGGACGTTCCTAAAGTTGTCTACTGATTAGGGTTTTAGTCAATGGACGTTCCTTGACTATCGACAAGGTAAGGAAATGTGAGGTTGTTAGATCGTACCAATGACCATAACCAATTTATCTATTATGAATGATTGTCATCTTTGCATCTATGATCAACCTTAGAATTGAGCATGATCCTACCTTTAACTGGAATGCTTTTCTCATATTATCCTCTTTTTAAGTATTTTTTTCTATTTAATTTTAGACTAGATTTTAATCAAAACCCCCCTTTTTAACTCTACTCTAAATAGGAATTAATTTGGAACCAATATATGTAGATTCAACCCTACTCACTACTTTTACAAGATTTAATAGGAATATTTTTTTGGTGAATTCAACATCCATCATACAGAGAAGAAACGTTGGAGCGAGGGTCAAGCGTGTCTCTTGTCGCTTTTTCAGACCATTCATTGATGTGCATAAACTTGGACAAAGACCGAGATCATGCAATTAGAAAAAAGAAATTGTTTCTTTCCTTTTATGTGTGAAGTTAATTCTTTAGGGGTGGTCCACATTTCACACATACAAAATGAAAAAAAAAAAAATGAGATGGAAGAAAAATATCAAAGACTTCAAGTCACGTCTCCGTCAAAGATTAACATATTTTTCGCCGAACCTTGAAGTGGGGCATATGTCGACATCAAATAGTTTAGAATCAATTACCAATTAAAAAGTCCAAATAAATTGGCTAATACTTGAGTTCCTAATTAAAAGTCCATGATAACTTGGATCTTTTATATTTTCAAAACAATAAATTCATGAGCCCTTATCAAATTTGGGTCATATGTATGAGTCAATCCAAAATAAATGTAAAGATATTTCTTTTATTTTATATTAGCTGTTGGGTTGGATACATATTAAACTACAATCCATCAGAAGGCTAATCCATGTCAAAAAGCCCACGGTGTGCAAGCTCAAGGAAGTGAGCTCAAGCTGCCTAAAGCCTTGTTCACGCCTATGAAAAGAAACTTTCACCTCTCACAAGTCATTACATACATACATCGCAAATTCAAAGTAAGAACAAGTCCAAAAGATTTCTGCCACGACGAAGCTCTACACTGACAAGGCCTTGATATAATATTTCAAAGTAGCACGTGATAACCTTCCACAAATACGAAGGAGATTGCACATTTGATTCAAGAACAAGCTCCAAGCCCTTGAATCCATATCCGTAAAGAAGAAACAAGGAGTTACTTTGAATTCAGATATTCTGAACCACTTATATTTAAATTGATAAATCTCATTTGGTCCGTATTATTTCTTGTCTTGTAATTCATTTTTGCAGAAGCAAAATTTGTGTGAACAAAATGTATTTTCACTTATTTTGTGATTTATGTGGTTCGTCCAAACCTGATTTGGATAAATAAAAGGGGGGGGGGGGGTAAATTGTAGATTGTCATCCGAACTATAGGCATTTTTACACTTTACCCACCGAACCATTTTTTATATTAACTCAGTTTCCAAACTTTGCGTTTTTTTTTCACTTTGCCATATGATTTCATTTTTTCAGCCATTTTTTCAGCCGGAATCAAAATTTTCCATACATTCTACAAATTTTGTCACAAATTCTCCAATTTTTGAATGTTCTTACAAGAAAAATCATATACAAGCTAAAATTTCAGAAATACATTTACAAAAAATGACAAATTTTAGCAAAAATTAAGCTAAAATTTGTAAATGGGTTTGTCAAACTTTGTCCTTTTTTGTAAATGTGTTTGTGAAATTTTAGCTTGGATGTGAATTTCTTGTAAGAACATTCAAAATTTAGAGAATTTGTGGTAAAATTTGTAGAATGTGTGAAAATTTTTTATTCCGACTGAAAAAAGGGCCGAAAAAATAGAATCAGATGGCAAAGTGAAAAAAAAATGCAAAGTTTGGAAGTTGAGTTGACACAAAAAATAGTTCGGCGGATAAAGTGTAAAAAAGCCTACAATTTGGAGGGCAATTTGTAATTTACCCTAAAAAAATTCCTAACACGCAGCTACCCCAACAATGAATTCAATCATTGCACCATCCCAAAAAATAATGGATCCTTTGTAAATTCTATCACAAGATTTCGTGGCAAACTATCGTCTTTCGACAATTTGAATTTTACAACATGTTTTTGTATCGAACGCCTTAGCCAAAAGCCATTCCAAATTTGCAACAAATCTTACAATTCTTAATATCTCTAACTGTTATCCAAAAAAAATCGTCCCAATGTTATCGGCAAAAAATTCATCGCCATAACCTAATATTTTTATAGTGACACAAAAAGTCATTAAAATACTAAGTTTGATCGATATACAATTTATTATTTTCTCAAGTATTTAACTCGAGTAGAATACAATTTAAATTTTAAAAATTTTGGATTGCGAAAAAGAGTAGAATAGTTACATAGATCTTATTTTATACAATTCTATTTTTCATATATTGAAACAAAAAAAAAAAAAACCCTTAAAAAAGAAAAGAAAAATAAAAGCTGAAAGATGTAATTGAATTCGTGAGGGCATGTAAATTTTCTCCTATCTTTTAATTTTTTTGAACACAATAAATAAGTTGTTATAATACAAGTGGTTTAATAATTTAACTACAAATAATCTGACTAAACAAGGACTATAAAAGACAACTACAATTGTGGGCAAAATTACACTTTTAATAATGCTTTGTAAAAATTTGAAAGTGGTCTAAAATTTGAAAAAAAAAAAACAAATCGACAGATTTCGTCCTCTACTTTACAATTTTTTTTTAAAAAAAGGTCCAAGATTTTGAAAAAGTCGACATATTTATTCCCATGTCCAAATTCTCATCAAGAAAATAGAAGTCAATGACACGTGCAATGCACATGTCCATTAGTTTTACTGCTCACACAAGTGTTCTGAAACCCGGACCAGTTCATCGAACCAAAAAATTAAGTTGGTTACGGGTCACTGGTTCTAAATACTCTATTATCCTTTCAGAAATAACATAAAATTAGGGTACTTAACAAAAATAATACATATTTTAGAAGAAAAATTAAAGATTTTATCATGTATTTACACTTGATAGTTGATCCGACCGGTTCAATCAACCTAGTACCGGGTCAACCGGTTCACCGGTTGAACCACTGGGTTAAACGGTTTTCACAAAAATAAAAGCGATTTTTGGACTCCTCCGGTTTTCTAGTTTCAACCGGCCCATTTTGTAGGCTGGGTGGCGGTTGGGGCAGTCCAACCGTCCGGACTGGGCTGGGTTTTAAAACGTTGGCTCACACAACTGATGGGCACGTGTATTACACTTGTTCTTACCATCTATTTTTTTATAAAAACTTGGATGTGGTACTAAATCTGTTGATTTTTTTTTTTAATTTTAAAATTATTTTAAAGTTTTCGTAAAATAGAGGACTAGAACTTTTAAACCCCAATATAATAAGACTAAAAGTGTAATTTCATCATAATTTTGCTCTGTGTGATTATTGAGTACAATCATAAGAACTTAGGTGCCCATCTCATGATAAATTATTAAATATAGTGCAATATGAACCCTACAAATTCAAAAAAATTGTCACATAAACATTTATAGTAAGACAAATTTTGAAGCAAAAGGATATTACCTTCTGATGCCCCAGAGAAACCATTCTTTCTAAACTGCTACTTTCATCAGTATTACTGATTAGTTTTATTTTTTATAATATAAATTTACACCTAATATAAATTCAAAATTTTGAATCTAGACCTTGATCTTTTATAAATTTAAAACTTAATGATTGAGATAAATTGATTAGATTTTTACGGGCTTTTATAAACTCAAATTTGATCAAACGTCATTGAAATAAAAAATTATATATAAAAACTAAGTATAACGGTTCTTTGACCGGACAAAGACTAACTGTGTTAGCTTCAATTAATATAGAGAGGCACTTTGAGCTACATTTAAAAAAACAAATGGCAGTAACTATACTATATATATGTGTACTTTTATATATTTTTGGGTAAATTATAGTCACATCTTCAAAAGATTTAGTATAATTACACATATCCCTCATTATTTAAAAAATTATAAATGTTCGTTAACAATGAGCATATTCTATTAGCCTTCATTATGTTTCCATACAATTTTTTGGCAAATTGACCAAAATGCCAATCAGACGACATTATACGCTCCAATCAAGTCAAGACAAATATTTGCAATATTTTATCTCTTTAAGAAAATATAAATATTAAAAGATGATGTCAAGTTGATCAATAATATTATTATAAATTAAATTCTAAAGAGATAATACAAAATGTGTTCAAGTGCATTATAACTCTACCTCTTTGGCACCTATAAAAGGGTTCTCGGAGCTCATTCAAAAAACACGAAGATAGAGAACGAAAAATGGAGTAAGAGAAGAAGACCAAATAATTCTCTCCTATGAAGTTCTTCAAATTCAAGATTATTCAAAGTGCTCAAGGTGGAGATAGAGTCGCTCGTCGAAGGTGCGTCACAAATTACAACATTTAGTTCAGGGTTACAGGCACTAAACCATCGAATTAATGTTATAAATATCCAATATATCCTCAAGAAGATTCAAGTGGCAAATCGACTTTCAAATCCTCAAATCTCAAGTCAATATATAGCATTTAATTCGATGTTATTGGCGTAAACCCTCGAATTAACGTTATAAAAATTCAAACAAGTCAAAAGAGATCTAGAAGAAAATTTTACCTTTAAACTTATCAAAAACATTCTTGTTGAGAAGAATTAGAGGATTAGATAGAGATTATACCCACTTTTACTTATCAAATACATGAAGACTCCTTGATACGAGTATAAACTATTTACAGATTTACTCGAATAGCTCCTTGATATGAGTATAAACTATATGTAAATTCACTTTGAGAGCTCCTTGACATGAGTAAAACTATCTACAAATTTATATGATGACTCCTTGATATGAGAATAAACTATCAATAAAATTCAAGTGAACTACATTATGACTTGGTCCTCCAACAATGTATGTAAGCAGTTTGAGATATATTTTCAAGTTCAGACATATGTAAAAAAAAAATCTCATGAAGAAAAATCAATTTTGAGACATGTTCACTTCTTTTCTTTGATGTTGTAGATGTCCGCGAACAAGTCTCAAGGAGGCATTTGTAGACAAGTAAAATTTCATATCCAATTGAATGATGACAAGAGTAAAATAATATATTAATTATCAATTATGTCTCTTTCTTCTATTTATATATATTTTGAAATTTACTAAATTAATTTCAAATGAAAATAGGCAATTTAATTGATATTTTAATATATATTTTTTCATAAAATCAGTGACTGACAAGTGTAAAAAAGAAGTATTTTGGCCAATCAAATCAGATGGCACCATGTAGAGCAACTGCATGCACGCTCCAATCAAGTCAAGAAAATATCTGTAATATTTATCGTTTTAAAAAATATAAATATTAAAGAGATAATGTCAAGTTGACCAATCATATCAATCCAAATATATGATGTAATTATCTCTTTAAATTAAATTATAAAGAGATAATACAAAAGGTGTTCAAGTGAAGCAAAAGAAGAAGATCAAATAATTCTCTTTATGAAATTTTTCAAGTAGATTATTCAAAGCGCTCGAGGTGAAAATTGAGACGTTCGTCGAAGGTGCGCATTAAATTATAGCATTTAATTTGGGATTATAGGAGCTAAGCCCTCTAATTAATGTTATAAAATATCCAGATATATTCTCAAAAAGATTCAAGTGGCAAATTCACTTTCAAATCCTCAAATCTCAAGTTAAGACTATAACATTTAATTTGATATTACTGGCGTAAGCCCTCGAATTACCGTTTATAAATTTTCAAATCAAGTCAAAAGGAGATCTACAAGAAGATTTTACCTTTAAATTTGTCAAATACATTCTTGAAGAGAAGAATCATAGGATTTAGATAGAGATTCTATCCACTTTTTACCTATCTAATACATATTTCTATTTGTGATAATTTTCTTATGTTCTGATTTTTAGAATTAGTACTCACAATAAGAAAAAATAGTTTAATTTTTATTTTTATAAAAAATTATAAATACACATACCAATAATTTTAATTTAAATACTATTTATAGTAAATAATATAATTTATTAAAATATTTTTAAATTAAATATTAATTTAAATTAGTTAACAAATTATTATTGTTTATTATATTTACATTGATTAATATTTAAATTTTAAAAATGAATTTAGTATATTAGTTTTTGTGTGATTTTAATTTAATTTTTTAATTTAAATTATAAATTTATAAAAAAGTGTATATATATTTTTGTATTGTGATATTTAAATAAATACATTTAAGAATAAAATTATTTATTTATTAGGAGGAATAAAAATGCAAAAACAACTATTAAAAATAAGGTTAAAACAAGTACGTTTAATCACAGTAATTTTAAATACAATATAGGGATATTTTTATAAATTAACAACGAGAAAAAGGTCAAAATCCGCAAAAAAAAAAAAAAAAAAAAAAATCATGCACTACCCACCAGTGCAGCCTACCTTACGTTAGTTTATAATGGAACGGGGGTTTCACGCAGAATTTTAAAAATTATGGAAAATATTTTGTTTATTTTTAAAGATTTTGAAGCTATGTGTGGAACCACATGGGGTAAAAATGCAATTTGGCCAGTAATTTACCCTAATGACCAATCATTCGTCTTTCACGACTTCTAGCATTGTGGGTATAAAAGCAACTTTAGTACTAGAATTATAATAGAAGTAATAACGATTTTTCCATATGAAATGACAACTTCGCATTTCTATTTATAATTTATTACGTGCACTAATAGTAATGTAATGACACTAAAATTAGTCAAATATTTTAATCACTTCAAATTAGTCCTTCATTTTTTTATATCGTCCTTAAAAAAATTATCTCTTTTGCAGAAAATCATTTTATTCCGTTACTTTTCATTTTTAAATAACAATTTGCCCCTTTACACGTAATTTAGAAAAATAATGACTATTTTAATTGAAATAATTTGTTATTGGAATTATTTTGATAATAATTTGATCAACGACATATAAACATAATAATTAAATAAAAAAATACCGGAACAAATAAGGTGTTTTTATGCATATTTTTCAATATTTTAACTGGTGTAATTTATTTTCTTGCTCCTATTTTAATCTTAATAGTTTTTTTGTTTAAACATTTTTGGTCTGTTTTTCAATTTTAAACTTTTTTCTCTAAATTATTTATTTTTTATTTAAAAAATTCAAGAAGTTGATTAAATTCACAATAATTATATTAATATGTCTTTGATTAAATCATTATCCAAATAATTGCCCAATGATAAATTATTCCTGTAAAAAAGATCACAGTTTCTAAATTTATGTGCGAGGGACAAATTACAATTAAAAAATAATATAAAAAAAATTCATAAAAAAAGAAAAGAAAATGTTCTATAAGAGTAATATGAAGAAAAAAAATCATCTGTTGAATGAACTAATTTAAAATAAGTTAAAAAATAAGAATTATTTAAAACTGAGATAAATGTTATGGGACTAAAACTGATAAATTTGAGCTGTTTTTCCTTGTTTTGGTTCAAAGGGTTGGTCCAGTGCTTTTTGCTTTGGTTTTTGTGAGTTTTTTAAATTTCGAATAGAAAAATATTTGAATAATTAATTTCCTGATAAGTTTTTTAATTATAAAAAATATTATAATGATTAATTTATTGATATGAGATTAAATCTATACTTTTTATTAAAATGAGGCATTAAAAAATTACCTAAATTTTGTTGTCAATTAGTATGTGCTTTTATTAAAATACTTTTAAATGATTTTTTTTTATTTGATAGTAATTTAATCAAAGCAATTAAAAGGAGGGTCTTCAATGCAATTTTTACAAGTATTTGCAATAAAAATCCATAAATTTTAATTAATTAGCTAATATAAAGTGAAAGATAAATTTTCAAATGCTTTTTTCACATCTAAATGTATACACTTTTTATTGTGTATTATGTTTGCTTTAAAAAATAAATAAAATGATTATTTAAGCAAAGTTTACTCTGAATTTTTATAAGTGAATGGAACAATTTAGAAAAATTTCTAAACTATTTATAATATAACATTATTTAAATTAATTTAGATAATTTATTATTGAAATAATTTAGAGTTAAATACAATTTCCATCCTTAAACTATGGATGTGGTCGCATTTACCTCCTAAGCTACAAAAAGTAACACCCCCCTTCAAAATTTTTATGTCGAAAATACCCTTATTATCTATAATTTTAAAATATATTTATTATAATCATTCTCTTAAATATTAATTTGAATTATCGTAAATATTATCTAAAATAATATGATTTTTATAACTTGTATTGAAATATATATAAATCTATAATCTTTAGATTTGTTTAAATAACTATTCAAAAAGTTATAAAATTTTTGTTTTGTGTTGTTATATATATTAAACTTTTATAGAAATATATATATATATATTGTCAACTCAATCTCAAAATGTTATATTGAACATATATATTTGCTGTAAAATATAAAAAATTTAGACATATAATTAATATATAATATTCTATAGTTTTTTGAGCTATGACATGATATATTTTACATATTAATTTGTACATGTAGCTCAATAGAAAACATACAAGTTATATAACGTATTCGTCTATGTCTATACGATTATAAAATAAACTTTTTTGTCGTATCAATTTTTAAATACTCAAATCTTAAAAAAAAATAATACGTTAGAATAATAATTTCAACATTTTTTAAATAAATTTACTAAAATAATTACATCAACTTTTGGCGCTTTTACATGTTTGGAGCCATTGTCCCATGATTGATAATCAATTTATCAATAAAATATTACACATTTATGCTTTTTAAATATTTTTTCACATGCATCGAGTGTGGCATATACGACTAATTTTATAAAATTAAACAGTATATAATTACATCACGATTTATACATGTTTACATGTATTTAACATAAATAATTTATGTTGTATAACATATTTGCACGTTTTGAGTCTGTAAATGATTTTTCATACAAATATAATAATAATATATACGAGTCAATTTATTTATAAATAAAATAATAAATATATGTAATATAAATAATATAAAAAAGATATGATTTGACAATAAATAATGAATTTTATCTTTTAAAAAATAAAACTAAATATACAACACATGTTTTAAATTATTTAAAAAAAAAACATAGACAATATTTCTAAAATTTACATATTGATTTATATTTTTGTATCTCAATCTTCACAAAGCAAAACACTGAAAAAGTGAATTAAAAAACCATGCTATTTTTTTTCATCATCATAAACCCTTATAACTTGGGGCAAATTGCAATTTACCCTCTCTTGTTAGTCAAAAATAGGAAAACACCCCTAGATAAAAAATAAATTAGCAATTACCCCCCTCAAAGTAAAAAAAGAGTAAAATACCCTCTCATGCCAATGGTGTAACACACGCGCCATTGTTTTTTTCAATTTTTTTTTAATTTGTATCTTTCTTATCAACTGTTGAATTTTATCTTTATAGATAAACGGTCAAATTTAATATTACATATACAATTATATATAAAAAGATATATTCATACATACATGTATGCATATGCATATAGTATATCTATATATATCTAGAATTTTCTATGTATTTTTTAATTTTTTACTAATTATATATGTATGTATATGTATGTTATATATACTTTAATTTATTTATTATAGTTTATAAATTTTATTTTTTGTGTCTCACATAAATGTGAGTCATTGATTTAACTCAAATAGATTTGAGCCATTTATTTATACATCGATATAAACAGTTGACTTAAATTAAGAAAGATATAGACCATTAATTTGATTATAAAATCACAGTCGTTTATATATATATATATATATATATATATAATAGTGCCCGCTACATGTGGTTTCCGCAAGCATAAGAAAAACATGACATGGGATTAAGATAAAAAAAAAAAATCTTGTAAAAACAACAATCATGACTTGAGAGTAATCAAAAAATAAAAAGTCTGTTAGAGGAAAGAAACGTGAGGTAATAGTGAAAGAGTATTAATAAAAAAATAAAAAAAGTATCAGAAAAGGAAATATGAAGAAGTTTGATGTGAGAGAAATAATGGAGTAGTGGGAGAGAGAGAAAAAAAATTATAATAATAAAATTATTTTAAAAAAATTAAAATTACTATTCTAACTAAATATTTTTTTTTAAAGAAAAAAATAAATTAAGAATAAATTTTGGCATTATAAAATTGCTAGAAGAAACGAATTCTCTGTACACCAAATTTTGTACCAAAAAAAAAAAAGTGCCATTTTGTAAGAAAAAATTAAGCAAAAACGCGTATTGGAGCGCGTGATGTGCACCGCACGATATATAAAATTGAGCTGTTTGTGTGTGCATCTACTGCTTCCCATTTTGTAAGAAAAAATTAAGCAAAAACGCACGATTTATAAATTGAGGTGTTTGTGTGTGCATCTGCCGCACGTTTCTTTGATTTGGTGGTGGATAAGGATCACGGGATCATCACGTCGGGTGAGTTTCTTTCCTCTGTTGCTCTCTCCAGTTCGATGGAGACTTGCTAATCTTCACTTGATTGCTAATTAATCTCCATTAGGGTTTTGGTTTTATCGTCTTATGTTCAGGAAATTCCGGATTCGGATTCGGATTCTTCATTCTTTTTTTTCTTTTTTCTCGTGCTCTCTCTCTCTCTAATAACTTTCCTAAATTTCTTGAACAAACATTGTGACGGCAATGGTTAGGAACCGAACCCGAACCCGACTTATTTTGGGATTGTATTTGGATTGAAAGAGATTTTTTCAAACCCTTAGTTTGGATAAGTTCAAGTCCTAAGGATTCCAAATTCGGATTTTTTGGATTCTTTCTCCAAATCCTTCGTTCAATCATTGAAGGAATTCCAAATAATCTCCTTTTGAGAGGGATTTGAAATCCATCTATATTCATTCTATATATATACACAAGCAACAAGTCAAGTATAAAGCAATGATATTAATTTAACCAATATTCACCACGCATTATTAACAGACGTAAAGAAATCACATAGCTACAATCAGACATCAAACCAGATCATAATAGTGGCATTTTAGTCTGTTTTCTTAGGGTCCTGCTTAACCAAACTGGAGCGCATCACTCAATGAACTTTGCCATCTTTCACCACTGATACCACACAACACAGAGCTCGTGTGGATATCACACAGCTCGTGTGTATCCCTCCACTGATATCACACAGCACACAGCTCGTGTGTATCCCATCATCATCGCTGATATCACACAGCACACAGCTCGTGTGTATCCCATCATCACCACTGATCAATGACAGCACACAGCTCGTGTGTATCCCATCATCACCACTGATCAATGACAGCACACAGCTCGTGTGATCAATGACAGCACACAGCTCGTCATTGATCATATCATCTAAGCCATTGAGTATGTCCCCAGTTAGGTAAGCCGTCGTTTCATTTTAATCCCCACATCAACATCATTAACTTACTCGCACAATTCCATATAATAATATTTTCTCGTCAATCACTTTCTATTCGATTTCCTCTACATTCAATTACACAACCCCAAAATCATTCAGCCAACATTCGTGTAGCACGATCACAATTAAGCACATAATAGCAATTCCACAAATATGCAGATAATCTTAATCACCATCAACATCCATTAACGAGTATACATACCATACATATTTCATCCATATAAATATATATATAAATCCAACAAGCAATACTTATATTCACACACACAGACTAGGGGTGCAAGATGAGCCAAGCCGGCTCGCGAGCTCGCGAGCCGGCTCGTAATAAAGCTCGGCTCGAGCTCGAGCTTCTCGAGCTCGAGCCGAGCCTGCTCGAGCTCGAGCTCTTAGTGAGCTCGAGCTCGTGAGCTCGCGAGCCGGCTCGCGAGCTCACCCCCTTTTTTTATTTATTTTTTTATTATATATATATATATATATATTATTAAAGTGCATATTTAATATTGTATCAAGTTTATATTCAAAATTCATCATATATTAGAATTATTAGTCAATATATCTCTTATTTAGATTTTATATGATAATAAAATATGGTATTTTTATTTATATTATTTATAAATAAGGTTAAGCAATAATTTAGTAAGTTTTGATACTTTTTTATAAATAAATATTTAAAATTCATTATCAATTAGAATTATTAGTTAATATCTCATATTTTAGTTTTAGATGATATTTAAAATATATTATTGTAGTTTATATTATCTAAAACAAACTTATTAGAAAATTTAGTACGTTTTGATAATTTTTTTGTAAATAAATATTAATATAATGTATATAAATTTTATCATTGTCAATCTCTTATAACAAAATTCAGTTATTCACTATATATTAGAATTAGTCCATATCTCATATTTTAGTTTTAGATGGTATTCAAATATGGTATTATAGTTTATATTATCTAAAAGAAGCTTAATCAACAATTTAGTACATTTTAATAATTTTCTGTAAATAAATATTTAATATAATGTATATGAATTTTATTGTTATAATTTTAATTTCCACTACAACAAAATATATTTCTTTTAAAAATTCATCATATATTAGATAATTAGAATTTATAGTCAGTGTATCATATTTTAGTTTTAGATGATACTAAATATGATATTTTGTTTTATATTATTTAAAAACAAGCTTAGTCAATAATTTAATACGTTTAGATAAATATTTAATATAATGCATATATTTTATTGTTGCAATTTCATTTCATTACAACAAAATGTACTTATTCACTATATATTAAAGCTATTAGTCCATATCTCATATTTTAGTTTTAGATGATATTAAAATATGGTATTATAGTTTATATTATCCAAAAAGAATCTTAATCAACAATTTAGTACACTTTCATAATTTTTTGTAAATTAATATTTAATATAATGCATATAAAAATTATCGTATTTCTTTTTAGTCTTCTTATGAATATTCTCTTCATGCTTCATATTTAAATTTTTTAATAATATGTTCCATATGGTACAATAGTCTATATTTTTTTAAATTCAAATATTTAAAAAAAAAAATTAATTGAGCTCGAGTCGAGCTCGCGAGCTGCTCGACTCGTATCAATTGAGCTCGAGCTCGAGCTCGCTGTCTACTGCTCGAGCTCGAGCTCGAGCCCCTCTTGTTGGCTCGTCGAGCTCGAGCTCAGTTAAGGAGCTCGAGCTCGAGCTCGAGCTCTGAGCCGAGCTCGGCTCGTTTACAGACACACACATTTATATATATATATATATATATATATATATATATATATATATAAACCAATTAGCTATACTTACCTCACTTCTCCAATTATTTAAATAGTAGAATGTGCATAATCTCGAACGTTGTTCCCGTGTCCTAAAATGAGGTATAAGACGTATCGTCAATGAATCGTCGATATTGAAGTTCTTTCAAAAAGCACTAGAATACATTCGTACACTTCTCACTAATTTATGAATATCTCCTTCTATAAAATTCGGATCTTTATTCCGTTTTCTTCTACATAAAGTAGACTCAATTATCTTTCCATCAGTATATATTCTGATTTATTAAAATCAGTTTTTTATTTTTAAAAATTATCGTTACAGCCCCTGAATCTACAATCTTCACAGAATGAGCCCTTCTCACTAAGTATATCATAACTTTAATTACAATCACTAACATTAGAAACTGTTTTAGTATAATAAACTAGACATAATAAGCTATCCAATGATGTATGATTTGTATTTTTAACCATAAAGGTCAATTTTATAAAAATCTGTCCTTTTTACGAAATTGTTTTTCCTTGAGCATCTCTGTCTCAGTTTATAAAATTCCCTCAGACAAACATACAATTGATAAAGATTCAATTTTTACACCAAGTATTCTCATGAGTCTCTAATTGCATTTACAGCAAGAATCATACAAATTGGATATGTATATAATTAGTTATTCAAGTTTTAATACAACCTGGTCCCTTTAGACAGCAACAGATTCAAACCTTGTTATTTTAAAATACTCTGAAAAATCATATACTGTTCCAAAATTTACCAAATTTTCACAATATAACCTCCTATGTATCTAGTTTCAATTACACAAGAATCATTCTAATTTAACCAGTAAAACTCTACTCACAAGGTTTTAAATACACCCTGTCAGTTTACCCGCAGAAACAGAGTAACAGAATGTGTTCTTACTTTTACCCACTTAAAAGACGGTTTCACATCTTACTCAAAACTACAAAGTTTTAGTAAACATCATAAGGTTTTCAATAAAGCAAAAATCACTAAATTTGAAGCAGTATATCTTACGAAAATCATGATTTACAGAGGCTATTCGAAACAGAGCCTCTCAAAGTGTCTTTCTTCCATTTCAATTGGTTTATCTACTTCAATTTCTATTCTTACCCAAAACCCACACAAAATTTAATCAAGAAAACTGAACCAAAACTTACCAAATCTTCTATGAAATTTTCTCAAATTTGAAGATGATGAAGATGATGAAGAGCAACACCATCCCTTTCTCTCTTTTCTTCTCTTTCTCTTTCCCTCTCTTCTCTCTTCTCCTCTTTCTTTCTTCTCTTTCTTTCCCTCACTCTCCCGTTTGTGTGTGTGCTTGCTGAATGTGTGTGAATGTGTGTGTGTGTGTGTGTGTGTGTGAGTAGATGCAAGAGGTGAGGTGCTAGGTGGCAACTTGTATTGCTGCCACCTCACTCTCTCTTTCTTTTTTTTTTTTATTCTTTTTTATAATTACCAATACGTCCTACCTAATTTCTTAATTAATATAATTTGATCCCAAATATTATACCGAACTCCAATTTACTCCGTTCAAGTTTTAATATAATCAAAAGTAAATATATAATTTATGTACTAATTAACTAAATTTCATAAATTTTACAATCAATCCCACAATTATGTATTAAAAATTTTGTGGATGTTACAGCATCCCAAATGACCCCCTTTTAAAAGAAATTTAAAATCCATTCAATATTCATTAAAATTTAGTTGTATTCAGAGATTTTTTTTAATCCAAATCTGATTCGATCAATTCAAACTATTACTGCATGCCATGTGGATTGGTCTTTTCTTGATTGAATACCATATAATTGGTCAAAGGTCCTGCCAAACCCGATCCGGATTAAAGTTAATTTGGCTGACAAAAGAAGCCTTGTTCAGTGTGTTTCCAACACTTTTTTCTTTCCTTTTAGGCATAAAAATGCCAAGTTCTATTTAGGCATAAGATTGCAGCAATTTCCATGTGCAGACTTGTGAACTATGGAATGGGAAGATGCTGGGCAAGGGAGCATCGCTATTGGTGTCACCAGGACGCTCATGGGATCTGCTTCAATACCTACCACGCCCATTATCTGGAAAGTTGATCGTCAGCTTTGGGGTGACGACGACAATGTTTATGATCCAGAAATAATTTCTATTGGTCCTTTCCATCATGGCAAACCCAACGTTATGAACATGGAATTATACAAGCTGCGTTACCTGCAGCAACTTCTTCAACGCAGGAAAGTGAATCCGCTGGATACATACGTCAGTGCTGCAGTTGGTATGGAAAAAATGGCACGGAAGTGCTACGCCGAAAGTATTGATCTGAATGAAAGTGATTTTGTTAAGATGATGGTACTTGATGCATGCTTTCTTGGTGAATTTCTTCGCTACCACGGCTTGAAGAACTTAAGAGACCCCAACGACCCATTATTTGGAAACGAAAGAATTCTGCGCAAGTTGCAACATGACATTCTTTTGCTTGAAAACCAGCTTCCATTCTTTGTCTTGAATCACATCTTCAACATGAGCAAAAGTGAAGATCCAAATGATGACTTAACTAGTCTCATTTTGCTTTTTGCCAAAGGTAAATTTCTCAATCTATTACCTCCGGCGGGGAGCTTACCAATCAAGAGCACTGATCACATGTTTGGTTTACTGCATGATGTTTTGGTTCTCCCGTCCGTTGAGATGATCCAACCTGAAAATGTTTGGAAGAAAAGTGAGGCAGCCCACTGGGTCTGGGAGCATTTAGAACCTGTTTCAAACCTTCGATCTGAGGGAATCAAATTCAGCAGTTGCGAACATCGCAGCAACATTTTGGATATTGAGTTTGTTAAGGGTGTTCTGATAATGCCACAACTTGTGGTATATGATCAGATGGAGTCCCTACTGAAAAACGTCATGGCATACGAACATTACCAAATTCCTTACGGAAAACCAAGATACGTCTCAGATTACGTCTTCTTGTTGAATTGTCTAATCAACACTCCAGAGGACGTCAAGTGGCTGCGTAGGTGTGGAATCATCGAGAGCTATATTGGGAATGATGAACAGGTTTGTATGATGATTAATCGTCTTGCGAGAAATATCCTCGCCTCTTCCAACTTCTATTACTCTAAAGTATTTTATGACATCAACCGGCATTGCCGTCATCGTACAAAGAAATGGTTCGCACAACTGCGGAGGGATTACTGCAATAGCCCATGGTCGATCCTGGCAGTCCTTGCCTCGGTTGCGCTATTTGGTTTTGCCGCCGTGCAGACTGTATATGCTGTTAATTCCTACTACCGAAAGCCTTGATGAAAACACACCAGCTTTATGCATGTACTGATCACTGATGTATGTTGAATATTCACGAGTTGCTGCAGCCCCTGCTGAAGAGATTGATGATTCCCCCGTTTCTGCTGTGCATTATGATATTCTAGACAAGGGTCGACGAAGTCGTATTCACTTCTTTCATTGCTAAATGCGTTTTAGTCTTGTTGTATTATTTTTGCTTTGCCATGCCATCCATCCATGTCAGCAATTTGTTAGTTAAAAATAGAGTCGGTGGGTTCATGTATTTAACGGAGGATTCAGCCCACGTAACAGAATTTGAATCACATTATTCTACAGAATTTCATCATGCTGAAAATGTGTTCTCTTTCTCTCAAATTCCTCTCTCAAACTCCTATTTCCATCAATGTATGCATAGACTATCAACATTTGGAATTTGTGGGGTTCATATTTCACTACATTTCAATAATTTATCATGGGATTTGCATCTAACTTCTTATGGTCCTACTCAGTAATCACACACAGCAGATTTGTGGTGAAAATCATACCATATTATCATATTTAAAATGAGTGAAATTCATTTTAACCCCATATAATATGAAAAAATATCAAAAAGTCGCCTATGAAAATTTAAATATAAAAATTCATACTTATATTTAAAATGAGTGAAATTATTATTTTTCTATCCATCCTTTAACTAATTTTATTATCCGATTATTTATTTTATTATATTATGATGATTTATTTCATTTTTATACTTTATTTTTATGCCTAATTACTTATATGATTCCATTAAAATTTAACAGCATATCTAAAGCATTACTATTAAAGCAAAAAAAATATATATATATTCTATTGAATAAAAATAGAGTACTTAAATTCAATAAAATAAATAATTCTCCAAAATCTTTAAATTTGTGGTTGTTGAATACAGAGAGTTTATCAAGAAAGTTCTCCTCAACTGAAAATAATCAATCAATAATGATTCATTGATTGATATTGCAAAATCAATTCTAATGATGCAAAAATTATGCAACTGGTAATTCGTGGAATTGAATTGCGAATGAGGCCTAACTCAATTAACGAAATGAAGGCCCCATGATCTTTACAGGTCATGGGTTTGAACCCCGCCAGGTGCGTAGGATATTATCTATTGTATAACTGGAGTTAGTATACTGCATAGTGAAAGTTGTTGTCTACTGTAATAGTAAGTTTTATTGAGCAAAAAAAATATGATTATTGTAATAGTCTTTCTTAAATATTGATATCGACATGAATGATTGCACTTGTAATCGATTTATTTAATTAATAACCGTTCATCGCTGTTGCCTAAAAAAAAATTAATGAAATTGAATTTGGAAGTCAAATCATGGGAGCTGATCAGCCATATACTATCCTAATGCATAAATCACGGAATAAGTCAAAATCAATTAATAATATACTAATTATTCTTAAACTAAACTAAACTAAGAAGATTAAAAAAAACAACCATAATTTAAAATTAATTATTTGATCACATCTATTATTTGATAATTCATCGCATTCTCTTTGTTCATGCCATTGTTCTTCTCCCAAAATTTAGAATTTAAACGAGTACAATTTCAAGTACGCTTATCAATTTATTCTCTTTAAAAGTTTTGGTTCTGTAATAATATTTTTTTACTATTAAAAAGTAAAATTTTATTGTGTGCTTGATTTATGTTATGATTTTTTTACGCTACATATAAGGTAAATTTCTTACATATGATAATTTAGTTTATGCGTAATTTTTAAATCGCATAATGTTGTTTACATGTATTTTTAATACTATTGTGTCTCTTCAATATTTCTTTTTTCAACATATTTTGATTGTGTTTTTTTTAGACATATTTGGTATAATATAATATTTCTATAGATTGAGTTATATGCAACAAACTATATATATATATATATATATATATATATAATTAATTTATATTGTTGTGATTATAACTTTTCGCAAAAGAATAATTATAATGTACGTAAATTGAACAAGAATTTTAAAAAACTTAAATTTAAATTAAAAAATAACAACTTACGCACAATATGGTAGTTCCATCACTGACAAAATAAGTGTCTATTCTTAATCACTATTCATTTGATGGGTGAATCTTTTTCAATGTACGTAGATCCAACTCATTTTTAAATATATTTTCAATGAATTCTAAATATTCTGTTTAATAATGATTAATTTGATGGGTGAATTCTTTTTTCTTTGATCTAACATTGTTTTTCAGCAAAAAAATTAATAAAAGGACGGTCATATATGACAAAGTGCAAATTTCATAAAGTTGAGAAGGTAAGTTGACAAAAAAAAAAAGTACGAATGGCAAAGTGTAAAAACGGACATATTTCGGATGCCAAAATATAATTTACCCTAATTAATTTGGTGCCTGGACTTTTTTTTGTTCTATCTCATCGTAATTAATTATTTTTTTTCTGAATTGTACACTATTTATACGATAAATGTATTACACTTGTCATAAAATTGATTCAAATTCGATCAAACGATTAAAATGTTATCAACATACTTAGTGGTGCAAAAGAAACCTGAGGTAGAGAACACCACAGCTACTCATTGGAAGTCCATCTCCAGTGCAAAGCCCCTTGATGAATTCACACCTACACCAAAACTGCACTCCGTATGTATTAATCTTTGTCTCAACAAAAATGCTCTATATTATAACCTCAACCCTCTTTCTCTGACTTTCAAACTTCAATCCAAGTTTCAGCTATCAGAACGATTATTCTATTTCAATTCATGTCCGAAACTACGTAATCGTTCATTCTAATTTTCAACTATCTTGATGAATATGAATAGATTTTAAATTCTTTTATTTTTAAATGGAGTCATTAATTTGAAATCCTGTATCTAAATCTTTCAGTCAAATCCAAATCCATTAATCCAAATGCACCTTGAAATTATTATTTTTTTTGTTTTTTTAGGGGGAGGGGGAGGGGGAGGGAGGGGGGGGGGGGATAAGGCCTTCCCTAATAGTTGGTTTGCGCATTGGGGCCGAAAATTTTGTTCGCCTTGAATTGTGTCGAGGGGCTTACTAGAAATGAAATTAATTTATTTGAGAGTGTGAGCGAAAAAGTTAAACCCTTATAAACATATGTTATTTTGGAAGTTCGAATTTGTCTTAAAATCCAACTTATTTACCATTAAATCAGCAACTTATTGATATTTAGTGCCTTTTTTTTTTAGGGCGTGTTTGGTTTGGCGTATTTGATGGAATAGGGTAATAAGGTATAGCACCTCATGGCATGTGTACTTTAATGGACAAAGACACATGATTTTTATTAGAAGCCCACCACTATTCCATTTTCTGGAAGTGGGATGATTTAATCCATTCACCCATTCTTTTTCTAATTTATCCCATAAGAATATTTTATTCAAATTGTCATTTTTCATCTCTCATTTTTTAATATTTTAATAAATATATGGCTTATTTGCTTTTGTATATGAGAATATGAATGTAAATGATTTCAGTCGAGTCGAACATATCATTCATTGTTCAAATTTATTTAAATTAATATCGAGCTTGAAAATTTGTGTTATAATTTAGTTTGATTATTGCTGTAATTGAGCTCAAACGAGCTTTAATTGGATCAAATATGAGTCGAGTTTGAGTATTTTGAAAATTTTAAGTATATTTTTATATTTTTGCACTAATTAAATACAAAGTTTTGTTCAAAATTTGTTTGTTAAGCTTTATAAATTGATTTCAAATGAGCTTTTATCTGCCGATTTCAACTAAATCGAATAAATTGTTCGCAGCCCTGTATAAGGTACATAAATAACAAATTAATGAATAGTTAAAACGCATATTGAGATTATGTAATAACAGTTATATCCTACTTAATTATTAATACTGATAAACAAAAAAAAGTACAATATATCACATGAATTATTTTACTTTATGAAATACGATAAATAATATAATGTTGCAAATACCATTTTACCCTTAATATCCCGACCTAATCCGTCAAGACGAGGACAAATTTGACATTTAAAAAAAATGATCGCGTATCCACCTTTTAAAGTAAAATAAAAAATTCAGCCCAAAATCTATATTCGTACTCGATCGTATTGTACAGAAGTATCAATCAAATCTAAAACCAACGTAGAGTTAAACGAAATAAAACAATCATTAAAACTACCTTTATAATTTAATCACACATAAACTTTCTCAATATTTAATTAATCTACATACATCCCATTAGTCTAAATAAATAAATTCACATTCAACATGTTTACTTTATTTAAATATATAATTTATATATAATGGTCCAAAATCTTGGAGGGGCTAAACCTAGAATGCATAATTATATACTTGTACTATAAAAAAAATAATAAAAAAATAAAAAATTGGTATGACTTTTTCCTCCTTATATATTAAAATCTTGAGGTGGGGCCCAACGATATCTTGGGCAATAATAATAGTAACAAAATCTATGATGCGCCGACGCATGGGATTAGGAGATAATGATCCGGTGCGGCCAAATCATTTCGCGGTTGAATGCGTCCGCCAAAACTGAAATATTTTTTATCAAATACGAGTCGAACTCAAGTAACTTAATATTTTTAATTATATTTTTTTTACTAATTGAATCGAATTCGAGTGCTTATCGTACAAATTTTTTTCTCACATTTGATTTATTAAATTTAATAAATCAAATTCAAACGAATTTTTATCGATTGATTTCAATCGAATATTGAGGAATCTGACTATTTTTTTTATCCTATTTGTGGTGCATTTGAATTTGGAAGAAGGAATTCGAGAACGAATTCAAACGTCTCAATTTGGAAAAAAAAATTGGAATTCATTAATATTCAAATAGATGCCAATGAAGTCTGACTCAGTTGGTGAAGTTGAGATTCTATGATTTTAGAGATCATGGGTTTGAAACCTGTCAGGTGCGTGGGATGTTGTCTTTTGTATAGCAGGAGTTGGTTTACAGCATAGTAGTAGTTGTTGTCTACTTTAATAGTAGGATGTTATTAAGCAAGATATGATATGTAATAGTATTTGTCAAATATTGATGTTGATTGGAACGATTGTACTTGTATTGATGTTGATTGGAACGATTGTACTTGTAATCGATTTATTTCAATTAATAATAGTTCATCACTACCTCAAAAAATTAATATTCAAATAAAATATCATTCAAAATAAAGAATTTAAAATATTTTAAATTTATAATTATTCAAAATTGTTAAATAATTTATTATTAATAATTCATAATTCATAATTTTCAGTCCAAAATAAAACATAAAAAAATAGCACGATTTCTCCAATGAGCACGCTTTCCATGTACACTGAGGAGAGTCAAAACACTTGCACGCTTTCAGTTACCTGCTCTTCCGGTATGTGTGGGAATGTCATTGACGAATAATATTCTTTTGGCTTATGTAAAAAGTTGGGGTCTCAGATATTTTTTTAAGCTTACATTCATTTATTGAAATTCAAATTTAAAAAAAAAAATCTTTCGAAATTGGGAAGTTTGTAGAGATACTTCATTATGTTTGATTTTTATTTTCGACGCATTTTTCGATGTTTGGACTCGTTACGAGATACCGTATTTTAGTATTTAAATGATTCAATCCACATATATATACTAGTTGTTATGGTACATTATCTCTGCGTGCATATAATAAATAATTATTTATACTTATAAAATATATTATAAATAAGTATAAATTATAAACCAGCACATCACATATAAAAAGATAAATAAATAAAATAAAACTAATTTAGAGATAATATCGATATAAAAAAAATATGTGGGTAGGGGTGGTTGAAAATACATAATGACATTTTTAGTAATTTAAAAAATTGGTGCCTCGGTGTAAGTAACCGCCATTTGTGAGTGGAAAATGAGTTTTTTTTTTTTTATATACTAGTTGTTGTGGCACGCCGTTCCTGCGTGCATATAATAAATAATTTTTTATGTTTTAAAAATATATTATAAATAAAAGCAAAATATACAAATCAATACATGACACTAAAAAAGAAAACTAATTTATTAGTTAATGTATAATTAGAAAGTGAAATGAGTTAGTTATCTTATTATTTGAAGGGCATTTTTGACTCTACAAAAAATTGGTGCGACGGTGTCACTAACCGCCATTTGTGAGTATGGAACCACTTTCCTTTTTATAATAGTATAGATTATAGATATATACAATTATGATTACATGTAAAAAAATAAATATTTGACAACGAACAATGAATTTTGTCTCCCATGATAAAAATATTTATAATTTAATCCACTTATAAATTAAAAAATAGGATCGAGTTTAAGCTTGCGAATGAGTAGAGCTCGAGCTTTTTTTTTTATTTTTATTTTTATTTTTGTTTGAAACAAAATCTAGACAACAAGAAAAATATATAATATTTTACAATTTAAAATACATTATTCAGAAATATAAATAAGAAAATGAGCACTAAAAAAAATATTAATAAAAAGTCCAAAAAGAAGCAATGCGATGAAAAAAAAATTCGACGGCCAATTTGAAAAAAAAGGCATTGTCTTGTAGTGGATATTGAAATATAACAAAAAAAAATTCTTATTAAATAATTATTTACAAAAACTTATCAAAACTTACTAATTCTTTTTATTAAGCTTGTTTTTATTAAAAAAAATACCATATTCTATTATAATCTAGATTTTATTACATGTGAGACATTGATAATAATTTTAATTATACGGTGAATTCTGAAATAAATTGGGTTAATTGTTAGACGATCGTTAAAATTAGGGTGTATTGATAATTTTTTAAATAATAACAACGAAAGAATATTTATAATTATTGCAAACTTCATGATACTCATGTAATTTAAATTTTTTAGTTGTATCAACATTAAAAATACAAGTGTCTGCGCATGAAAATTTATTTAATCATTATTATTATTATTAGGATAAATTACAACCACCTCTCTTGAGGTTTGGCGTAATTACAAATACCCCCTTGTTGTTTGAAAAATTATAAACACCCCCTAATGATTGATGAAATTATGTAATCCTTGGATGGAGGTATAAAAATATCAACTTTGCCCTTACTGTATTTTTATTTTTTTAAAAAAAATTAAAATCTTACATAAATATTGAACGAGATGGATGAAAATTTTTAAAAATTATAAAAAAAAATTATCCACTTAGTTCATAAAAAATATTTTAAAAAAAAATAAAAAAATTATAATTTTTAATTCACATGGGTATTTTGGTCAGTCACCATAAAAAATGAATGAGTTGCGCTAATTGTTAGACGACCACTAAAATCAGGGGGGTATTTGTAATTTTTCAAACAATGAGGGGGTATTCGTAATTATACCAAACATCAGGAGAGGTTGTTATAATTTACCATTATTATTATTGATAATATTTTTGTTGTTGTTGTTGTTAAAAATACAAGTGTTTGCGCATCAATTGTAATTTTCTCAGTTATCTCAATTCTTAAGTCGTCTCAATCTCAAATGCTCGACTAAAATCAAATTCAACTTCTTCCCAATCTCAAAAGATAATGTCTTTTTTCTTCGATTTTGTCCTTCCTAAAGTGTATGCAAATGAAGATGACTGAGATTGAGTTGATTAGGATTTTACAAAATTATAGTAGATTTAACTAATTTTATTTAATTATTTGTCTAGTCAAGATTTATATCGAGCATATCCACTTACTAATTGAATTGAATGTATATTTATTTTAAGCTTATTTTTATTTTTATCGTTTTTTACTTAATTATTTAATGTATAATATATTGATATATTATGTATATATATATATATATATATAATAGAGTCTGAATTAATTATTATTTTTTAATTGTCGGACCAGGAATCCAATAAGTTGATCGCTTCAATCCCAAATCCAATTATGAAAATATTGCTCAAAGCACGCATTTGTGGACTCTGACACCTACCCTATACCTAAACGCAGTCGTTCTACAATATCGATATGTAACTGAATCATAGCCGTGAAATTTCTAAAGATCGAATTCGAGCCATTTGTTTTCGGAAATCACCATCAGAATTCACAACATAATTCAACTAAAAAAACCTCCACTGTGAAGTTCAGTTACCTGTGCAACACCAGTTAAATAAAACAGATAAAATAATAAATTATTAATTTCTTATCGCTGCAAAACTTGCGGTACTCCAACTTATTGTCGTCTTTTCAGTACAACATACAACTATTATTATTATTATTAAAAATTCAAATGAACTAAAATTATGCTCAAGCTTAACTGTATGAGTTCATATTTATATTAATTTTTTTTCAAATGAATTTTGGTGATAATCAAATCCAAAGGTGATAATTTATAAAATTCTTGAAATTCAAAGAAATTGTCATATACTATACAGATGCGTGAGGCCACGCTCGAAGAATATGTAGCGAGGAATGCTAAAGCCTGGCGTTATGGGGTTTGGTGGTGACGTGGCACCATTTCATTGGTCGGTGAGGAGACTTATACTTCATGCACTGTCTGCATCCGACTTCTATTGTTATTTCGTGGTTTTTGTTTTCACGTAATAAATAAGTAAAGAATGAATGCAGGGAAATGACTAAAGAGCCCTTCTCTTTAAAAAGAATCCCACTTGTAGCTACCCTTTCATTTGTCTGTACAAGAAACAAATTTGCAGAAGATCCCTGAAGTTTTGAAAAATATCACTTAGCACCCCAAAAATCTATCACTATGTTTGTTTTCATTTTCAATTTGTCTTCGAGATGAGTCAAAACATACACAATGTTTGTCATCGTAAGGTGTTTTTAACTGTTTTAACATAATACATACATATATATACACACACATATACATATATATATATATATATAAATACATGATTTGACAATGAATTGACAATGTACAGTAATTTTTGTCTTCAAAACACAACATTAAACATACAATCCTTATATATATATATATATATATAATATATATATATATAAATATATAAAAAGATATGATTTGATAATGAACAGTAATTTTTGTCTCCCAAAATACAACATCAAACATACAATATTTATTTTGAACTATCTCAAAAATAAATCCAAACATACACACTATCTCAAACACATACTTATTTATCTTTGCTTTTCTCTCTCTATCTATACAAAACACAACAAAACACTCAAAAATTGAATCCAGACACTACATATGTAATTGTTGTTAAAGCAATTTTCATGTAGTTTGACATTTATTGTTTTTTTCTTTAAAAAATATGTTATATTTTCAATAACTCTAAATACTTTTTTTTGAGTTTATGATTTCGATCCATAATAAGAAATCGACAACACTTATTCTGTATAATTTATGTTGCAAATAGTTTGAAATATTTGAATTTTCATTCTTAACTATTTTTTAGTAACATAGCGATGAATTTCAAATAGTCATTTAAAATATTTATTCAAATTCTTTGTTTAAATCGTAATTCGTTCATCTAATTTGAGCCATTTTTCTTGTAGTGACAGTTTTTTCACAGTGAATTCAAAAATTTATTGTTATAGGCGATACTTACTATCCTTGAAATTAGCTCTTCAGTGAAATGATCAACACCGCTATGCATGTAAGATTATGCTTCCGCCATGTGTGTTGGCTAGGATACCTATGGCTCAGCTACCATCGTAATAAATTAAGGTCTAACTACATGAGAATCAACATACAAGTCTGTAACCACACAACACCATTAGGTAGGATTATGCTTCTGCCACGTGTGTTGGCTATGATTCATATGGCTCAGTTACTGTCGTTAAGAATCAATGTCTAATTACATGATAATCAACGCATAGATCAGTAACCCCACAACCCCGCTGGGTAGGATTATGCTTCGGCATGTATATTGGGTAGAGTACATGCAATTGGCCTACTGTCGTAAAAGATTAAAGACTAACTACATAAAATCGACACACATTTTAGTATATATACGTTTAGCCCACGAAATGCCTTATCGATATTACTCACTAAATCACAATAATTAATGAAACTTTTACCTCAGTTGATAAGACAATAAGTTAAGCCATTAGGGCATCTAATTGTCAAATTATAGAATTCAAGTTGACATTGAATGTGTATATTTATTTAACTAGAAAAGGAAATTATCTCTCATCATCATCATAAGGCTACTTTGTAGTTTATCTCCTATACAAAGAAAGATCCCCTCTTTATGTTACTAAATATTCATGAATACGTTTTTCTTAACAAGTAGAGGGGGCAAATATGGAGCACAAATCACAATCATTTCAATTCAATTTCAATAAGGTTGTGTTTAGAATCACTTTAATTCTTTCTCGTCAGTTCTTCATCTTAATCACCCATAAAATTTTATTTCGTTTCAGTCGCTCGATCAACTTTTCAGTGGAAACAAATAGCAGAATCTGAATGTGACCTGCACATACGATATTTTCACCGGTAGTTATACTATTATATATTTTTTATGAAACAAGAAGAATATTTTGTATATGAAAATATGTTTTTAAAACTATATATAATAGTGTGTTTATTCCTAAAATATATAGCATGTACAGGTCAAATGACCAAATATTGATGGGACTTTTTCGTTGAAAAGTTGATCGAGGAACTGAAAAAAAATAAAATAAAAATTTTATGAAGGGCAAAATAAAAAAAAATGCAATTCACTCTCCTGTTTTTAATAAAAAGAGCAAAAACCTCTCCCGTGACAAAGAAAATTAGTAATTTACACCCTTGTTTTTTAAAAAATAGAACAAAACCCCCCCTAAGAACTGTCGTGCTATACACTCACTCAATGTGCGATTTTAATTAATTTTTAGAATTAAAAATACTATTGTTATATATAAAAAATTAAAATATTAATATATATATATATATATTTATATAATATACATTTAGATATAAAATATATGTATATATAACATAATATATAATATTCTTTTTTCCCCTTCTTCTTCCTCAGCAAAGCCGTCGTTCCTTCCCCTCCCCCTCCCCCTCGTCGATCTATATCTCATCCCCTTTCTCAGATTTGTTTGACGAAAGCAAACATCAGGGGTATTAGATGTAATTTTCTAAATCATAGGGGTTTATGTATAATTACACCGAACTTTAAGGTAAGGGAGTGTAATTATCCCCTATCTTTATATATATATATATATATATATATATATATAATATTATGTTTCATATTTATTTGTCTTTATATATGTATAACATACATTTTGATTGTATCTAATATATATTACATATATATAATTTTAATTTATATATTTAAAAAATTTAAATTGTTATTTAAAGTAAGTAAAATCTACATCATTGATAAACTAGTTAAATTTTGACCTTTGATTCAAATCAGATCCAATAGTTTATATATAAGGCTATATATATAATTTTATAATTAAAAATAAAAAATAAGAAAAAGCACGTGAAACACACAAACTCGTGTGAGGGTTTTTTTTGCTCAACTTCTGAAAACACAGGGAGGTAAATTGCTATTTTATTTTTCACATGGAGTTATTTTTTACTCTTTTTGGTTAACACAGGGGGGTTAATTGCACTGTACCCCATTTTATTAGTGTAAATTATTCAAATTATTTGAAAACTCCAGTATCAATTTTAAATGTGCAATTTCAAAAATAAATTAAAAAAAATAAATTTAAGTTAAGAATAATAAGGTTGATGTAGTTAAAAAAAAAGTATAGTTTATTCAGTAAAAAAGTCAAAGCAACTAAAAACACAATGACTTTTGGCTTAAAATTGCTGCTTCTAGCAATTTTACAAGCAAATCCTGACAATCAAAACACTCCAAGAGTACAACTCTAATTAGAGTGTGTTTGGTTGGGGTGAAAGGTTGAAGTATAAGAGAAGTGGAAGTAAAAATAAATGTATAAGAGATAGTTTGGTATTTGGTTAGGGGAAAGAGATGGAGATGAAGTAAAACTCGATGTATATAAAACCCATCTGGAGTTTAATTTTGTTTACATTCAGAATTGGGCAGAAAAGTGGAAGTATAAGGCAAAAAAAAAAAAAAAAGGTGCAATTTTTATTTTTATTTACTCTATTACCCATATACTTATATATATATATATTTTTCAAAATTATTTTTGGTATCAACAAAAGCACTGAGGTTTGAACTCGAATTCATATTCTAAATTTTTGGACAAAATTCTTATCTTATTTGATAAAATATTTTTATTAATAAGATTTTTAATTTTTTGATATACTAAAATTATATTAATATAATATTAATTTATTTATTTTCTACTACAAAATAAAGAGACTGATTATTCAGTAAAATTATAAAAAAAGAAGGGCAAAATGGTCTTTAGACATGACCAAACTGCCCCCATTTGGCGCGTAACAAAACCGACAAAACAGAAAACAAAAACAAAATACATAAAGAAAAAAAACACCAATAAAATATAAATTGAAACAAATAAATAAATAAAGGCCCATAAAAATCTGTTCCTTCTATAAAAATTTCTTATAAAAAATTAAAATAAATTATAACGAACTCTAAATAATTTGTGATAATTTTAAATACTTCATTACTACATAATTTTAAAATTAATAATTATTTAATAAGTAATTCCTAATAATAATTTATTAATATTTATAATTTTTTAAATAATAAATAGTTATAATAACTTCTAGGCGAGACGATTATCTATACTCATTTAAAAAGAAAAGCCCATAGATGATTAATGACACCGCCGTACTATTATTTTGTGATGTAAAAATTGTCCTTCATGACAAAATAACTAACTTATTTAATTTTTTAGAATTTTATATTAATTAATAATTTTTTTTCTTCTTTTATTAATGTAGTGTACCGATATTTTATTTTTATTTATAATATATTTTATATAATTTTTTATTTATTATATGTATGCAAAAATTAATAATTTATTTAAAAAAAAAGACTAAAAAAGAAGAGTTGCATAAAAAGTGCACAAAAATCACACACACACACACACACACAACACACACAGACTATGAAATATATAAAAAGGGTGTGAGTGTGTGTGTGTGTGTGTTGAAAAGAGAAAAACAACTTTAAACTTCTCTCTCTCTCTCTCTAAAACCACCAGACCCCCACTCGATCAAACTACCTTCGCTCTCACACAATCACACACCACTGTGTTTGTTTTTCTTCTTCTTCTTTTTGTGTGTGTGTATATATATTTGTTATCTCGTATGTTGTCTCTGTAGATATCATTGTATAGTGCATATTTATTAAAAAGCTGTTGTGTATATATAGATATATATATATATATATATATCTGGAGTGTGTGCGTGTATGGAGAGGTATAGTGGGACTCAGGTAATGGAGGAGATGCCGGTGGATCCGGTGGAGGAATGGGCAGCCCCGGGCGGTGAAACAGGGCTAGAAGGCGAGTTACATTTGAATTTCATTTGAATTTCAGTTGAATTTGAGCCAAATTTACTGACTTCGGCTTGAATTTTGGTAATGTTGATTGGTTTCTGGTTTGATTTTGTGAATGCAGAGCCTATGTGGCAGTTGGGCCTCGAATCGTACCCCGAGAGGCCCGATGAGCCTGACTGTATATATTACTTGAGGACGGGATCCTGCGGGTATGGCAATCGCTGCCGGTTCAATCATCCCCGTGACCGTGGTGCGGTAAGAATCCCAACTTCTTTAGCTTTAGAGTTCAATTTTTGACTTTTCGGCATGATTGCTGTGATCATCGGCCGGAGATTTGAATTTAGTCGGTTTTCATGTAGATTTGATGCTAGTTTGGGTAAAAACCGAGTGCTTTTGTTTTTTGGGGGTTACGGTGGTTTGATGAAATCGAAGTGGAATAGATTGGGGGAATGATTATATTTTGAAGCATGCATTGAGTTGTCAGTAGGGTTTATATGGATGAGGAGGTAATTGCATGAAATTAATTCTTTCCTGTTTTAGTTGGTTTGTGATGGTATTGATAAACCACAATGATTTGGGGAAATTTTTTTACATTCGGCATTATTACACCAAATCTGTTCGCAGGCATTGAACAGAATTAGTTTTTTTTCTTCTTTTTATTTGGATTTGATGGTAATTGGTGCAAAAATGGAGTCTTTCTAGATTTATAATGATTTTGATAACATAGAAGTAGGAAAATGTTTACAGTTTGGGATGATCATCACTTCGGTAACCATGCATTGACTAAATTTAGCTGTGTTTACTCGATTACAGGCAATGGGAGCATTACGGGCTAGTGGAGGTGGGTACCCGGAACGCATTAGCCAACCTGTCTGTCAGGTATACAATTGCCGGCTATTTTCCCTTTCTTTGTGGGCTACGAAAATCAGTGCATATATATGCAAGTTAGAAAACATCTTACCATCTACAAGGTGTATAGTCCAAATACTTCAGCCCAAATGCCTTGCAATAGCAAATCGGCATTCTGCATATTGCTTTAAAATTATGCATTCATTGACTACTTGATATTGTGCAAGTGAAAAGTTATTCTTAGATTGTGCTGCCTAATGCAAGCTTTGTCTTCCTCTTGGTTATAGAAGGGTTAGTTTCTGATAGTCGATTATGTATTTGTCTTTTTTACTTGGCATGGTTTCTATGGTATGTAAAACTGGATGATTGTTTCCATTACGTGGATGCTGAACATGCAGAATCTCTTAGTCAACTCTCGGTAGGGAGGAAATTCTAGTTGCTACATAATGTAATTTAACTAATTCATCTAGTTATTGACTATAAGGATGCTGAAGTAATCATGTGACCTAACTAACTCATCTGCTGACTGTCCATAGGATGCTGACCTTTGATCCATGCAGTTAAACGTTGAAATTTGCAAAAGTGCATTTGCTAGATGCTACTTCTTAAGTAAATTGTCTGTTTCCTGTTTATTTTTGGGATATTTTCTGTGTGATTACTGGTGTTTCGTCTGCTTATTATATGATGTTGCCCTTTTGTTTTCCTATTTAGCATCTGTATTATTGTGTCAATTCTGTTGATAAAGAATGCAAGATTTTGTAACAGTTTCCTGATTGCAATTTCGTCTGCATCTTTCAGTTGGCTCAACAAAAAGTCTTAAGTTTCTTTTAGATTTATTATGCTATTGTTATATGTGATATATCTGTTTTTTTAAGTTCAAGTTGACGTATTTATTGCAGTTGATTCATATCTGATCATGGAAAGTGATTTATTACCTTATACATTGGTAAACTTGAGGCCTATTTTGTCAAAGAGAACTCTGCTCATGTTGATTATGAACTGATGTTTGATTGCTTTAAATCTACTTTATTTAGAAAACTAAATCATGCTCCTTCTGGTTAATCTTTTCAAATTGCCAATGTTTTTCATTGTATTCTTCAGGGAAAAGTGATAATCTGGTTTTTTTTGGTGTTTTGCCCAATTTAACATTTTCATATTGTTGATAATAAACCGATACATTTGTTAACAGAATAAAGAAGAAGGCTAATAATCATTTTAACTATGTTAATATGCTATCCACATTGAAATCTTGCCATGTTATATCTTCTTTGAGTATAAAAAATGAGAAAATGGTCAGGAGTTGTATTAAGCATCTAATCAACGTGCTAAATAATTATTAACATTAGGCATTTACATCTTCATGACTTGCTACACTGTCATGAATTGACATACCTCGACTTTTTCGTTCAGCAAATGTCGTTTTAAAATTTTCCCTTGAATTGGTTTTCCACTCTATTAGCTCTTATTATTTTGAACTACAGTTTTGTTTCTAAAACTTGTGCTTTTTATACAAACATGCTCTTTAAACTGAATTTGCAGTACTACATGAGAACCGGCATGTGTAAATTTGGTGCTTCCTGCAAATATCACCATCCAAAGCAAGCAACTGGATCTTCAGCTCCAATCATGCTCAATTTTTACGGATATCCACTCCGACTGGTATGACAGTTTGACATTTTTTATTCTTCTTTATATTTTCTGTTGCATCCTTTATGGTTTTATTTAGAATAATGTTCTAGAACTATTCACCCGTCTCATAAATATCCTTATTGCAGGGAGAAAAGGAATGTTCATATTATGTCAAAACAGGACAATGCAAGTTCGGTGTCACCTGTAAATTTCATCATCCACAGCCAACTGGAGTACAGGTGCCAGGCCCAGCCATGGCCCCTGGCCCCACCCTGGCTCCCGTCCCTGTACCTGGGCCTCTGGCTGCTCCAGCAGTTGCTGCTGCAGTTTATCCGACTGTGCAGTCCCCTTCTGTTCAATCTTCTCAACAATATGGGGTAATTCCTGGCAATTGGCCAGTTGCTAGGCCAACCATGCTTCCAGGTTCATATTTTCCGGGAAGTTATGGTCCTATGCTCCTTCCTCCAGGAGTTGTTCCTGTTCCTGGTTGGGCTCCCTATCCGGTAGGTGTAGCTGGAAAGCTGTTTGTTTGATCTGAAGGTTCTTACAGATATGTCCCCGTTTTGTACTAAACTGTGAGAGTACATGGTACAGGCACCAGCTAGTCCTGTGGCCTCAGCAACTACTCAGACCAGTGGAGGCCCAAATTATGGGATAACACAGTTATCTCCTTCAGCGGCTGCATACACAGGACCATACATTTCTATTACTTCTTCTGCTGGCCCCTCAAGCAGCAGTCATAAAGAAAGTCCATTTCCTGAAAGACCTGGTCAACAAGAATGTCAGTATTATCTGAGGACTGGAGATTGTAAATTGGTTCTACATGTAAATATCACCATCCACCTGAGTGGAGCGCACCAAAATCAAATTTTTTACTTAGTCCGATGGGTCTTCCACTGCGGCCGGTAAGTATTCAATCTCTCTCTCTTTTTTTTCTTCTTTTTTCTGAAGCATAATTTGAATTACCTGTAGATTGGAAGAATACCTTGATTATCTGCATACAAGGTGTCCATAATCGTAGCTTGCTTATAACCATGACCATAGAGTTCCTGTGCACACCAATTCTTAAAAACTCCTTCAACAACACTAAGACTAATGTCTTCTAAACATATATGTCTGCAAATCTTATGTTTGTGCAATTTCTTGTTGAATTGATTATTGTAGTTAAGTGTCTGTACTAAAAATGGATGAGTTTGTGAAACTGGATTGCTGCATGTAATATTGCAATTGATCGACAGAGAAATACATGGCATGAGTTTATACTTCAACTTCCTACATGATTGAATTAGCTCCATTGGTTAGTTTAGTGCTTCATTCAAGACTTTTTTTTCTGTATTTCCTAAGAAATTGAAGCATATAATAAATTAATTTCTTTTAGAAGTGAGCCCTTGGGGGTACAACATGACATTTTTTGTTTTCTTTATTTATTCTACCGGTATTTTAGCAGTAACTATTGCTGCTGAAAATCTGAATCTGCATATAGATCTGCTCCCACTGCATTGTACCACCACCGACTTTGGATGTTAAGGCATATGAATTTTGGTGCGTTTTGGAGGTTGTTGGTTCATAGAGCTGTAACTTTTACATAGAAAGCAAGTAGGAACAAATTTCAAGCCTGAACACCTGGTGCGGTGAGAATATTCAGGCAACGAAAATTTTCTTCCAAATAAGTAGAACAAAGGATTGATAATAATACAAATTTGTAGACTGACAAGATCTCTCTCAGGAAGATGCAAGATTAGCTCATAGTTCTGATGACTCCAGACTTTTCTTGTGATGCACAGTAGCGCAGGTCTGAAATATTGAGTGTTGCCTGACACTATTTTGGGGGTATAAATATGAAGCAAATAATCGAGCAACTTGTAACCTATGCTGCATGCCTGATACTATTGTTTCTCTTGGATACCAAGTTCCGGATTAGTGGTTGCTTTTTGTTGTGGCCTTCACATTGTATATAGTTGAGATTTATGCCTATCTTTCTTAAAGTTTCTTCCACTGTTTTCCAGGGTGCACCTCTTTGCTCTCACTATGCTCAAAATGGCGTATGCAAATTTGGACCCTCGTGCAAATTTGACCATCCAATGAGAACTTTGAGTTACAGTCCATCTGCATCTTCTCTGACTGACATGCCCGTTGCTCCTTACCCTGTGGGATCTACAAATGCAACTTTGGCTCCATCATCGTCTTCATCAGACTTGAGGCCTGAACTTCTTTCAGGACTCAGCAAAGACGCACCACAGATGTCGTCTATGAACAGTTCAAGTGCTTCAGTTGGTTCAATATTCTCGAAAAGTGGGTCTGCTCCTCAATCAGGTGTTCAGCATTCTGGGCAGGGTTCAGGTGGTGTCAGTAGCATGAGTTGTGGAGGTGATGTTCACACATCAAGCTGAATGCAAGGTTCGATTCATTCCATTAACTCTGTTCGCGCAACTTCCTCTAAACCGAACTTTAGTTTTTTGGTGCAAAAATCCTCCACGGCAGTCTTCAGCCATTCAGATCCAATACATTGTAGTAATTCCGTCCCTGTTCATAATGTTGTCATATGGCAATCATTTTCCGTTTTTGAATAAGTCATGCATACCCCTCAAATGATCTTGCAAAACCTCATTTAGCTTCTCACCTCGTCTTTGAATAACAAGAACTCAGACCACATCCTCCGTGTAGGTAATTTGCATCACCACTCAAATTTTGGATCCAAGTTCTCTCTATTTATGCTGTCTTTTTCGGAACGAAAAAGATACATTCTCACCATTCTCCACCGGGATTTAACTGTATTTACACCCCATTTTCATTCCTTCATTGCAAAGAACATAAACTTGGCTAGGGAATGAATTTATGCGAAGGTGGCGTTCCCCCTTTTTTGTCTTGGGGGCTTCATTCTGGAAGCATCGCTGAACACGGAGAATTACGAGGCAATTTATTTCTGCCTTTCTATGTAAGATATGTAGTTGTGTTGTCAATGTCCAAATGCTTCTTTTCATAAAAATTATCTTAAATACAAGAAAGAATTTGGAGAAGCTATTTCATTTATCGATTATTATTGTTTAATTCATTTATATTCGAAATGGGGTATGTTTTCATGATTGGATGTGCTTCTGATTTTTGACTTAAAGCTGAATATTGTTTGTAGAATCATATGCTTAGCTCTCATGTTTTTCATCTGTATTTGCTTTGAGAGCTGCTTTTGTATTGTGCAAGTAAATCTTTGGTTGCAGTACAGGCAGTGTGGATTGAGGACAGAAATTTGTACTGATATTCACATTTTTACAACATATATTCATTCCTTGTCTAACCCATATTCAGCATTAGTAGTGAAAAGTAAAGCAGGTACTCATCACAGATTTCTAACACTCCGACACACACAAAAAGAGAATAGCAAAAAAGGGTTAATTACACTTAGACTCCTAAAATTGTGAAATTATATTTTCTTTTGAAAAAGTTTCAAAATTAAACTTACGTCTTATCCCTTATGTTAGTTGGACAGAAAATGTTGATATCAACAAAAAAAATTATATAAAGTTTTAATTTTACTCCTCATTTAACATTCGCATAGAAAATTTATGTGCTAATGTTAGTATTTTTTATCAAAATCCTAACGAAATGAAGTTAGGTGTAAGTGGTGATTTTTGGAGATTGTGTAAGTGCAATTCTGAACTTCTTTGTGGAAAATTGTAAATTCATCTTTTTAGAGAGGTCTAAAAAAAAGTGATTAAGATGTAAAGAGCTACTTAATTTGAGAATCAAACTTTATAAAATTTTAGTGAGTTGTTAATAAACCAAAAACTAATTATATGAGTAATTAAGAAATTATAAAAAGGAAAAGAGGAGAAAAGCAGTAGTAGCAATATCTGAAATGATCGTAACCCAAAGTTTATTAACCAAGAAAGTAAGGCTCAAGCACACATTATTTAACTACATAGCTTTGTTTGGAAAATTCATGCAGCAGAACTGTACTGTCACTCACTTGTATCAGACAAACGTGCCTGCAATTGCTACAATTATATATATATATATATATATAATATATATGATGTTAGAGCCACAAGGCACCGGCGTTTCTAAGCATGGGCCTTAGAGACCCACGGAGGTGAAGGCTCATGACCTCGTTCGCCCCTCCAATAAACTCACCACCAATGAACACCGCCGGCACGGTGGGGTTGCAGCCGAGCGCAGAGAGCGCCTGCTCGACTTCCCGACCTCTAGCGATCCCATCGAGCTCATGCACCGTGGGATTGACCCCAAATTCACTAAAGAGTGACCTAATAGTGTGGCTCATGCAGCATGAGGTCTTGCTAAAGATCACCACCGGATTGTTGGACACCATATTGCTTATTCCCTCCATTTATGCTTTGGAAATGTATTGTTGATGAGAGGGCAGCAGCTTAAGTAGTGTTCTTGCAACAGATGTGATGATTTGCTAGTTGGATATTTTGGTGTGAGGAAAATGGGGATTGCATGGATACATTTATACAGAAGTGGGGTTGGGTGGGTGGGGGTTGTGGGGTTGGGAAAGGGTAAGTATTTATTTATTTTTTTAACAAATAATCTTGAGGGTTTCGATTCGAGCACTACTACAGATAAGGTGATATATATAGGTGACTTATAGAGGTACTTATATAGGGGAAATAATACTTTTAGTCTCGTAATTTTATGGTCTTTATATTTTTGGTTTTATTGATTACCGGATTCTAACTTTCGATTCTGTAATTTTTAAAAAAGTAGCATTTTTTTGTCTCGTCACACATTTTCATTACATATTTTAACAAAAAATAGTCCGTGGCCGTTAGAGTGTCTACACATTTGGTCCCATATGTTACGATATTTTTACTTTTGATTGCACAACTTTCTAAAAGTGCTAGTGCCATGCATTTAACAACCACGTGGCATTTTTTGTTAAACATCTAACGGAACCAAAACTGTTACCTTTTAAAGTTACGGAACAAAAATGTGAATCCCGTAGTGAATAAAATAAAAAATAAAAAAAAGCTCAAAATACTATTTTTCCGATACTTATAGGTTGCCTCTTTGTAGAATTTTGAGCTCAAATGCACAAAAGGAAAGTGTATTAAGAATGTGGTTCGGAGGGATTAAGAATGTTTCCATATTTATGTTGGTTGATTGTTTGTATTAATTAATGCGAGTTAGTAAGAAAATTGATTGAGAGTGATTGATTTGTAACATTGCATGGGAAATGAGCCATCGCACCATAACGAATCTCTAGCTGCATGTGAAATTATATATACATAAAATACAATACTATTTATAAATAAATAATTACGATAGCAACTATATAATTAATATTATTAAAATATTATATATATGTATATTTATAACATACTTTTATTATGTGATAAAATAAATAAAATAAAATAAAAAACTTAAGAGAGGTGTTCTTGGTACGACATATCATTTTTCCATATTTTTGGGGGGTTATAAGCAATTAATTTATTATTAAATATTTAGTATGATATAGAGTATTAAATAATTTAAAATAATTATGTGGTCCATGTAACCTTTTTTTGCTGTGTCTTTTCAGGAAGAATCTGCTGTGTTGGAGATAAAAGTTGGATTTATCCAAAAATAATAAATAAGAATAATTATTTTATTTTAATTTCTTTTCTTTTCTTCTTTCTCTTTTCCAAAACAAAAATTCGCATCAAATTCTCCAAAGGAGAACAATGGAAAAGGTGGTGGTGATGGGGATAGAGATTTCTTATTTTTATTTTAAAAGTATTAAATTTATAATATTGGGAGAAATTCTGATTTATCTTAGGTCTGATTTGATCAAACTAATCACATAACAGTATAGAGCGTGTCACAATTTTATATCTGAGCCTAATGTCCTTAAAAGGTTTTCTCAGGGTAAAATTGAATTTACGATGATATACAATTATACATGCATTTTAGTATAAAAAATTGACGTGTGATCTTTTATTGGAATTCACTCGAAATAATTATAGTATGAATCAATCTCCAGCAATAGTGGATTTTGGAGAATTCTTCAAATTTGATTGGTTCGATTCCATTAAATTTGATCTCAGATAAGATATAATTTTGTAATTATTAAGTGTAATACAAAAAATTAAAATAAATTATATACTTAAAAAAATTTAGATTAATTCTAGAAAAGCTAACAACATTTTGAAGTGATGAGTAAGTGGATAATTGCACTTTGATGAAAATCAATGAATAAATAAACGAATAAATAAAGTAGTTGTATTGATAAGATCATCGATCATTGTGGCCTAGTAGTTAAGGTCGAATATTGCCACACTCACAATGTGATTTTGAATTTTACTGAAGTATTTGGTGAGGCTAGATGTACGTTTTGAAATGTTTGTTGGTCCCACGTAGTTAGATTTTAGTTTGTTGGCAATAGTAAGTTAGTTATAGAGATCTTGACCGACACACATGACACGGGCATAATCTTCATTGGTACACATGATGCCGACATAATTTTCGTTTGGGAGGTGCCACCTCTGCCTTTTATTTTTAGGAATAATTGACTTATTACTGACTAATAAATCTTTTTTAATTAAACTACTCTTATACATCTTGGCATGCTAATACATGTAAGGAGATATATCTTCACCCTTATAAGGGTAGTTTGGTTAGAAAATATTTATTTGACCTGCAATAAGTCGGGAATAAGTCCAATCAGGCTAAATATGAATTTTCATTCAACCTTTTTTGCTAATATAAACAAATTCGATAAATTTTCACTAACGGATAAATCCATTTATTCGACATAAACAAACGTCGATGATATTAGATATAACTTTTTAAATTATAAAAAAATTATGTATAATTACATCAATCTCAAAAAGACGGTGTAATTATCCTTTTTCTTATAACAAAAAAAAAAAAAAATAGAAATTTTTGTTTTGTATTGGTAAGTACAATATGGCAATACTTGGCAAGTGGATAAATCCTGAATTTATACGTGTCTTATGCTTACTTGAAATAGAAAGTTTAGCTATTTTGGCTTCGATTATTATAATAAAAAATTTCAAGATCTTGGGAAAATTATATGATTCTTTTTTTATCAGATGGCACTAAAATCAGCATCAAAATAAAACTTTTCTTTCACCTTTTTAGCATTGAAACATGGCCCTCCATGAGTTACAATGGATTCGAGCTGAAAAATAAATTAAATTACTCAATTATTTGAGCTCGATTCGTTAAATTTATTAAAATTAAACTTGAATCAAGTTTTTTGTTTAATAAATAATTTAATTCAATTCGAATTCTATTCGATTATTGGGAAGATAACAAATATATGATTGTAAACTATCAAACTACTAGAGCTAGACTTTTAAGGTCTCGTTTATTTTGATATATAAGCATATATAAGGAAATTAATATCGGTTAATATAGTATGTATATATTTTATTGTATGGGAGCCCGATATAAAATCAAAATTCTGTACTAATTACTGTTACACCTGAATAACTAATACCACCTCTCATGTGATATAAAATTAGTACCAATATTGCACCAAATCAAAACGCCCATTGTACCCTCAAAAATTGCTTTAATAATAAAAATGATAATAATAATAATAATAATAATACTAATACTAATACTAATAATAATAATAATAATAATAATAATAATAATAATAATAATAATAATAATAATAATAATAACGACAACAACAACAACAACAAAAAATAATTATAATGATACTAATACTAATTTATTGTCTATTAAATTTTGTTCTACCAAAAGCATGTGGATACATCAAAGTAACACTTGATAAAATTTATCCTGTTTCGGTAATACATATAAGTAAACATTTGACTAATTATATAGGGTTTTTTTATCATTCATTATTAAAGAATAATCCTACCATTCATTTAATACAATCCTTGAAGTATAAATATAAATAAAAGTGAACGTATAAGAAAAAGATTGGTGTTTGGTCAGGAAGAATAGTTGAAGGGATAATAAAACTGGACGTATATAAAACTCTTTCGAAGTGTAATTTTGCTATCGGCCAACATTGGGCGGAAAGTATAAGACCAAAAATTTTAAAAATTACATATTTCATTTAGATTCGAATTCTTTATTTGAGGTCATTGGTATTAAATTTCTTTTTGTTTAAAACGAATAGTGTTAATACTCATTTTGGTTAATATTTTATTAATTAAAAATATTTTTGTTCTTGTTTGATGATTATTTTTATTACTACGGTTTTTAAAATTTGTTATATCTAAAATTATTTTAATATAATGTTAACTTGTTTATTTTTAATGCAAAATGAAGGAAAATGGTTAATGTGTAAAATTATAAAAATTAGTCTTTCCGTCTCAATCTATTTTTCTCGTACCAAACAAAGATAAATTTGAAACTTATTTCTCTTTCAATTGTATCAAACAATTTTTAAAAAAATGTTATTATTTCCTCCTCCTTGATTTTTCACTTCACCTCTCCCTTTCACTTCCCCTTTCATCTCATTTGAAACAAACAAATCATTGTTTGATTCAATTGAAACGCGTTCAAGCTTGACTTGACCAATAATTAGACGAACACAAATACAATAGTTTAAGCCCAATAATAATTTAATTAAATTTAAATAATAATATATACGACTCGAGTATTTATCTAATTATACTTTTATTACAAAAAGTAAATAAAAGTACTAATTCATCATCTTCATATGCAATAATTCCATTTTTTTCAGTTTATTTTTTAATGGTTTTTCCTATATCTATTTCCTTTTTAAATCAATAATTGAGACAAAAAATCTTATAAAAAGAAAAAAACAAGAAAATGAATTTGATTAATGAATATTAAAACACTACTGGTGCAAGCCCACCATTTTATGCGGGGGGGGGGGGGGGGGGGGGAATGCAAGCAACCCCTATGATATTACAAATAAGTAAATTACCCTTCTACGAAAAAATAAATACCAATTTATCTTTCCATTTTTCAAATAATTTACCTCGTTATATTTTTTAAAATGAAAACAATTTACCTCTCTGTCTAAAAAGGTAAATTGCTTCATTTTAAAAAATATAGGGGATATATTGCTATATCTTTTTAGGGATAATTACACTCCATTCCTCTAAAATTTGGTGTAATTATACGCAGATCCCCTATGGTTCGAGTAATTACATCTAGCACCACTGAGGTTTGTTTTCATCTACAAATAAGCCACTCAAATAGTCAAAATTCACCAAATTTGCTGATATTAGAAAAAAAAATCTATATTTACCCCCGATTGACTTATTATTGAATTATTGCAAATCAAATAAATTTTTTTGTGATCAAATTATCCTCATACGTCTTCACGCTTTAATACATGTGAGGAGGTATATTTACCGTTATAAGGGTAATTTAGTTCAAAAAATTATTTGACCTACAAAAAGTCAGTAATAAGTCAATCGATGATAAATATCTATTTTTATTTATTATTATTATTTTGTTAAAATCAACAAAGTCAATGATTTTTGACTAAGGGATGGATTTATTTGTTAGACGGAAACAAACTTCAAGAGTGCTAGGTATAATTTTCCAAACTACATGAGGTCTACGTGTAATTACACCATACCTCACGGGAGGGAGTGTAATTATCTAGTTTTTATAAGGGGTAATTTGCTCATTTTCAATATTATAAGGGGGTAAATTGCAATTCAGCCTTTTATGTTGTTATGACATCAGGCCCATTGGATCCTATAGGACCATAGCTAGGGTTTTTGAGAAGAGAGAGGAGTTCTGGTGGTCGTTTGATTTCACTCGCTCGAATCCTACGAGTAAATTTTAAGTTGGATTTACTTTCACTCGAATCACACTATCTATCCTCTTGAGGAAAAGTTTGATTTCAAAGCTCAAACCCTAGTTCGAATGGAAGGAGCACGCTATACTAATTTGGATGATATGCACATTAGGGTTAGGTGCCAATGAGCATATTTAACTATCCATGTGGCTTGAAACTAATAAAAAATTCTATCTCAAACGCTACATGTCATTTTAAACTGTTTAAAAACAACAAAAAAATGGGCTCCAAAGATTGCTTTTAATTTTGTATAATCTATTTGATGTATACCCTTTTGAATTAAGATGTGTTTGGGTGAGCTGATTAGTGTTTTAAAGCATCTTATAAGATATTTAATAACTTATCAAATACTATAAACTGTTTTTCCCCCTAAAAAAAGAGTTTATAAGCTGCAAAATAAGATGTTATGAACTTATAAATTCTTTTGAAAAAGGTAAGAAATTCCTAACTGATTTGAAGATCTTAACCAATTCCTTCAAGTAAATTACAAATGTACCATTACTATCATCTTATAAGCTTCATAATTGTATTTTATCCAGACACTTCAATATCTTATTTTTAAGAACATCTTATAAACTTTGGAAATACTTTATAAGATGTACGGTGTTTATAAGATGTATAGGTTTATAAGATTTTTTAAATAAGTTTAGCCAAACACGCTCTTATGCTGAACTACATGAACCATGAGGAAAGTTTTCACCCATATCAGTTTTGGTAAAACAAATCAATTACAGAGTAAGTATAAAATACTTGCTATGTGATTGTTTACTTTTCTAAAATTATACACCGATCACAGTATAAGTATATTGTACTTATCATATAATTGATTGAGATACGATCAAACCCGATATGAATTAGAATTTTTCAATTGATTTCATTACTAGTGGTTTGTCTAGAACATTGCATGAAGTCAAACAGTTCTCCACTTTTGAAGCTGGAATCTCTTTTAGCAGCAACACATTGTTCTGTGCAAGAGCCCATAATCCTTACATTTTCTCTTGCATATCTCTCCCTTAAACTTTTAGGACACACCATCTCATGTCTATCAGCAAACACATTGCTATGAGAAAACAACCTCAGAATCCCATCTCAAGATTTTCTTACATCAACCTACTAATCCATTCAGCATAACCTATACAGAGCATGACAGCATCTATTCTTGATCTCAAGGAATTTTGACCTTTACCTCCCAAGCATCAAAATCTCCACATTAAACAATTCAATTGTCCATATCACCATCTTCACTTTCAACCTATAAATATCAGCAAGACAAGAACCTCAACCACCATCGACATACATCGGTTTTCGCAGTTCCCTATATTGTCTCAATCTCAACAACTTAAGTCACATACACGTCATTATACTATATATGGAGACTGTAACGAAGCTGGCTTCGCAGAAGGCGGTCGTGATATTCAGCAAGAGCACTTGCTGCATGTGCCATGCGATCAAGAGGCTGTTCTACGAGCAAGGGGTGAGCCCTATGGTGTATGAGATAGACGAGCAGCCCAACGGGAGGGAAACGGAACGAGCCCTCATGAGGCTAGGCTGCAGTCCGACCGTTCCAGCTGTTTTTATTGGTGGAAAGTTCGTGGGCTCCGCTAACAACATTTTGACTCTTCACCTTGATGGATCACTCAAGCAGATGCTTAAAGATGCTGGTGCTCTGTGGCTTTGAAGAACAACAGAAGTAAAGCTCAAATAAGGACAGCTTAGTATATGTTTCATGAGTTGTCTGTCCTTTTGTTTTTCGTTCTTTCTTTGTATGTAAGTATCGGCTACAAGATAAGCCGTAGAACTCGCTCACCTTTTTCTGAGCGAAGTGTACTAAAGTTTTCGTTTACTTTTAACTCAATTGATGTTGTCCTGTTCAAACAGTGACGAACATCTTATGTTTTAAATTCTGAAATCTATCATCTGAGGCTGTTTTCTTTCTTTTTTTACATTCTTGACTGTGTTGCTTTGATTTGATCGACATTGCAAGAATATCGACCAATACGAGGAGGTGAGTGAACAATGCAACCGTATCAGCTGCTGATACGAACGTATATTTCCATACTCAAACATTAACGAAATGAAACGAATCTCAGTATCTGATATTAGTAGAATAATAAACTGAAAAATCGCACTTCGTGGATTGGATGTCTCGAACTTTATCAAAAAAATATAGAAGAAAACTTCATCTGTTTTCTAAAATAACCATTTGTATCAGTTTTAGTATTCTGCAGATATTCTCTACTATGAACTGGACTATTTATTCAAGGCAAGTGATATGGGGCGGCTACAAGTGGGACAAAAGTGTCAGTCTCTTACACGTATACGATGAAAAACAGGAACATCCTTATGCAGTTATTCCAATTTCATGTCAGCAGAGGAATAATTCACATTGGTTGTATGCATGAACATACAGATAGTTCTCTTTCTGTTCTTGAACAGGAAAGAGAAAAAGAATAGGCGAAGAACATATTACATTCTCAGTTTCTAACACAACTTTTGTCAACTTTCCTCATCTGTCGACATATAATCAAAATCGAATTACACTTCATGTGGATAAGACCAGCCCACAACTGAATTTTAGTGTCTTTTCCAGCCCTGCATCTTCAGTTAGCCCGGTTTTCTTTAAAACGAGATTCTTCTTGTTGTCAATCTCTCTGCTAACAGAACTGAACTTTTCAAGATTGGGGAGGTGGGGTAGGGTGGGGGGTTGGCCTCATGTAAGGTTTGACATCATTAATAGGAGCAAAACTTTATGTTTAACATAAAAACTTGAGGATTTCTTCTATGTTGTATGAACTTATCATAGCTGCTTTTCAGACACATCTGTGGTCCAATTCTTAGAATTTTCTGGACACGTGTTTCAGGATGTTCTATCTAATCCAACATGAAAAGGGATCAACTCCACCTTATAAGCATCACTGTCCTAAAGCATAATTTTTGCTGCGTTTCACCGTCAGCTGATGCAACTTATTATGTCTGAACTTTTATCAGATTCTCGTCTATCATTTTCTTCCAATATCAAAGTTGACATTCTCCTCTCATCAACTCGAACAATCATGAGGTAGCACGTAACACGCCCTATATCCACATGAAAAGATCGATGCAAAAACCAGTGGCCGTACTGTCATTATATCGATAAAAATTTTTACAAGTGAATCTGCTTTTACTTATATGCACATTTAGCCTCAGATATTCTATGTAATAACATGTTATAAACCACAGATGTCATTTCAGACAAGGCAGAAATTCATATTTCACAGCATCTATCCAAATATATCTCAAAGAACCTTCATCTTTTTCTTATTCACCCCTTTTTCCTATTTTCAAGTTTAAACAATTCTTATAAGCTTCTCTCTATAAATATCACCTCTTTTTGAGCCCTTAACCATCAAGAACTTGACAAAGCAAGCTAAAGTAGTTGATGGATCGTGTAGCGAAAATCGTGTCTCAGAAGGCTGTGGTGATATTCAGCAAGAGTTCATGCTGCATGTGCCATGCCATCAAGAGACTATTTTACGAGCAAGGTGTTAGCCCGTTGGTGCATGAGATTGACGAGGACTCGAGAGGGAAAGACATCGAGTGGGCTCTGACAAAGCTAGGCTGCAGCCCTGCCGTCCCAGCAGTGTTCATCGGTGGGAAGCTTGTGGGCTCTGCCAACACTGTCATGACTCTCCAGCTCAACGGCTCGCTCAAGAAGATGCTCAAAGATGCCGGAGCGTTATGGCTTTAGTAGAACTCGGGAATTACATAGGAATCACAAATACACTAACTGAATGTAAAGCCAAATGATTTTTCTTGGCTAGGCTCAGCTTGTTCACATATAGTGTATGGAGGATATCAATGGAGTCTTTTCTTGTACTTGCAGTATTTTTGTCTAGTTTTCTCTTTAAGCCAGAACAACAACTTTTTCAGCAGCTTTCATTGGAATCTTCATGGACAAAGTTTGAACAAGATCATCAGAAAATCAGCTTTTGTTTTTTTTATACTTTAAGGTAACAGTCTTTTCAAGATTGTAATCATAATGTGATTTCACTAAAAAGCTTAGATTAACAAGTAATTGGACTGAGCTACTCAAAATGTGCTCTGGTCCAGCAGTAGGGGCAAACTCATCATTTCAGCTACACTATATTCGGGCTTTCGTGTTTAATTACAAACATATCAGAGAAATAACAATCAACGAAAGCACTAATTCCGTCAACATAGCAATACCAAGGACCAAGTGTGTCCACAGAAGCCGGCAGCCATCCCCCTAGTGCAAGCGCACACAGTTGGCAACCCTTGCCATCTCCACTACGCCGTTTTCAGACTTTTTTCCATTTAGATGCAAACATATCAGGTACATAAGCAACCAGTGCAAGCACTGGTTCCGTCAGCATAGCACCATCAAGGTCTAAGTACATTCCACAAAAGTCTGTAGCAGACCTCCCAAGTCGAAAAAGCACACAATTAGTAAACCTCGCCATTTTCGCTACGATATTTTCAGACCTTCTCTGTTTAGCTGCAGACTTTATAAACATAAGCAACCAGCGCAAGCCCTGATTCCGGCAGTATAGCACCATCAAGGTCTAAGTACATAGCACACAAAAGTCGGTAGCAGTCCTCCAAGTCGAAGAGAACACAATTAGCAAACTAGTACCATTTTTCAGCTGTCGTATTATTTGGCTACAAACATATCAGATACACAAATAACCAATACAAGCACTGATTCCGTCCTGAGTACTGTCCAGAAACATCGGAGTGGTAACCGGTTAAGCCAAAGATGATACGAGTGTCGAACATTTGAGATCATTGCATAAAAGGGATTCGAATTCGTGACATGAAACTAACAAAATCACTGAAAAAGTGAGGTTGGAAGCAGTGGACAATTAGCCCACATGGTCCCAGAGAAACTGTTTGTCAATCATGCTAAAACCTGAAGATTCTGAGCTATCCAAATAGATGAATGCACAAGAACACATGCTGTCGAATCAGCTCTGAAAATTCGACAAACGTGTACGTGGCTTCAACTAAAGTTATTCTGCAAGATCGATGATGTCATGATATTGCAGTAGTGTCAGTTTCAGTGAGTGAAAATGAAATGAATATATTCTCAGATAACTCAGAATATATGTGTGTGTGACCTTTCAAGACTCTTGAGGAGTACATATATAGATGTTGCATGGCTTTTGAATTTGGGCTTTACAGTTCTTATATGCAGTAGACAATTTTAAAATGTCTCTGAAGAATATGCTGATTACTCTCAGGGGCCCTATCATGAAAAAAGATAGATTCTTTCATCACTTAACTAGATTGGGGTAAAATGCCAAAAAAAAAAAAAAAAAACCATCATGGTGTTTGGATTCGTTTTTCGAGTGTTTTGTTAGATTTTGTGGAGATAGAGAGAAAAAAATAAAGATAAATAAGTATGTATTAGAGATAGTGTGTATATTCGGATTTATTTTTGGAGATAATTTAAAATAAGTACTGTATGTCTGATGTTGTGTTTTTGCAGCTAAAAATTACGATTCGTTGTCAAATCATGTCTTTATATATATATATATATATATATATATATATATATATAATATATGTATATATATAAGGGTTGTATGTTTAATGCTGTGTTTTGGAAGACAAAAATCACTGTTCAAATATTAGGTATGTTTTGACTCATCCGAAGATAATTTGAAAATAAAAACAAACTTAGTGCATGTGTTTTCTTGAAAAAGCAAAAGAACCCGAGATAAGGAAATAGGCTAAATACTCCCTTGTGATATATACTTAAATAGGCTAAAAAAAAGCTTCATACACATAATTTTAGCTACTCATTTATGCTTGTTTTCATGCTTAATTTTCTTCTAGGAATCTGATGGGGGTTAATAGTGAAAACCCCTTGCTTGACAGTTTTATCCCTCTAGAATCATAAAATCACTTAATACGATTGTGTTTTTCATCGGGTTCGGATAAGTCTTAACTTATATATTGAAATATTTTAGTTGAGGATTACTCCAATAAACTTAACGATTTGTGTTGTAAGCCAACCCATCATCAATCTCGAGTACCTCAATTGGACTCCATCCGATATATGTTTGTCAGGCCATCACCATCCTCGACCCGATTCACAATTCATGCTTTGCTCAAGAAGACCATCTCGAACAAGTGATTTACAATGGATAATGTGTAAATAGTAATGCACACCGGGGTTAGCACGTAGTGCTATAAGATGTTGAAATCCAATTGAGAATTCTAAAGTTTGGAGGACTAACTTGCAAAATAGACATGGGGACTTTAAGACTTAAATTAATAACAATTTCAGCTAGGTTTCCAACAAGAATAAATGAAAATTACTTCAAAATTCTGTAGGTTGAGTAATATAATGAAGAGAAAATAAGTGAGTGCTCAATAATATGAAAAAACATGAGAATGAACATGTTACCTTTGGCCTAAAAAAAGGATTATTGCCAATAATGATGTAGATTATGTCATTCTATTTTATGGAAGAACATGCAATAGCAAGATGTACTTAGATTTTTTTTAGAGCAAATATGAGATTAGTTCAAGGGATTAAGCTAATTAATGATAATAAAGTATGTTTAAAAAATATATATATATATATATATATATATATATATATATATAAAGAGTTTAATCTAAGAGCTAGAATTCTAACCTTGTGTCAAGACCTACGGGCCAAGGGACAATCTCAGGTAGACAATTTCTATGAGGCGTAGGCCTCCCAAAAGGTAACCTAGCCGTGCAAGATTTTCTTTGGCCGGACGAAGATTGGCCCTCGAGTGCAAAGGCTGAAGGGAGCTTGACTGCAAGAGCCACCTGTCGAGCAGGGACGAAAGTTAGCCTTAGTGATCCAATGGTGCCGAGTGGAAGAGCCGTCGCTCAATGGATAAAAGTTACTTTAGGGATAACAGGTTGATCTTCCCCAAGAGCTCACATCGACGGGAAGGTTTGGCACCTCGACGAAAAAAAAAAAAAAAAAAAGCATTTTTCACCCACAAACAATAATTTATAACACCATTGCACTAACTTTGTTATATCGATAATACTTAAATATAATATATTTTAAAATATAAAAATATTTATGATATGCACAAAAAAACAATGTGTCACAATTGATTTGCGATCAAATAGAAGAAAGGGTTTAACCACATTCTAAGTGGCCCAATGGCAATGCACATAAAAATATGTTCAAAATTTTAAATTATAAAAATGTTTTGACTTTTGAGTTACAAAAATGCGGTTCATGGGGAAAAGCTGAAAAGTCGCTTCTTGATTAAAGCGACTTCATCATACCTGAAATCCGGTTGAGACGGAGAAGAAAATATCTTAGATATTCAAATTCTGGTGATGAAAATAACTGCCATTTCCAGGTATTCTTTTTCCCTTTTCTGCAATTTATTCTCGTGAATTTGTTAATAATTTTCGAAACTCGCTTTCAATCTCTTGAAACCCATGATCGTTTTCTGTAGTTAGTTCTCAGATTCTTGGAATTCTTTCGTAATGGGAATTTAAGTGCTGGAATTCATGATATTGAGTCCTGTGAACTCGCTTAATCACGTTGTGTTCTTCGTAATGAAGTGCTGAAGTTTACGAATTTTCTTAATTTATTCAGAGCTACTCGATTTTTCTGTGATAGTTTTCCGTCTTCTGAAGCTGATTAAATTTTCTAAATTAGCTGCTGAAATTTATGAAATTTTGCTGGAATATTCTCTTTTTTTTTTTTTTTTAGGATGTGCTGCACGTTATTGAAACTTGAAAGTATGCTGTTGAATTCGCTGTGGAATTACTACTTGTGTTTTGAATTGATGCAAACTAAGTTGTAGACATTGTTGTCTCCAATGTTCTTTAACTAAAATTGCAAAAACCAACAGAGTGATCCTCTTTTTTATTCACAACTATTTCTATTTTGTTTATATATATAATGGCTAGTTTTCTTGATATATCTGTATATTGAAAGGCACACATTCTTTTTTCACTGGCTTTCACTGAGCTGGTGTTACTGTAATTTTGCCGGTTATATATGCTGAGCTAATTCATGTTAGGAAACTAGAGCTAGTTTCTGTTCTGAAGTTCATCACCATATCTTTAGTTGTTTTTAGTGCTATGAAGAAATATCATGGTTAATAATGCATAAAAGAAGTCTATTTCCATTTGCATTGCCTATTTAGAACAGTAATAAGTGTTGTGTTTCTCTATGACTGGCATTGAGTACAGTCCGGTAGTTTCTGAACGATGAGAAGTAGTATTACATAATAGTGTGATTGTTTGGGGTTTGCAGGAATTCCCTTGTAACAGCACTTGGACAGAAGTTATCATACTCCTTTTGCTCTCTTCATGGAGCTATTTTAAGTTCTGTTTTTAACCCACTGAAATAGTGGTGGTTTTGGAAGAACCATATGGCAATTGTAGTAGCATCTTCTAATCTCTTACACTTCCTCCCAGCCTCATCCGACCCACCGTATGAACAACTCCAGAGTCATCCATCTCTTGCCCTCCTCTCCAAATGCAAAAGTATAAGAAACTTTAAGCAAATCCACTCCCAATTCATCAAATTCGGCCTCCACAACACCCAGTTTGCACTAAGTAAACTCATCGAGTTTTGTGCTGTTAGCCCTTATGGTAACCTTTCTTATGCAATGTCGATCTTCAACTCCATTCATGATCCCAATCATGTCATATACAATATGATGATTCGTGGATCTTCTTTAAGCTCTTCTCCGCGTTTAGCTCTGGATTATTATATAAACATGTTGATCTTTGGTCTTCAACCAAATTCTTACACTTTTCCTTTTCTCCTTAAATCCTGTACAAAGCTCCTAACAGCACATACAGGGAAACAAATTCATGGCCAGGTATTTAAGTTTGGGCTTGAAGATGATGCATATGTACATACTTCGCTTATTAACATGTATGCTCAGCATGGGAATTTAGATGATGCCAGAAACGTGTTTGACAAAGTACTTTTAGAGATTCCGTTTCTTTTACAGCATTAATCACAGGGTACATCTCGAGAGGCTATGTCGATAAAGCACGTGAGTTGTTCGATGCTATTCCCATTAGAGATGTTGTTTCGTGGAATGCCATGATATCAGGATATGCTCAAATTGGTCAGTTTGATGATGCTTTGAGTTTGTTTCAGGAAATGAGGAAAGCTAAAGTTTCTCCTGATGCGAGCACATTGTTAAGCGTTCTTTCTGCATGTGCTCATTTGGGCGCAGTTGAAACTGGAACTTGGGTTCAATCTTGGATTGAAGAACATGGGCATGGTTCAAATGTTCGGCTTGTTAATGCAATGGTTGATATGTATGCAAAGTGCGGCGATCTTAACATGGCAAGGAGTTTGTTTAATAGCATACGAGAAAAAGATCTTGTCTCATGGAATGTTATGATTGGTGGTTATACACATATGAACGAGTATAAAGATGCCCTCGAAATTTTTCGTCTGATGCAGCTGAATGATGTAGAGCCTAACGATGTAACTTTCTTAAATGTTATTCCAGCATGTGCACATTTGGGCGCCCTTGATCTTGGTAAATGGATGCATATGTACATTGAAAAGCATTATCAGGACTTCCCCAATGAGATGCTTTGGACAAGCCTCATTAATATGTATGCCAAATGTGGGAATATCGAAGCTGCCAAACAGATATTTCACAGTTTGCAAACTAAAAGTTTAGGTTCCTGGAATGTCATGATATCAGGGTTAGCCATGCATGGAGATGCACATAGAGCTATTGAGCTTTTTTCAGAAATGACTAAAGAAGGATTCCAACCGGATGATATTACATTCGTTTGGTGTTTTATCAGCTTGTTGCCACGCAGGTTTGGTGGATCTTGGGCACGAATGTTTTAATTCTATGATCCGGGATTTTAACATTTCTCCACAGTTGCAACACTATGGATGCATGGTCGATCTTTTAGCGAGATCAGGATTGTTTGACGAAGCAGTGGCATTGGTCGAAAGAATGGGGGTGGAACCAGATGGAGCTATATGGGGTTCCATTCTTGGGGCTTGTAGAATTCATAAAAATCTTGAGTTGGGAGAATATGCTGCCAGGAAACTGTTTGAACTGGAACCAGATAATCCCGGTGCTTTCGTGCTTTTGTCAAACATATACGCAGGAGCAGGCAAATGGGATGAGGTTGCAAAAATAAGAACGCTTCTAAACGACAAGGGAATGAAGAAAGTCCCCGGTTCCACCTCCATCGAGGTGGACAGCATTGTACATGAGTTTCTTGTCAGCGACCGGACACATCCCAAGAGCAACGAAATATATGAGATGCTGGAAGAAGTTGACAGGCTTCTGGAAATGGCTGGACATGTACCGGATACATCTGAGGTGTACTATGATGTGGATGAAGAGTGGAAAGAAGGCGTCCTGTGTCAGCACAGCGAGAAGTTGGCAATTGCTTTCGGTTTAATCAGCACAAAGCCAGGAACAACCTTAAGGATCGTTAAAAATCTTAGAGTTTGTGGGAACTGCCATTCTGCTACGAAGATAATATCAAAGATATTCAAGAGGGAGATCATCGCCAGAGATCGCAGCCGTTTTCACCATTTTAAGGATGGCAATTGTTCTTGCATGGACTATTGGTAAAAGGTTGTAGATGAGAAAGCAACATAGTCGCAATGTTGTAGTTTTTATTAACCATTTTGGAGGAATATTTTCAATTTGAACTCTCTTATTGTAATTAATTATTTTTTAAAGGGTAAATTACAACGAATTTTCTTGAAATTTGCCATAATTACATATGTTCTCTCGTTGTTGGAACAAATTACAAATACTCTTATGGAATTAACTGCCGTATAACAAATATTCCTTACAATGGGTTGTCACGATAGGGAATTAGGTGGCCGTTGATTAATTCTAAGAAAGTATTTTAATTTTTCTAACAATTAGTAGGTATTTATAATTATGGCAAACTTCATAAGAGCCCGTATAATGTACCCTATTTAATATCATAATTAATGTTATGAATGGTGTAAATAAATTTTGGAAATGTAAATAATTTTGGAAGAGTATGGTTAAACTCTTTTGTTGTAATTAATTAATTTTTATATATTAATTAATATATTGAATATTATAATAGTCATTATCTTTAAAAATTAAATAAAAAGTTAAATTACAACAACCCTAAAAGTTTGCGTCATTGTCAATACTTCCTCGTTATTTGAAAAATTACAAATATCCTTTTGATGTTTGACGAAATTACATAATTTGGATGAAGTTATCAACTTTAGTCTTGCTGTATTTTTTTTAAAAGAAGTATATATAAAAAATCAGATGAGGTGAATGGAAAAATTTTGTAAAATTGTAAAAGATTATCCACTTAGTCCATAATTTTTTAAAATAAATAAAATTATAATTTATAGTCGACAAGGATATCTTGGTCAATTCACTAATGGAGATTAACGGATAGGGATACTTGTTAGTCGACCGTTAAAATCAGGAATATTGATAATTTCTAACAATAATATATTTATAATTATTAAATCTCAAGAAAACTCGTTATAATTCATCCAAAAAGATTTGTTAAATTGATGTTTATACATGAAAAGCATGACGTTTTGAAAAATGAATATTTAATTAACATTAGATGATTATATAAATAATAAAAATAGAATTAATAAGCAAGTTACATGAATAGCACTAAATATAAAGTATGATTCTTATATTTTGTGAAAGAAGATTCGAGAAGAAGCTATGAATCATCACAAATAATAATAATAATAATAATAATAATAATAATAATAATAATAATAATAAAAGTTGGCCAAATATAAGACATTGACTATGTTGAAAGCAAATTATAAAAGAAATTTGGACAAGTGTTAGGCCAAGACAATATAGGCGGCACTAACACAATCCTTTAAAGTTAGCCTAACCCTCCAAATCTTCTTTCTTTCTTTTCTTTTTTTTTTATTATAAAACAATAATTATAATTATATTAATATTTTAATAAATCGAGTGATATATCAATATTCGATAAATATTATAATAAGATCATATAAAGTAATATGTTACTCACACGTCTGGTAAAATTCAAATTCATGACCTCGAACTAATTTATGAAAACACAATCCATCTTTTCTTTTTAAGTTTTATTCCATTATGTATTTTTATTTTTGGCAGTATAAATATTATCATCATCATTATGATTATTCGTTAGAAAAGAAGGTGACGAAAGCAAAGTGAATTTTGATTTGAGGCGCAGACAATATATATTTTTCTTGAAGTGATAATCCCCCTACTATAACGTGCTGACGGGTTGATATGCCATTTCAGTTCTAAGATACAACAAGTTCTTGAAGTCTGCGAATAACAATTTCGAAAACTTTCCTCAAGAACAAACAGAAATAAATTTACGTGAATACAGAATTCAAGATATGATATCTGTCGTTTGACATTTAGTATTTAGGCACTTTGAATATTTTTTTCGAATCATTGGAATGTTTAAATGCAGATTGGGTTCATAACCATTGTAATATTTTTTGCAAAAAATTGCATAACTTTTCCAACTATTGGAATAATTTAAATTATGCAGAAAAACTACATACCTTTTCTAAAGAAATGTTACAATCAAATTTCTTCAATTTTTTCTTTTTGGAAATTCAAAATTTATTTTCTACAAATTAATTTTAAAATAAATAAATGGTTATTTATTTTGCTTCAAGCGCGAACACTTAAGGAAATACATCCAATTATAAATTATTTTAAATTTATTTATGGGTTAAATACATTTTGCACCCCTAAACTATACCACTCTCATCAATAAACCCCCCCCCCCCCCCCCGCCCCCCTCCCAAAAAAAAATTAAAGAAATCTTCAATTTCCCCCCTATCATTTTGATAATCCTTTAAATTAAATAAAAATAGACAAAAATACCCTTGACTATTAATAATATGATATATTCACTTAATGCTCTCTATAGTTAAATATATCAATCAATTTGACTTCAATTTTTGCTCATTAATGATGTTAATAAATTAATATTAGATTAATCACAAACTTGTAAGGTCGATGTTAGTACTTTTAAATTAAAAGAAATTTATAAACTTGTGATTGTGCAATACACAAATATAATTTTAATGACTAAAAATATTACAAGTGGTCATCGATGTACTGAAAATTTTGGTTCTAACAACTCATAATTACAGGATAAAAAATAAAATATATTACAGTGTGAATAGGACCAAATTGCCAATACATGACTAAATTTGCCAAAAAAAAGGACCAAATACGAGATGTTCAAACTAAATTTGTCAAAAAAATGACTGAATGTGTAAATAGAATAAGTTATAGGACTAAAAATACTAATAATCTAAAGTTACAGGACCAAAAACATAATTTTGCCTAATTTTTATTGTTGAACTAGTGAACAATTCATCAAAGCAACACATAATTTCGTGTGAAATTTCCTAATAATGTTATCTCAAAAGTGAATGTCGTGCACGTCTTTAATTAAAAATGGTTGCACTTAATTAGCTACACATAATTTGAAGTAGAAATAAATAAATATATAAATATTGTATTATGTTTCACACATTTTCTATGACAACTAAATTTTAGGACTGCACAAACTAACATACTTAATCATACAAATAATGCCTTATTCCTACTTTAGATTGAAACTTCTATGTATAGGATTTCCTAATAAATATTATATTCATAAAAAAAAAAAGAGATAAATAATTTAATTTAAACAAAAATATAAAAAGTTAAAAATGATGTGAGTTTTTCTAGTAGTGTTCTAAGAAAGTCGGGATTATATATATATAAAAATACATATAAACGATCCAAAATTTAATAGGATCTAAGAATTAGTTAAAAAAATTATGATAATTGATCAGCAAGAAAGTCTGTTGATCAGGTCATGAGTTAGTCCAAGCGTATTACGCTCATAAAGATCGATAAGAGCAATGTTGGATATGCTTCGATTACTACGTTCCGACACTTAATCAGTGAGGCTCGTGTGAGGTAAAGGAATATGTCTGTTATTTCGGAGCTATGAATTTATAGAATGACTGAATTGTAATTTAATATAGTCCGTTGGTCCAAGTAAGATCAAACAATCATAAAGACAAAATACATCAACAAATATTTCGAACCGAATCGATCTAATCGCAAATATTTCGCCATTTTAATTATACTTAAGGTCATTTCAATCATTTTAAATAGTTTGAATGCAGTCCCACATCAAGTATAAATACTCAATCTATGGTAATATATATATATATATATATTATATATATATATATTAAAAGAGATTTGACAAGTCTTCTTACATCTTAGTACATGGACAACATAACATTGTTGGGCCATTGGTTGTCATGGGGTTTAGGCACCAAAGATTGTACTAAGCTATAATTGCAAATGGTCCTAGGTTTTTATTCTCATGCCACATAAAATGTCTACGGTCAAATATATAATTGAAACAAAATTTAATTTTCCATATCAAAATTTCAAATTATAACTAAACTCCAATCTTGTAATCTACCTATATTATTTAGGGTAAATTATAATCATTTTTTCTAAAGATTTGATATAATTATAAAAATTTTGTTGCTTGAAAAAAATTACAAAATACCCCTGTAATTTTGGCATTCGTATAAGAACAAGTCTATTCCATTAGGTTTTTATTCAATTTTTATGATATATCGACTAAAGTTCTCTTTTGGACTATGAATTATAATTTTATATATTTAAAAATAAAATAAATATTTCTATGGACTAATATGCTCTATGGATTATTTACTTTTACCCACCTTCAACTTTTTTTATATTTTCCAAATGTTGTTTTTTCTATTTATATATATAAAAAAAATCTGTCATGGTAAAATAGTAATTTTCACCACATTATTTATGGATTATATGATTTTTTTTTTTTAATTTGAGGTGGATATTTATTTTTTTTAAAATAATAAATACTTATTCATAATTATATCAAGTTTCAATAAGGTAGTTGTAATTTATATTACTATTTAGTAAGTATAACGGGGTTAGAGTGACTACGTGGAATCATTGTATCAATTAAATTACCCTCAAACATATTTTTCTTACGCAAAATAATAATCTCTTTAAATTTATTATTTTAATAATATTTCATTCATCGATATTAATATATATACCTTTATATTAAGATAGAGCACATAATTGGTGTCTCTCTCTTTTTGGTCTGTCATTTTTAATTTTTTTAATTATTTCAATTTTTTTCTTTTCTCAACCTCCAACTCTCTTTCCGTCTTCTCCCATTATACATTCAATAACTTTCCACGATCTTTATTGTTTTATTATTATATTTATTTTATTCAATCAACATGTTCTCTTTCACACAATTAAATAATTATAATAAAAATTTAAATTATCCGCGCGTATTGAGTATGGCGGATGCCTAGTTATAATTGATTAAATGTCTCAAATTGAGTGTTTCCAGCATGAACCACATGAAAAGAAAAGGTCACATAAAACTTCATATGTACATTTTTTATGCCCCTAAAATTGCATATTTTAGTTAATATAATTCCATTTTTGCCCCCAAAAACATATGCTTCTGAAATAATCTCTTTTTTTTTTTTTTTTTTGTTCGAGTCGTAATACTGACATCCTAAGTTTTAGAACTCAATCGTTTTGTGTCTGAATTGTGCAGATGTGGAAATTAAATTATTTAAAGAATAATTTTTTGTACATCTTTATTGCTTCCCTCATCAAAGAAAATGAAGGTGAATTGTTTTTAAAGTTATTTTCCATTTTAGAAGAAGAGAAATACCTCTTATTGTCAAATTAATTTATGCCCCCACAAGAAGATTACATTTCCATCCATGCCACCCACATGGATTACTCATCGCACAGTTTTCCAACTCCCAAGAAATTATGAAGATAAGATTCACCTAATTTCGCTCTTACAAATTTGAAAATGAGAATTACCAAAAAAGATAAATCTTCCTTTTTTGACTTTCACCACTATCACATTTCTTTATTTCCACATATAAAATGCCCCCACACACACACAAACAACACACACACATCGAGCAACATAATTTTTTTTTTTCTTACATAATAATATTTATTGCAAATTGTTGTTTTCTCTTCTTGTTCTTCTGCTTTTCTCTCTTTCTTTACCTTTTTCTTGAAGAATCAAGATTTTCTTCGATTTGTTGATCTACTTTTGTCTTAAAACGAGTGGGTTGTTGATCTCAAATCTTGGGCTAATTGGGGTGTCGATAAGTTCCTTATGGCTGAAAATCTCTCAGATAAAACTTCAAAGATTGGATTTTTATGAGATGGGCTGCTTTGAAAAGCTGGGGGAACACTGTTGATGCTCTAAGTTTGTGTGCATGGAATTATATATATAGATATAAGGAGAGAATTTTGAGGTGGGTTCAGTGTCTTGAGCTGATATGGGTGGGTGTTTCCCCTGTTTTGGATCATCAAAGAAGGAAGGAAATAGTAATAACAGTAATAATGGAGTGAAAGAAGTGGCAAAAAAGGAGTCTTTCAAAGAAGGTTCAGCTGCTCACTCTAATAGCCATGTGAATAGAGTGAATTCAGGTGCATTATTTTAAAATTAGTTTGTTTAATTTAGTTTTGGGGATTGATAATGTGGCTGAGTTTCTTGAATTTTGAGTTGTTATGCTTGGTGTCTTTATTTTCTTGTGATGGCATGATAGGGAGATCTATTGTTTTATTGATCTGTGCTTTTTGCTGTAAATTTGATGGTTTGATGAATTTGGTGGAGATTTTTTGTTTTCTGAAATAAACAAAAAAAAGGGGGGGGGAGGGGGGGGGGGTTCAGTTGTTTTTTTTATTGTTATTTTGCTGTAGTTTAACAATCCAGCAACTCATTTTGTGTGTTTTTTTTCCAAGTTTTATCTTTTAGTGTGTAAATCTGCATTCAATTAGAGGTTCCTGTGATGTGTTATCATTTTGCTGGTTTTGAACTGAATCCAGATTCCTTGAACATCATGGAAAAGAATACATAAAATTCCTGCGGTCTATTAAAAGTAATTCCGGAGAAATGTGATTTCTCATCATCTATAAGAGAGGTGGAAAAGCAGTGCAGATGACTTATAAGTAGTTGGAAACTGAAATGCCAATGGATTTGGGATGCATCTATTTAGCAATGGCAAGTAGGCGAACTAGCGGATTGCAGATATTGGAATATAAATTCCACCGAGATTTCAAATTACTTTTAAAGTTGTTACAGGTGGATCAAGGATTTAAAGTCAGAAAACAGTGCAAAAAGTGTTAAAACTTTCATAGGTTATATTAACTCTTGATTTTTAGAACTTCCAAGTCACTCAACCTTCTTAAGTATCCTGTATTCTTATGCTTATGCTTTTACCTAATCTGTTCTAGATAAATCAAGAGCTCGGAATAGTGGTGATTCTAAGAAGGAACCAGGAATTCCAAAAGAGCCAACAGCCCATATTGCTGCACAAACATTTACATTCCGTGAGCTTGCTGCAGCAACGAAGAACTTTAGACCAGAGTGCTTGCTTGGCGAAGGTGGGTTTGGACGAGTTTATAAAGGCCGACTGGAGAGCACAGGACAGGTGTGTTTATATTCATTATAAATGGAATCATCAAATTTAGATTAATGCCGTTGTCCAATGTGTTTCCATTGTTATCTGAACAAGAAGAAAGTATGATAATATGGCATGATTTATGTTTAAACAAAATGAATGTGCCTTGGGATTTGAATTTAATATGCGGGAAACATATTGTAACTTGTAGATTGGTAAATGTCTACTTGTCAGGTGGTTGCAGTTAAACAACTTGACCGAAATGGCCTGCAAGGGAATAGAGAATTTTTAGTCGAGGTTCTCATGCTTAGCCTGTTGCATCATTCGTCAACTTGATAGGATATTGCGCTGATGGGGACCAACGTCTTCTTGTTTATGAGTACATGCCGTTGGGATCTCTAGAAGATCATTTACATGGTTAGTCATGCAGTTAAAATACCCATCTGTATTTTCTTCTGCAGAATTCTTGTATTCTTATTGAATTTAATATGGCCTATAAACTAAATAAATTAGCATCACAATACTACTAGTTGATGGGAATTGTTGGAGAAAATATTAAATCAGTTAGAGTTTGGATTATTAGATTTGTTTGTGAGTATTGTTATGTTTCAGACACGCCAACGATGGCAAGATATTGTTAGTGTAAACTAAGAGAAACCCTGGTTCAGTAATAATATTGCAACGTAAATTATTCTACATTTATAGCATTTGGCACATTTTTTACATTTTCTTGGGAGTTGTCTATCATTGCTTTGTCCTAGGCTGTGTTTTGTATTCTAGTATCATGCACGCTTCATTCATGTCTATAGGATGTAGACCTAAATATTGAACAAAAATGATACTAGAGAACTTTAACATTGGTTGTAGGAGAAAATATTTCTCTCTCTTAAGGTAGTTAAGTTGCGGTTGTTTGGCATCGCATCTCATCTCATCTCAACAAGAAAAAAAGAGATGGGATGAGCTTAGATGCGGCAGAAATAATTTTTTAAAATTTACATGAATGTGAGATAAAAGGGTAATGATGATAACTGATATGATGTGTAAATGATATTAGGTAAGAGATAAAATGTAATGACTAAAGTTGATGTGATATGTTACTTTAAGGAATGAAATGTGTTTGGGATATGTTTTAGAAAAATCTGACCAACAAACATGTAGCTATATAATATAAAAGAAATATTTCATAAGTTGATATCGAGATGGAAAATTGTTGTATAAGCAAACCCCTCCTTTACATTTTCTCGTCCTCGTCCTTGCAAGTTGCTATTAAATCAATTTTAGTTCCTCCGTCATATTTCCATTGAACAGAACGAGTTATGATCAGTCGAAGTTTGCTTAATCCTCACGAGCACTCTACAAATCAGAATTTTGGTGGCTCAAGTTCGAAATTCTTATTGTTTGTCCCAAATCTGAAGGTTTTACGACTTTCTCTTTTTGTGCATGTTGCAACTGTATTCATGGTTAACAGACACTGTGGCTTGGATGTGTAGGAAAATAGAAACTCTCAGGGACTAATCTTGATGAGCATTGAATCAAATGAACTGAAATTGAAATAGCGGCCAAGATGCCAAACTAAAAATGTAATTATCCCTTTATTTCTTGTATTATGGGAAGATCAAGTGGAGAAAGATAAGAACATTTAGATGTTACAAAGATTACAAATTCTACATCATGTCTTTCTGGTGTAATTACAGTTTTATCTTCTAGAAACAGTAGAGGTCTTATGATAATGCGGATCATGTATTAATGCAAACATATAGTCTAGTTTTCTTGAACTGTAAATAGTTGTGAACATTCAGAGTTATTTGAAAAGGGACGTGCACAGCAATAGTTGGCGTGAGCACTACTTTACCTAGGAGCCCTCTCTGGATACGGGACCGACTTCTTAGTCGGTATATAGATTTCAAGTTAGTGTTTTGAGATTGAATGCTATATGAAGCTAGGAAATATTTCTGGACGGAAACTCCATCCATTGAGATTTGAAAGAGAAATGGGCACAATGGAAGTCTGTAGATATATGGAGAAACTTTAACAAAATATCGAGGTGGCTCAATTTGAGGAACTACTTGTGAAGAATCAATTGCGTCAATTGCATGTATCTATTAGGTCATTCTGGCATGATAATATGCAGCTAGCTTGCCTGGGCTTGGTTATAACTAACAGTAACTTCCTGATAAACAATTTTAGTTTTGAGAAGATAAATCGAGACCTGCAGATTTGAAGGATATTAGAAGCATGCAATATTCATCTTGAGATGATGTGTTGCATTTGATGGGGCGTTGGAGGGAATGTTTGTGTCCGATGGGCTTGCAGGCCACGGCCAAGGCAATAGGTGAATGTATATCTAGTGATCCTGAATTTTGGAAATAAGGTAACGATGATGCCACATGCCTGTGGGAGGCTACTGCAGCATTTCACATGGATTGATACCGAGATATGACCCCGTTTACCGGTGCACTTCCACAAGAGACTTGCTTGTGGGCTCCCACAGTGGCTCCATCAATAATGGCCTGAATCTTAAAAACTTGGCCCCGTAGTAGGAAATGCTTTTATATGAAATACATGGTCGGCTTGAAGCATGAATTATGCGAAGACGCCTAGTGCCTCAAAAAGGGTGTAGGGTCACTTGGGGAGGACGATTGAATCAAAGCTTTGTATGGCTTGAGCGAGCCTTCCATTTGTACTTAAACTCTTTAAAAAGGCCATTTAATCTCCAACTTTTCTGTTTGGTCCTGATTACTCAATCAACTATTTCACTGCCCTGTTTGTTTATACATTTGGTTTGTTAACTATTGAACTAAACATGGCTTATCCGCGTCCAACTTTTATTACGAGAGATGTTTATTTCAAAGAAACTGGATTTTTGACACATAAATTGTAGTACCCTTTCTTATATCTTCCAAATTGGTTACTTATGTGATGTCTATATGCAGATCTTCCACCCGATAGAAAACCTTTGGATTGGAATACAAGGATGAAAATTGCTGCTGGTGCAGCAAAGGGCCTAGAATATTTGCATGACAAAGCGAATCCACCAGTCATATACAGAGATTTGAAATCTTCCAACATCCTTCTTGATGAGGGATATTTCCCTAAATTGTCGGATTTTGGACTCGCAAAACTGGGTCCCGTTGGCGATAAAACTCATGTCTCGACTAGGGTGATGGGGACATATGGTTATTGTGCTCCCGAATATGCCATGACCGGTCAACTTACGTTGAAATCTGATGTCTACAGTTTCGGAGTTGTCTTCCTTGAACTCATCACTGGTCGGAAAGCTATTGACAATGCTCGTGGTGCAGGGGAGCATAACCTCGTTGCATGGGTATGACGTGCTCGCTTTCTTTGCTACATTTGTTTCTTTTCTATGGTATACATGAGTATGGTTGATGGATGTGCAATATCAACTGATATCTTCTGTCTGCTTTAATTGACTTAGCAAGGCCTCTTTTCAAGGACCGGAGAAAGTTTCCAAAAATGGCTGATCCTCTACTACAAGGCCAGACCCGATGCGTGGACTCTATCAAGCACTAGCAGTGGCTGCCATGTGTTTGCAAGAACAAGCTGCCACAAGACCTCTGATTGGGGATGTCGTGACGGCTTTGACCTATTTGCATCCCAAACGTATGATCCTAACTCACCTTCTGCGCAGAGTAACAAAATCGGTCCATCTACTCCGAGGCATAGGGATGACCGACGGAATCCATCTGATGGAATGGAGGGCCTAGATGACTCTGGACGTGGAGCCCGCCATGGTTCCCCTTCCACTTTCAAGAATTCGCCCGATTCCAGGAAGAGAGATTCTGGCTTTGTAAGTGGTGCAGATTTGCGAAGGATTGAAACTGGTGGTGCCTCCGGGCGGAGATGGGGTATGGATGAGTCTGATCGTCCTGATTCTCAAAAAGACAGCCCTGTCATTGCAGGTAGAGGTAGAGAAACTCCAAGGAACCGGGACCTAGACCGAGAACGTGCAGTTGCTGAGGCAAAGGTGTGGGGCGAGAATTGGAGGGAGAGGAAGCGCGGAAACGCCATTGGCAGCTTCGATGGTTCAAACGAATGATTCTCAGCATATTGTCCTTTCTGATAACAGCCGCTTAATCATCTTGCAAGGAAAGTCATGGAGAGTTAGATGCATCATTTGTAGCAGGTTTCAAAGTTCGAACCAGGGAAAAGACAAAAGCCTGGACATCATCCCGATGCCATTCCTGTAATTCAGCATGGGCTGAATGTCTCTCAGTTAAGCGATTATGGAAGGGGGGATGGGTTTTAGAGGATGCCATTCTGGTGGTATCTGTATTACAGATGTTATTCGCAAGATGTTACTCTATGTATGTAGGATTGTCGTAATAGGGAAGGAAGAGAGGCTGAGAAGAATGTCTGAATTTTGGCCTTGTGGGTTTGGTTTGGGTGTCCAAAGTCCCTTTAGTACATCTTCTTGTAGTTATATAGTGCCCAATTTGTATGGATATTTTTCATTCAGCCCTTTGTTCAGCTATAGAAAGGAATTGATGCAAACGGGTCCACTGTGAATTGACCTTCGTGTCCCCACCCTGCCCTACTCCTGCATACTCATTCTTTATGGGGATTGAACCACCCTGTTGGCCTTGTAGCTTGAGAACCAGGCGTGACGTCATGGTTTCAAGTGCAAAAATGCCAGTGTCAACTATGGCTCGTATATTTTTTATTATTAGGTTGGATAAGCTTCCGAATACAATTTTGTAAGGTGCTATTTTGTACAGTAAGGCTCCAATTTTTATCCCCAAACAATTTGTAAGGTGCTTATTTTGTAAAGTAAGGCTCCAATTTTTATCCCCAAATCGTGTAAAATCACTATTCCTCTTGAATAATTTAATTCTGCGCCGAAGACAGTCCAAGTAAATGGGGCCTATATTTAGTATTAATCTGCTCAAAGGTCACTTGTTAAGGAGGTCCTATATTCAGAACAGTGTACACTGTTCCAATTGAAGCCATTTGGCTTAAGGCAAAATAACCCCAAATGATCCAACCATAATATGACTAGAATCATTGTCTCATCTTTCATTGCCAAATACGCCCGACGTCATCTTCTTCCCTCCCTAAAACCCACATCTCTAGTTTAGTCCTATATGCAAATTACTGCAGTAAACCCAATTTTATAAATGATTATGCATAACAACAGACCGAGCTCACATAGTCATCCATCAATAATTGCCTTCGCTTCTTCAGAGTGTTAGGAGGGCTAGCTGCAGCATGTCTAGCAGCAGCACGCTTGGATGGGGTCATATTCTGTTGGGAACAAAGAAGTGAAAGGCAACACTCAGAGGAGAATATTACTATCAGTCATACATTTGGTAAAGACGTGAAATCATGCAAGAAACAGTTCCCAGCGAGACTAAAACGGATTAAAAGCTTACAATCCAGACGTTACACACAAGTTAAGCTGTGGTCTTTTCCCCTCTAAACAAAACAAGATTTTAAGTGAGAAACAGATGATCAGCGTACCTTAGCTAGTTTTTTCTCTTTACGGGCCTGCCTCTCCCGCTCATCATATTCTTGGTTTTCCCTCTCCACCAACCGGATAAGTGTATCACATCTTCTTGCAAGTTCTTGAGTGGTACGGGACTTCACAAACCAATCAAACCGAAACAATGGCGAAGTACGAAATGCTGCCTTCAGCTCATCCCAGTTTCCATACCCAAGCTTGTGAACCATACATATCTAAGAAAGAATCATAATCAGCATGACAATTCTTGCACAATAAGAGAACAGAATCAAAACATAATTTAAAAATTGGTAAAATACTTATAAGTCTAACCATGAAACGATCACATTCTTCATTGTACAACTTCCCTTTGTTCTGGCCGTACTGGATCTTTAATTCCAGCCATGGGTTCTTGTACCGGTCCAAATTCTTCCCAATAGCTTTCATGATTTCATCTTTCCGTGAAATTCTAGCCTCCCCTCTTTCGATGTTTTTAATTATCCTGTCATAATCTGGAATATCATAATAGAAATTAGTATCATGCTTAAAATGCAGTAAAAGGCCTGCCTTAAGAAATTGTCAGATAATAACTAAAATTTATATTCTCAGAAGAACATGGGAGGACACTTGGAGCATTGATCTTATAAATACATACAAATTTTTGTAATTTCAAGAAAAGGTCTATATCCATGTAACGTTATGAAACAAATAATAGATTACTTAACCACACTTCTTAAAACATTTCATCCGCCTTTTCCCCATAAAAATTTTCTCCAATTAACAAAAATATGGCATTCTCCACGTCTAGTGGCAAAGACAATTAGAAGTGATAGATCTGTCAAAATTGTAAGCATCAACTTGAAATTAACTACTTATTGCTTACCATTCAATTCTTTATATCTTTCCTTGAAAACTTGTGCATATCTTTCGACCTCTTCCTCTGATTTTTCTTCCATTTCAGAAGCAATACTCTGGATATCATTTCGGCCATACTTTTCGCAGGCCCTGATGAAAGTGTTGAAGTCTCGTCTACTCCATGTTGAAAATCCCTACTAATAAACAACTATCAGGTGAAGCTGCACTGAAGTTTGGAATCAATGCAGAAGATCACAGAAACATACTTCTTCCAGCAGTCTCTCCTTCTCTTCCTGCTCCTCAGCGGTTAAAGGGTCTCCTCCATCTGATAGACAACAGTATATTAAGAGCATGGCCCAGTGAAAAAGGGACAGACTATCGAAACTGCTCCTAATAAAAGAAAAATACCTTCAGGTTCATCCACCTCAATTGTGTCTTTCACTTGATTCTTCTGATGTGCCTGATGAGCCATAAGGAAGAAAAAATAAGCCAGGTATTGCAAACAGACACATAAAAGGAAATCGTACGAGTATCCCAAACACCCACCATAAGGTAGCGCACTTCTTTTTCGTACAACTCACTAAGACGCTGTGTGTTGAAAAAATGGAAATCGTGCCTTGTCAAGAATCACAGGTGTTAAGAAGTAGAAGAAAACCATAGATATTAACAGAGAAATTCAGACGAACTAAAAATTCTTACAACTGTGGCATCCTAGGAATTCGAGGCTCTTTTGGTCTGGCAGGACCACTTTGACGCAGTGTCTGTTTGAAGTATTCCGATTCAGAGTAACTACAAACATTAAAAAGTATGTTATTTAACCGATTAAAATTGAGTACATAATTTAGGCAATTGAAGAAAGACTTACTTGCGCTTCCTTTCTCTTTTTGGAGGTTCAATCCAATTTTCACTGACAATTTTCTTGAAATCAAACTTATTTTCATCCTTTACCAACAAGGAAAGAACAAGAAACATGAGCTGGAAGAAAGAATAGCATGAAAAGTCACAATGGACAGCCATAAGCAAAGTGACCTACCTTTTCATCATCAAAATCATACAAGTCAGCAGCTGCAGAAAGTCAAAGCAGTTACATTAGTCTCACTAACAGAGAACATTCCAGAAGAATGAAAAAAGACATAAGCATCTTATATGGAAACAAGTAGCGAGGAGCATACTTTCATCCATTTTGAATTTGATGGCATCTTCTGTAAATTTTTTCATCTTGGCATCAAGTTCGGCAGTTGCCTCCTCTCCTTGGCAATAATTCTATCTATGTCTTCATCTGTTATTGTACTATCTTTGGAACTGAAAACCATTTCAGCGCCAAATCTCACCATCTGCAGCAGCTCATCCTTATTAACAGCTGCATAACATAAAACAATGAAATTTTAGCAATTATATAACTGTAATATAGTCCACTTGAAGGAACCAATATAGTTATGAGAAAGTCTCACTCTTCTGTTCTGCTAGTCTCCCTTGTTGGATAACCAAAGCATCAAGGGCAAGCTTCTTATAGGCCCTTTCAATAACTTTTTCCTCAATGGTGTACTGTCAAAGATCATTTGAAAAAAGCATGAACACATTAAGCTACTTGTTCTAATTCCATTAACATGAAACCTGACAAACCTCAGTGCAGAACCGGAAAACTTGAACTTCCTTCTTCTGTCCAATTCTATGAGCACGGTCCTGAGCCTGCAAATCAACCTGTGGATTCCTGCAACAAACCAAAGACACCATTTTTTCATGTTCAAGTCAACCCTTGATGCCATCACCAGCAGCAGCCTTACCAATCACTATCATAGAGAATGACAATATCAGCAGTGGCGAGGTTGATACCAAGACCTCCTAGTAGTTGACAAAAGAAAGACAAACTTCTCACTTCCTGGCTTGTTGAAGGCTTCAATGGAAGCATCTCGATCGTCCCCGCCAGTATTTCCATCAATTCGACAATACAGATGTCCACGGAACATCAAGTAATCTTCAAGAATGTCCAGCAGCCTTGTCATCTATTCATACAATCAAAAGAAATTCATCATGGGGAATCGACACCCACCAAAGAAAAAAACGAAAGATAAATTAAGAAGAATTTGACAACAACCAATCAAGAAAATTCAGGCTGGTAAGACCAAAAAACTTCAGAGAAGATGAACAGGAAGTTAACATAACCAACCTGCGAAAATATCAAAAACCCTGGAATCCCGTCTTTGAGCTTTGGAAGCAACTTGTCAAGAAGAACCATCTTGCCTGCAATTCATACCACACCAAAATAAATATGAAGATAATAAAGGGCAACCATAGCAGGAAAAATAATCATCATTTTTCTCCTTCATGTATAAAGAAATAATATACCAGAATTTTCTATGAGATGTTCACCGGTTGTATAAGGTGGGCCAGGCTCAGCACCTTGAAATAAATATGGATGATTACAACATTTTCGCAGCTGCATGGCCACATTAAGAAGGCGTTTGCGTCGTCCTCCACCAGCGTTTACAACCTCAAGATCTTTCTGAAGCAATGCCCTATAGTATTGCTTTTGCATCTGGGACATACCAACTTTAAGTATTGTCTCCTTCTTGGGAGGCAAACCCTTTTCAACATCAGACTTCAACCTTCTGAGAAAGAAGGCCGAAGAACCTAGTTGATCACCAAACAGAAAAGAATAGAACAAAATAAAATAAAATCAATCAGAAAAGAATACTCAAGCAATGAAGCAAAAAATAGGTCTATTAAATCAACCTCTTCTGTGTGTGCTGGCTGATTTAAGATAACACCAACTGATGATTAAACATTTAAGTGCAGCAAAATGCACCCTATACATCTTTGGAAGTTCTGCACACAGTTCTAACATTTTCAAACATGCAGAAAAACTTGTTCTCCGTGCGAAACCATGCACATCTCATCAAACATCATAGATTAATTTTACAAGGAGAAAATGCAGCTACAAGAATCAAAAAACAATTTTATACCTTATGAAGCTGCTGGACAACTTCCTGCTGATTTTCACCCAGATTTGGAACCATTCATCAAAAGTCTCAGCAGAGCTAAATATCTCAGGAAGCAAAAAGTTGAGGAGAGACCAGAGTTCATGAAGATTATTCTGCAAATAAATGCCATGTCATGGAAACAGAAATAATAAACTAACAGATGCAATATTTGAAGACTCCTTAAAAATGACAGCAAATAGACTGAATGTTCAAAATAGCCATCCCATATTCCTTTGAATTCATCATGGTAGAACTATTATTACAGCAAACATCTAGAGAATGTTTCAAGGTAATTTTTCATTCACCACAGCTCGTCATTTGTGTCTGAATGCCTCAAAGAATTCAAGAAAAGTGGAAACACTAAAGCACTAGACAGCTGCTAGTATAGTAAAAAAGATTTACATATTCCCCTCAAGATGAGAAGGTCAAGCAGATTTCTGATATAGCACCACGAAGTGAAGGAAATCATTGGATGGGCAAAAATCAAACTGCAGTTCATAACTTACAAAATTGACAGACATCCTGATTATCCTGTTAACTAATACGAACACAGAGCGAAATCAACAAAAGTCTGATGACCTCCGACACTGCAAATTTTAGAAACAATACCTGAAGTGGTGTTCCGTGATTAGAAGCCTGTAGTTAGTATTATAAAGTCTCATCGTTTTGGACAAAAGAGAATTCTCATTCTTAATTCGATGAGCTTCATCGATAATGATGTAGCGCCAGCTAAATCGACGCAAGGCAGACTTCTCTTTGATGGCCATTTCAAAACTAGTGACACAAACATCAAACTTGCCAGCAACAAGTAATTCCTCACGTATATATCTCTGGAAGATTGAGCATTTATGAGTTAATAAAAGTAGCAATGAAATTAGAAAAGCAATATTGTTACTGCAGGCTTACTCTTTCATCAGGATTTCCAAGAAACTTTATAGCCCGCAAAACAGGACAAACCTTTTGATTTCATTCATCCAATTGCCAAGTGTGGATTTCGGAGTAACAACCATGTGAGGACCTGTGATCCCTCTGAACTCATGCAAGTAACCCAGTAAGGAAATGGTTTGCAAAGTTTTACCAAGCCCCTAATTAAGAACAACAAAAAGCGTCACTGATATTTCTGCAATGAGTAAATGCAAATACTAGTCTCCTTCTATACCATTTCATCAGCAAGTATTCCATTAATCCCGTTCTCATAGATTCGTATTAGCCAGTTTAAGCCAGCAAGCTGGTAATCTCTCATCTTTCCCTGGATACCTGTAAGACAAATGTGCAGAGTAATTGAGCATAAATAAATAAAAGTACTACCAATATAGCAAATTCTAGACTAAACCATATAATATGTTTACTTGCAATAATAATTCAAGGTATTGACACATTTAGTAGACCACAAACAACATGTCTACGACCATGAAATTGTATGTATACCAAACTGTGCCACAAAACTGTCAACCACAATCAGTAAAAAGAAATGACAAAGCAGTTAAAATAGTGAGGACAGACAAAATCATCTTACAAGATGGCTGTGCCACTAGCCTTGTGTTTCCAGTGCCAGAAAGGCCATCTTCTTCCTCTTTGAGATACACTTCATCTTCTTCCTCTTCAGTTTTTTGATGCATGGCGACCCCTGCAAAATACATTTGGAGAATACAAGAGGATTAGATTGAATCTCAAAATACAATTTCTCTTGGTTCACAAGATTATTAATTTAATAGAAGATAAATTTCATGAAGTTCAGAAGATATTAAGTTTAATAATCCACAAATTCCTCTCTGTGAAATTTCCTTTCTATAAATGTAATGATCCTAAGTCTATTTCTACTCCTCATTAACTTGACTATCTCCTTTTCACCTACCCCATTGCCAAAGAACTTTCTATTTTTGTTCTCTATGCATTACTCATTTCAACCACGTCTTGGATCCAGCACAACAACCATTGATATCTGCCTCTCTCAAGAACTAGAATTTTAATCACCATCGATCAGCTTCTCTGAAATTCTCTCCACTAAGAACTGTCTCCTTGCTTGAAACTAGCAATAGAAAATGATAAATGAGAATAGCATAAATTCTTACTGCAATTTACTGCACCACCATTACCCATCTCGACTAGCCTTCTTAACACTCCGCTGCCCACGGTGGTATACAGAAGATAACAGTGAAAAGGGTACCGGAGTGAGTGGTTTGTCCAGTTGGCACTATCAGTTCGGCGGTCGCTAGGGGTGAGTAAGCAAAGAGACACGAGAAGAAGAAATGGGAAAGTGAAGAAGAAGAAAAAGGAAAGAAAGGATTTTTAAGATTAGTTGGCTCCAGAGAGTAATAAAAGCATCCTCAAAATTGGAATACAAGGACAGCCTCACACCAGTCATAAGATACTAGGTGGTGTGTGGGAAACTTGTTGCATATGCATAAATACTTAAACAATAAAACTAATTAATTATTTCTAAATCAAAATTTTAATTGTATTTAATTTTTTCTACCAGAAAAAACTCTTATATATAATAATAAGTCAAGAAAATAAAAATTTGTGAAAGAAGGGATGATACAGGAGTAGGAGGGGGGGGCGGGGGGGGAAGAAACCTAGAGAGAAGTGAGAAAAACGGGAATTGAAGAAATGATGGGAAAAAAATGAAGGAAAGAGAAGAAAAAACTAATTGAATATGTAGTCATTCACGGACCAAAGACACCGAAACATGCTCTTCAAATATAAATTATAAGATATGAGCCAGTTCTTTAGAGAAATTTTACAATGAAATTGAACTCACATGCAACGAAGTGATTGAGCCTGTCCAGCAGCAGTGAACCAAACAATAGAAAGTAAAATCATCTTGATTCATCCTAAAGTGCCAGGTCATTTACAATGGAAAGACTAAAAAATTGATGAACAAGTTAACACACAACTACATCTTTAAATTTCCAATGCTGATGGAGATATAATGACTGAAGCACCATTCAACCTCTTCAAGAATTAGTAACTAAATTTCTGGTGAAGACGAGAGCATCTCCAAAACAATACTTAACTCGATCTTACCACAACAACACAGGCATCTTTGGACTGAAGATTATTGCAAAGGCAAGACAATTCCAGTTGAAGAATCTGAGCCCCATATATGGTAACAGCTCAGAACATCAATTTATATATCATAATAATTAAATACTATGTTGGGCTCGTGTTCAGTTGGTTTCTCTGTTGATTTGGAGATTTTACAGCCAAGGTTCGGCTCCTGGATATGCATTTATTATATTTTTAGCTCATCACATAAAAAGATCCAGATTAAATTAATTGAATTATAGTAGGAAAAAATGAATGTCAAACCCTAGAATATAGACCCTTTTCTATACTCTGTGCTGAGCCCTGATTCTATTTCTCTCTCTATATTTCCATTTTTTATTTTTTTTTCAGCTGTCTTCTTCTTTCTTCCTATCCCTTTTCTTCTTTCTGAGCTCATCCAGCAGCCATTGGCATCACCTAAGTTTTTCCTCCACAATATTCCACTGTCATCTCTCAAAGACTCCCAGCCCATCTCAGCCTCAAAGTACGGCATCAACTACACATTCCATCTTTTATAACTTTGTCTACCTTCAGATTTATTGATAATTAACATCGTGATTTATAAATCTAAATACCCAGGTTACTATAAAAGAGTTTAAGTCACTGGCACGTGCTAAAACTGCCAGCACATGACTTGCGCGTAGAAGCAACTGGGTTGATGGAAAACTTATGTGACTATGCGCAGAACAATGTGTGATGTCATACAAGTCCAGACCACCATTCTGACCATGCCAAAAGAAAAAAAAAGCTCAGCTCCTAAGATGCTATTGCAAAAGACTACACAACAAATCCCCGAAATAACAAGGTGATTATGTGAAAACAAGAAAAAATCAATGCCTTAAAATCTCAAGCTATGCAGCAATACCGGAAAACATGGTAGCACTCACCAGGGAGGCAAAACTCACACACATAAAAACCACTCACCTTCCTTTTGCCTTCTTCTGAGAGGCAGATTGAGCTCCCTGTGCAAAGTGAGCAAATAACTCTGTCTGCTGCAATAGATAGTTCAGACGACCCTTTCCTCTCTTGTTCTGTCCAGATAAACCAGTTCAATCTTAAAATTCAGTAGATTGAACACTACAGTGATGATGTCAAGTAACAATTCTTTTCTCAGATAACAGACCATATCAGCATCAATAGCAGCATTCTGGGCATCAAGTATTTCTTGTATCTTCTGCTGCTTCATTCTCTGCATTTCTTTGAGTCTGGCTTTTTCATGCTTGGAGACTTCAGCAGCAAAAAAAATATAAAAACACAACATGCTATCAATCACCCAATCATTTAAGGCAAGTTACGTATCTCCAATCTCAACAAAACTAACTGCAGAATTCGGAGTTACTCTTTAAATTCTTTTAGTTGCTCAATTTTCAAATATTTGTAACAGTCTTGAAGACTAAACTGCCTAAAAGGTAAATGCATGGAACAATTAAGATGATTTTCTTTAAAGCACTCATCCAACTCAATTAAACCGAAATACATTATGAAATCATCCCTACTGTATTTTCAAGTTATTCAATAGTCTTGAAGGGTGAACTGTGGAAGATAAAAGTACATGCAGCAAGAGAAATCTTTACTTGAGGCTCTCGAGGGAGGGGAGGGGGAAAAAAGAGAGCAAAAGGGCACGTCCTGACAAATCAGAACCAAATGCTACTTCACTGGACTGCATGCAAACCTATTCATGACACACGGAATAAACACAAAATTCGAATATCAAAAAATGAAACGAAGATCAATTCCATCCGAAATCCGAATAAACTACACACACATCTGTCGCGCTTAAAATAAAAACTGCAACAAATTAATAAATATATCAACCAAAAACCTAGCTTCGCACAGGCAGACATTGTCGTGACGGTTCCACCAACATACACTAAAAAATAAAGCAGTAACAGAAAAACACACACACAGAGCAAAGTTTTTCTACAAATCTCCTCGGCGCAAAACCTTGATTTCACAGACAAACCTCATTGTCGTCATCTTCTTCAGCAGCGTCGTCGGGCACCTCCTCCTCGTCGTCGTCGGAATTATCGGCGCTCCGAGCGACGGTTTCAAGCTCCTCCTCGTCCTCCTCGTCCTCCTCATCGCTCGCCTGATCCTTCACCTCCTCTTCCTCCGCCGATGAATTGGAAATGTAATCGTCGGAGGAGTCCTCCGCTCCCGAGGGTTTCGCCATATCGACGATCTTCTAATCTTCGAAGATCGAAAAGGGTACTGCGATTAACTCACAATACGTAATGGGAAAGAAAAAGAATAAAAAGAATGTACTCTTCCCGGTCGACAGTGGAGATGATCAATAAAACGGAGCGACCGAATGTGAAAACGGGTCGGTTCATATGGTATCGGGTTTGGGTTCTTCTGCGTATTTCCCGCCACGCTTGAGACTTGGTGGTCCCCACATTTGGGTTGGGCCTTTGGGCTAAAGATTTTCACGGGTTTGGATAGTTGCAACCGAATCGGACCCTGAATCGACGTACCAGATCCCGAATTATAACGTTCGGTTCGATTCAGTAAACTTTAACTTATTTTTATTTAATTTAATTTTCTACCGAATTAATCAAAATTTAAAAAATATATACATGTAATGTTAGTTTATTGGTTATAAATCATTTGATAATCAATAAGTAAAAGTATTTTTTGTTATAAATAAAAATATTAAAATATTTAATATTTATATATAATTTTTATTATATATTTTTTTTAAAAATATGTATTCTGTTCCGTTGGATTTGATTAATCGATTGAAAAATAAAAATCCAACAAAATACCCAATTTTTTAAGAATAAATACTTGAATATCAAATCGGGTCGATAAAACTAAATTTTCGATTCAATTATTTTTCGGTCAGCTAACCAAAAATTACAAATTACAAATTGATTGTAATGAATAATCTTTGGTTTGAAAATGAATTTTATACAATAAAATAATATTTTTTTCTAATACATATGTGCATTATTTTTGTTGCAATTCCTCTTGTATCCGCAATGCGTTATTGGTTGGAAGTTTGTTATCGGATATGAATGAGTAATTTCTTTTAATTTTGTTGATCAGATTGATGTGTCATCTTGAAATATCGTATAAAAATTTAAAAATTTGATGTAATTGAAGACATGGAATATTCACGATTGCAGTATTTCATCATGGTATAAAGTTTTTTTAATGTGCTTTGCTTTGGATTTCCAGCATGTGGTATTTTGGGTATGCGGCGGAGCCCTTTTTATATACACTAGTTGTTGTGGCACGTCGTACTTACATGTATATGATAAATAATATTTCAAAATATATTATATAAAATAACATATATAAATTAATATATTATATTTTGAAAAAAATAAAAGAATATTAGTTATATAAAATTTAATAAATTAGTTATATTATTAGTTAATATAAGCGAATTTGGACTAATGGAAGAAATTATATGTTAGACATTAACAAACCCCAGAGCACTAAATATAATTTTTTAAATCATATGGGATTTACGTGTATTACATTGTATCTCATATAAGAGCGATGTAATTATCCTTTTATTTTATTTTTTTACAAAATAACATTATTTAAGTCAATTACTTTATCAGTAATTTTTATATTTATGCACATATAAAATTAATTAATTTGATCAGTGTTCATAAATTATTATTTTTCACCATCTCTCATTCAATTAAACAATAATAAAAAATAGTTTAAGTACAATTATATCCCCAGATTCGATATGATAACAAATAACTTCCCATTATTTAAAAAATTATAAATAACACGGCCTTTATTTTAATTTTTAACATTCGTCTAACAACAATCTAATTTTGCTAGACAGCTAATGTTGTTAGGTTTCCACAATTTTTGTGTGATAAATATCAAAAATGCAATTTTAGATTGGGAATTATAGTAATATATAATTATATATATATATATATATATATATATTTAGAATTTTGGATAAATTATAACGAGCTCCCATAATTTTTGACACAATTACAAATTAGGACCGTTCCTAAGGGTGGAGCACTTAGGATGACGCCCTAAGGACCAACCCTCAAGAGACCTCTATCCGACCCGAACAACAACAACAACAATAATAATAATAATAATAATACATGTGTTTGTGCGTGCTTTTTTACTCTGTTTTCTTGAAATTACACTGAAAATTCATATGTATGATAGAGTGTTTGGGGTTTCTTTAAACCGTTGGTTTTTTCGATTGTGTGTGCTTTGTTTATTGGAATAGTTACTGGGCTTTTGATTTTGATTTATTGAACTTGGAGGGATGAGTGAGATTATGTTTGTTATTATAATCTAAAAAAAGCCTATTTCTTGACAGCTTATTTGTTTGAATTATGTATGAAATATGTTTAATGTTCAATTTCCTTCCTTATGGTTTTGCATACTTTTCTACAGTTCTTGAATCATATTGCACAAGCTTCTTTGCTCTCGAATGAGTTTTTCAGTATATAGAGTATTAGAATTGTACCCCTTTCTGTTTTTCATTTATTTGGTTTAACTTTATTAAGTAGTTGAGAATTTAGTTGTTTCTTGAGGTTATTTTACTTGGACGGTGCTATTTCTATTTACCTTAAGACTGCATATTGCTTATTACATCAAAGTTTGGAAGTCGAGCCAGTAATATTATTTAGTCGCTATCATATTGCTACTTTCTTGTGTTTTTTTTTTTTTTTTTGAACATATGGTATATTATTTGTTAAGGCACTGATCAATTAAAATTATAATAAAAAAAGTTATAGTCACTAATCAACTATTTTATATATGCTTCGTTAGGGGGTCTCTTTTTTCTTACTCGTCCTAAGGCCACCATAATGTCAGGAACAGACCTGTTACAATTGTCCGTTCGTTATTTGAAAAATTACCAATACGATCTAAGTTTACCAGCCGTCTAACAATTAAGCTAATCTGTTAGTCCCCGCTATATTTATATTAATTTTTGTACTGAAGTGACTAAAATACCCTTGTAGATTATGAATTATAAATAATTTTATTTTTTAAACTTTTTGGAATTTTTTTCTAGACTAAGCATATAATTTTTTTCTTTTTTCCATCCACGTCGTCCAATTTTTTATTTAAAAATTAGTGTAAGAACAAAAATTGATCATTTTAAAATTTAAATAAATTAAAAATTTATAATTTTTTTCAAAAAAATAAGAGAGAGTATATGTCAAATCTCAGTATATTGATGTCATTTTCATTATTTCATAACCCATATGGACCCCGCGGACGACTTCAAAATCCCACATAATTAGGGGTGGACATTCGGGTCGGGTTTTTCGGATCCCGACCCGACGATCGGGTTCGGATTCTTTTTCACGGGTTTTTTTTCTTAAAAATCGGGTATCAGGTAACCCGATACCCGAATTAAAATATCGGGTCGGAGTTCGGGTAGGAAAATCCTACCCGAACTACCCGATCGGGTTCCCGAAATTTTAAAAAAAAATAAAAAATATATATATATATATATATATATGTATTTTTTGTTATACACTAGTAGTACCCATAATATCTTTCTTCTTTCTTCACTCTTCCCCTCTTTTTTTTCTCCTCCTCTCTTCCTCCCTCTTATTCTCCAAAATCCAAGTTCCCAACCCAACAAAACATCCAATCCCAACAAAAATTCATCATCTTCCTTTCAACCCTAAAATTTAAAATGTCACAAGAAGATGATGGAGTTAGAATACCAAATCCAAAGGTTAGTAATATTTTTCTTTTCTTTTGTTGTGTAGTTAATTTGTTTATTCAAATTTCTTACTTACCAAATTCAAAACTGAATAATGAAAATTGAATAAACATATTCAAAGAAAAAAAAAATAAGATGCAAAAAAGAGGCTGTTCGAAAACAGCCTCTGTTTTTGCAACAATGAAGCTGTTTCAGCTTCTGCGTATTTTTTTGCAGAAGCTGAAACAGCTTCATAGTAAATAGAAGCTGAAATTTTCAGCTTCTATTTTGTACTATATATATATTATTTCAATTATTTTTTTAATTTTTATATTAATTAATTTTAACATTAAATTTTGTAATAATTTGCAGATGTCGAGGACAAATTCTCAAGATTGTGTTGATTGTCATTTGATTGTAAAACTTGGATTATTATTTTATTTTTATTGTGATTTGTGATTTGATTAATTGTAATTTGTTAAATAAATGCTATCACTTTTATTTATTATTATTAGTTGCAAAAAAATTAAAATTAATTATGCTTTTTTTTTAAAAAAAGGTGGGGGTGGTTGAATTTCGGATACCCGAATGTCGGGTACCCGATTAAATCGGGTACCCAACAAAGTTCGGGTCGAGATCGGGTAGCTAAAATAGCTACCCGAAAGTTCGGGGTACCCAACCCGAACTACCCAAACTTCCAATACCCGACCCGACGCCCACCACTACACATAATATACCAACAATACTCGAGTCATAAACGATTTATTAGGGGGCAATTCCGGAATAGTTTGAATTAAACGCATCTCCTTTTCTTCACAGGAAATTGTGTCTCTGTCCAATCGGGAAAGCTCTCGTCGAACTCATACGGCGTCGCGTTGCGTCTTCTGACACTCTCTAATACCTATCGCCGGGAAACACGTAACGTTGGTCGAATTGGAGCTCCGAATTTCGATCCGGGCCGTTCAAATTGGTTATTTGCTATGTTGTTTATTTCTTTAATTTTCTATGAGTATTTACGATTTGCTTAGTTGTTAATTTGATTGATTGTGTTTTTCGTTTATGATTATTTCTGGCAGGCATGGGAACAAGGACTTTGCTGATTGTGGGGTTTTCATATCTTTGTTTGTGTTTTCTTCTTGCAGAGGTATCAATTGGTTAAAAATTATAGGTTTTGTAATCCTGGTGCATATCGACTTAAGTAGGATGTTAATAAGGTTTATTTCCTTGAAGACATTGCTTTCCAGTTGATTGTTGTATGAATGTGTAATTTGTTTTTAGTGGCTCAACTTTTTTCAAGAATCAAGACATTGCTTTTCTGTTCATAATTTTGTTTTGAATATGAAGGCTTATAATTTTGAATGGTTCATTTATTGAAAAGGGTCGTTTTGGATTTTCTGTTCACCAATCAGCATGTGAAATTTTCCAATATTTGCTTTTTGGTTGCAGAATTGAACTTGAAGGTGAAGAACAAGCACAATCAGCAACATCAGTTTGCTTCTTACAATCACACACTTGCGAGAATTTTGGTGCAATATGCTTCAGCTGTATGTTCAGTCTAAACTACATTATGCTATTATTGAGTAGGATGAAATCTCATATAGTTGTGTTCTCCAATACATGGTTGCAGTTGATTCTTTTTCATGCTTGGCCCTGAAGAGAGACATGTAGTTGATGTTGATAGGAGAATAGTGAATTTTTTAACTAATCCTTCCCAATCAACAGTTAATTTTCACGCAGTTACTCTGTCTTTGGTCAATTGATTTTTTTTTCCTTCATGTCATAGCTTATGTCAATTATGGCAATGGCAGGGTTCCTGATAGTAAGGTGGACATTTGTTTAGTAGTTATAAGCTCTTGACTTATATGTCAACTAAACATGTCTTGGGTTTTCAGGTATATTTGTCTGACTTGACTGAGTTGTTTACTTGGACCTGCTCAAGATGTGGGGGTCCAACTGAGGTAAAATAATAATACACAGCATTGCTAATGATAGGTGATGCTACATCGAGTACTCCATTTTTATCACCCAATAGTCGCATTGATTCCACTGCGTTCTTGGATTTCAGGGTTTTGAAATTATTGAGCTGATTGTCGATGTGCAACACTGCCTACAGGTTTGGGAAATATTATTCCAAGGCTTGCCTATTTTCCTTATTCATTTTTTTAAAAAACTCTCTAGCCCATTTGACAAGGGAGTTCTCTTTCCCTGTTTTCTCATTATAGGTCCTAATATAGGATAACTTATTATGTCTTTTGCAGGCATTTGTGGGGGTAGCAGCAGATCTTAATGCCATTGTGATTGCATTCAGAGGAACTCAAGAAACCAGGTTCAACCTATCTCTTGTGCTTGATGTACTGCTCATCCCTATTATTAGTTGCTTATCTTAAATTGTTTGTTCATAAATTATGTATCATTTCTGTTGCCAATACTAGTATCTAATGCTGGTCACTGTGAGTTATAATGGAGGATCAGATTCTATAAAGATTTGTTTTATTATCTAATGTTAATGGTATCCTACATTAGCGTAATTCTGTTTAACTCTCTCTGTTTCGTCATGTTTATTATGTAATACTGTTTGCAGTATACAGAACTGGGTGGAAGATTTGTACTGGAAGCAGCTTGATTCAGATTATCCTGGAGTTGATGATGCAAAGGTGTGTCAATAACTAAGTATATTTCTTTTCCACTTCTTTTGGAAATGTTTTCGTTTTATGTTTGCGTCAAATGCATTCATGCGATCTCTTTCCTTTTATTCAGGTGCATCATGGTTTTTATTCTGCTTACCACAACACATCTTTAAGACCTGGAATTTTAAATGCTGTTCAAGAAGCAAAGGAGTTATATGGAGACATTAAGATTATGGTAACTGGGCACTCGATGGGAGGCGCAATGGCTGCTTTTTGTGGGCTTGATCTCCGTGTAATTATTTAACCTTAATTCATTGCCATGATTTGCATATACAGTATGCTTGGCCATTTGTGCATGGTATATGCATTATGTTTATTTTGTCGATCCTTGTCCTATGAGGATAGAAAAAGTTGTATGGGTTCTGATATAGTTCAAATAATCAACAAATGTTTCCAGCAATAGCCTTTTCATGTGTTATAGCATCAATATAGAAGCTAGAACCTTTAGTTTGAAGTCCTAAAAGTTCTGCATTTTGGTGCTTTCAATGTTTTGGCATTTGATTAACTGCAAGGCTATGTTTGTTATATGACCATCTCTATACTATTAGCAGATTCCAGATCTTGTGTGTAGTTATGTCCTGAGCTGATTGAAATGAAGTTTCAACCTTGATTCTATCTCTAGTGCTTTGTGATTAGCAAACTGCTGTCTGTTTTGTTTTGTTTTTTTTTTCTTTTAAATTGTTGGACTTTACACTGAAAATATATATCATATTCTCAGCTCAGCCTTGGGGAGCAGAATGTCCAGGTTTTGACTTTTGGTCAACCAAGGATTGGCAACGCTGTTTTTGCTTCCTACTACAGCCAAGTGGTGCCAAATACCATTCGGGTCACAAATGGACATGATGTTGTGCCTCATTTGCCTCCTTACTACTATTATTTTCCTCAAAAGGCATATCATCACTTCCCTCGAGAGGTAACAGTTTTCGATAGCATAAATGTATACATATGATGCTTCATCTTTCCTTGGAGCTGTCCATATCTGTTTTTTCAGTCTTCATCAGCTTGCCACTTTTCTTGATCTATATTTAAGCCCAACTCTCGTGTATGTTATACATCGTCTACATCTTTCTCAAGTAGTTTGCGTGCACTCTTCTTTGTTCTTCAGCCTCTCAATTGTTTATTAAGGCCTGATGCAGAAAAAGTTCTAGTCCTGCAAATTCAGATATTTTGCCTAACACGTGGTAGTTTACTAGTTTTTGTGTTAAAATACTATTTTGTTATAAGAAATTTAGACATCAAATTCACTTGTTTATTATCGTGTATATCTCTTTCCCCAACTTCTGGGTGATTGGTTGTCTCTTGAATAATATGATCTCGTGTTGTAGGTCTGGCTTTACAATATTGGATTTGGAAGTTTGATTTATACAGTTGAGAAGGTTTGTGATGATTCAGGTGAAGATCCCACTTGTAGCAGGCAAGTATTTACCTCTTAGCTCGGTGGAAAATTTAGTAATAACTTATATCTTTTAACTTCCGTTATTTGCTGGGTTTTGTTACTGAATAATATTTCCTATTGCCTTGTAAATTAAGATCATACAAAGTAGATGTGGTGGTTGTGTGTTTGCTACTTCTGTGACTGTCTCGATGACCACACACGATACTTTCCTCTAAACCTGTTCACACATTACTTTAGTTTGTGTTTGGATTGACGAATTTCAAGCTAAGGATTTTTAAAATCATGACAACAAATCCATTGAGTTTGCTTTAAGTTATTTCATGCTACTACAGATTTCAGATCCTTGAGTCTCGTTATTTTTCCTAGTCATTCTCATGGATTTCAAATCCACCTAAACTGGAGTAATTTGAAATCCGTCCCTTAATTCGCAAAAGGAAAGGGTGGTTCCCCTGAAATCAAAATATTTCTATCCAAATGTTCGCTAATTGTCATTTGTGACCTGTGATTGGGACTGGCTTTATTTCTGAGAACTGCTGTGTACATACTTAAAAGTCAAAACCTTTTTGCAGATCCGTGAGGGGGAACAGTATCTCTGATCACTTGACATACTACGGTGTCCAAATGGGATGTGATTCATCAAGTGGATGCAAAATCATAATGGATCCTCGTGTTGTTGGTTATGGGAAAACCGATCAAGAGGGCAACTTAATCTTATCCAGGGATCCCTCAAGGTCTATTTTGAAACTTAAAACTGATGAAAGCGGCTCTTCGTAATGTTAATCTGGAGAAACTGTTCTTCGTAATGTTAATCTGGAGAAACTGCGCCAAGTTTTGGAGAAAAATGAGCAGATGAGCAAATTTGACTTGGATATTTTGCCTCAAGATCGGCATTGTTTGGGCAGAGTATGTATATATATGATTTGTGAATATCTCTATATAGATTCTGTATAGACTGTATTTACTTGGATTCATGTATATATACGATTTGTGAATAGCTGTACCTGGTGTAATGTAAATAAATATATTGTTCTTATGTTGCTGATATTGCAGTTTGAATTCCCTTGATGAACTTAAACACTTAAGATACATATATATATATATATATTAAGGGTTAAATGCAAATTACCCCCGTGTTATACGAAATGAACAAATTATCCTCCTGTGAATTTTTTTTTAAGCACATTACCCCATTGTGAAAAGAAAAATAGAGCTGATGCGTTCAAAAAATGCACGGGTCCAAAGGATATGGACTGCCTTTCAAGACTTTGGCCGAAGTGAATGCAAATCCTGAAGGGGGAACTTGCAAAAAATGAGTTAACACTCTGATGCCCAAGTTAGTATTGGATCTTTGAGAATATGAAAATAGAAAAGCAGATAAATGCGATATAAATCGAGATATGGTGAATTATATGGGTGTAGAACTGTATGAATACGTGATAACGTTATTGTGGAGTGTTAGAGAGTTTTTATAGAGTGAGAGATGTGTGAGAGACATGAGGAGACGTCTAGAGAGGGAGAAATGTGTTAGGGAGAGGTCCTGAAGGTGTGTTGAAGATGAGGTCAAGGTGAGGTTGAGGTATCTCGATGGGTAGAATGAACCTGTATTTATAGGGGAGGGGGATGCCCCTTCCCCTCTCGGCTGGAGTCTGTATGTTCCCTTTATTATCGGGAATAGTGGATATGATTTGTTATGATAAGGCCTGATTTGTCTTCATCTTTGATTAGTTATGTTGTTTTGAGTTGGGGGATGCCTTGTTCCCTAGATCCGGGGGAGCTCTTGGAGTCTGTTAGGGTTTGGAGTCATTCTCCAATCTTAGGGGACTTCTAGTCTCCAGTGAGTCAATAGCTTTGAGGGCAGTCTGTTAGGGTTCCAACCGCTAGGGGGACTCTTTCTTGGGCTGACGTGGGCTGACGAGATGCCATTTAGGGGGGTGGGCTGCCACGTGTGCAGGCCTTTTGGGCCGAACATTTTGTTAAGCTTTGATCATGGTACGAGTAGGGGATGCCCCGTCCTCTCGATCCGAGTAAGGGGATGTCCTGTCCTCTTGGGTCTCTTAGGATGTTACGGGCTCTCATTTTTTTTCTTCTTTTTGGATCGTTTGGACCTCTTTGGGCCAGTTTATTTTTATGCACATCAAGAGCAATTATACTCCTCACGCGAGTTCGTGTAATTCACGAGCTTTTTCTTTTAATTTTTAATTATAAAATTATATTTATTCCTTATTTAATAACCGTTGGATGTAATTTGAATTTAAGGTCCAAATTAAACTAATAAATCTGCGGCTCAGATTTTAAATTATTTCAATATATGGTTAATATTTAAACAGATATATAAATTTAAATAAATATATATAAAATATATATTGTATATATAATAGTGTATATATATATATATATATATAGAGAGAGAGAGAGAGAGAGAGAGAGAACAACGACGTGTGGGCAGAAGAGGGGGAGGCGGCGGGGGGAGGGGAAGGGGAGGGGAGAGGGGGGAAGGGACGAGATGATGAGGATGGGGAGGAGAAGTGGAGGGGGGTGACGACTGGGAGGGGAGAGGGGAAGCGACGGCGAGGGGAAGGGAGAGAAAAGACGGCAGCGCTAGTGACGGGAAGGGAGAAGGAGTGGAAGGAGGGCGTGGGTGGAGGCGGCGAGGGGGAAGGCGGCGGCGCTGGAGACGAGAAAGGGAGAGGGAGTGGGGGAGGGCGGTGGGAGGTGGCGAGGGGGGCTGCTGGTTTGGGGGTGGGGTGGCGCAAGTGGTTTTGCGTGGGTGGGTGGTGGGTTTTTTTTATTAATAAAATTGTAGATATTATTAAAATTATATTATAAAACAGTATATTTATTCTTAATAAATATTTGTATATTATACATTAAATATCTACTATATTGTATAAAAATAATTTATTTTTGAAGAAAAAATCACTCACACTCTCAAGAGAGACGAGTGCACTACACACATACCTTTAACGGGATAAATTGCTCTAATTTAAAAAACACGGGCAGATAATTATTTCATATTAAGGTATTTTGCACATTACCCACATCACAGAGGGTAACATGCATTTTCTCCTATTTTTAATGATAAACATCACTTTTGATCTCTTAACTATGCCACTATAAAACTTAGTTTCTCAAATTTTATATATTCCATCGTTTTAAGTTCATTTGTTATCTATCTGTTAAAATTAACGAATCTTTTGGAGAAAAAAAAGAAAAAACCCTATTTTTGCTGCTAAAAGGATTTGAAACCAAGACCATTTGAAAGAATTCAATGCTTTTACCACTACATCAAATGCACCAATTCAAAATAAAGAACTTTGTGTAAAAGAATTTAAATAAAAAGTTACAACAAAATTTCAAGCCTCCACTCAAAAATTACATAATTTTATTGAATATCATGGAGGTAAGGGTATCAATAATTTTTTAAACAACAAAATGTATTTTTATAATCATGTCAAATCTCATTAGAGTTCATTGTAACTTATTCGATAAAATTAATAAATACGTGTTTATTTGCCTAATCTATTATTTTCTGTTTCTTTCTATCTCGGGACAAATGTGAGTATTAATTGATTTTTCTCGCTAACAATTTAAGTTTTTAGATAAGCTGATGTTTTAACATAGTATTAAAGTTTTAAGTCAAACATAATATTTGGGTTCAAATCTCATCGCCATCTATTTATAAAATAAGTTTTACGTGTAGAATTGACACACAAGGGAAAATGATAAAATATAAAATGATTTTTTTCCTAACAATTTAAATTTTTAGATGAGACGTAGTTCTACAGTTTTTGCTTCTCAAGTTAAAACAATTTAAATTGTTGATTGCTTGTTTTATATTTAAATTTAGAAAGTTAAATATAATAAAGTGCTGGATTATAGGAGGGATCTAAACAGATTAAAAGAATACTTAAACCAAATAAATATCATTTTATGGGATAATTATACTCTCATCTCCTAACGTTTAGTATAATTATAAGTAGATGTCCTGTAATTTAAAAAAATCATATCTAATACCCTGATGTTTGTTTTCTCTAATAAATAAATTTCTTAATTTGTCAAAATTAATTGAATTTATTGATACTAGTGTAAAAATTAAATGACAATTAATATTGACACATCGATTGACTTACTAATGACTTGTTGTAGGTTAAATATTTAACCAAACTAATCCCCTAAGGATGAAAATATACTTTCTTATATGCATTAATGTATGAAAATGTATAGGGATATTTGGTCAATTTTTTTTTTTTTTTTATCTAACTTGTAAAAATTCATTAATAAGTCAATTGAGGTGTAAATATGAATTTCATTCAATTTTAAATTATGTGAATTTTGACTAATAGATGAATTTATTTATTAAACGAAAATAAATATAAGAGATAATAGATATAATTTTTTAAATTACAGAAATTTATTCAGAATTACAAAAAAACAGTATAATTATCCCTAATTTTATTGTATTATTGCATTTAATTTATAAAAAAAATAGAAAAGAAAGAAAGAAATTCGTAGATGCGTGAAAGAATGGTTTAAGTGATATAATCTCATTACGGCCCAATATTCTTTTCCCAAAACCTAAGCCCAGATGAAGCCCATATTCGAAACAGAAGAGGCCCAACTGGATTCTCTGCTCTGTTAATTAGCGAAACGCCGGAGCCAAATTATCATATTCCGTTTTCAAATAACAGCGACTTTGGTGCACACTGGAGGTAATTGGATCGGAAAAAGCAGTAGAGAATCGCAGTGTTAAGGCTTCGTTTGGCAAATTGGGAAAGGCAGCCATTTTTACTCTCTCTCTCTCTTTCAGTGTATGAGAAAATGCAAGCTATTGGAGTACTGTCGAAATCACGCCGATTGGCTAGGGTTTTGATAAACCCCTCGCCGAGTCTATTCGACTCGGCGGAACGAGTCAACTCTTCTCAGCAGGGGTTGGCTATTGAAAATGCTGACTCTCTTCCTCTCAGCCGCCGCTTTCACTCCGCCGCCTTGCTCTCCGGTACTTTTTTCGTGTTTTTGTTTTGCTTTTCTAGGTGGTAGTAATCAGTAAAAAGGAAAACAACGATAAGAGTGAGGAGCAAAAATAATGTAATTAGTTTGAAATGAAGTTTTGAAGATTACGCTTTTGGTGAAGAAAGCAGAGGATTGAATAGTTCAGTTGAGTAGATTAGTAATATAGTGGTTTTCTTAAAATTGTCTTTTTGGTTTTGGTCTTACTAAAAAATCATGGTAAATGTGTTGAATTTAGAAAGAAGAAATGCATACCATGTAGATGTTTGTATGTCTGAATAGCAAGTTTTATGTACACAATTCATGCGTGTCTTTAAATATTTGATATCTTGTAAATATATTATGCATCATCCATAATTTTCTGATGATCCTTGAATTAATCAAAGAATTAATCATGGAATTGTTTGTTGCTGTGATTTTGTATCTTGCTGAAAGGTTACAGCAGATGAAAGCCTTAAACAAGGAAATATATATATATATATATATATATATATATATAATAATATATATATATATATATATATATATATATTGTCTGGATGTTTTCATGCGTGCTTAGTTGCTCATATGCATGTGGTTACAAAGTTTTATTGTTTCTATGCAGTATTATAATGCAAATTAATGTTCTTATTTGGATGTGAAATTTACAGCGAATATCCACAGAAGTTGTTCACAAATTGAATTAAATCATAAAAGAGAATTTATCCAATTTGCATCTTCATCAATGGTGATGCCAACTAGACTGTTTTCTTCGGAAGCACAAGAGATTGGAAATGATACTGCAGGTGGGTATTTTGTTTTGTCTGTCTTTAAGTGGTTTTTAAATTGAAGTTTGAAGGTTGTTTAGTATGACAAGGCCATTTCGTTTTAGATGCGGAGACAGCCAAGACAGTGTATGATAAGATGCTGAACTGTATTGTGAGAGAAGAACTGCACCTCCAAATGCATTGTTGTGGTCGATCACTGCTAAATGTTCTACCCATGAAGATATTAAGCTCCTATTCGATATTTTGCAGAAACTTCATACATTTGTTAGTGTTATCGATCTCAGTGCTGTGCATTAGCTTAACTATTTCTATTTTTAGGTTTATTTATATTTTGTTTTTGTTGTGGGCTGCAGAAACTCTCCAATCTTCGGATACATGATGATTTTAACAGTGCGCTTTGCAGGGAAGTTACAAAGGCTTGTGTCCGTGCAGGGGCTATTGACTTTGGTAGGAGGAATATGATATTCCTTGTATAATTGATGTGGTTTATTACTTACTAGTTGATAGCGATGATGCGCAGTGAATAGCAAATTAGGAACTCCAAATGTGTTGTACTTGTGTGGAGGAAACTCAGATTTCTTACTTAGCCAAGCTCTATGTCACTTGTAGTTTCTTTTCCATGTGGATGCCGGAGAATGGTATCCTGCACCAATCTCGTGCTCACCGCAAAGCATATCTCTTTTTTCATAAACTTTCCTGTATTAAAAAATGCACACTCCCGATGCTCACAAGAATATATTTGTGGCGATTTGTAAGCACGTGGTGCCAAATCTTGGAACACAGGTCCTTCTCTGGTAGTTGAATGAGATGAGGAAGCTGCATTGGACTTTCTAGAAATTCATGGGATAGAATGATTTTACTGCTAGTACCTGGCATCAATATATCATTCTGCCTTATCTGTTTGGAGCACGAGAAGCAATGTTTAGCATGTCACGGTTGACAATTTTCTTGGTTGAAGTCCGGGCCTTGAGAATGTATTTTGTGCCGTTTGATGTTTTCTTGTAGCCTTGTATTCATGATTTCTTTTGATGGCATGGCATGAGAGTTCTCTTTCTTTTTTGTTTTGGTTGTGGTCTTGTCATGTTTTTCTTGTGACCAAATCTAAATATTTATGGTATTACTTGCAGGCATGAAGACATTGTGGAAGCATAATTTATTTGGATTGACTCCTGACATTGGATCTGCACATCATCTGCTGGTATGTAAGTGTTACGCTGAGGTTTTGTTTTGTCTGTATTGTGTTTCCGTTGTTGTATAGAGATAGATAAAAAGCTCATTTATGGCTGCAGTCATATGCTAACCAGCATAATGATGTGAAACTCATGGTTAAAGTATTGAAACTTATGAAGAAGAATGATTTACCTTTTCAACCTGGCACGGCAGATATTGTTTTAAGGTATGCATTAATTAGAAAGTCTTCCAGTTTTCGTTATCTTCTAGACCTACTTGTCTTAAGAACTTTATGCATGTAATCTTTCACTATCGCAGGACTCTTGTTTTTGTATGTTCTCTACCACTAGTCTAACGTCTTTGTTTTAAGATGAGCTTCATAATACATATAACTTTAAGAGTGGTTGCTGAAGGATATTAATTTGGTTCCTGTATTACAGTCTTAGTTTTGGTGCTAGTTGTTCAGCATTTCCATGTTTCTTTGTTCTTTTGCCCCCATCTTCCTCCACCTCTCCACTTGGTTCTTCAAATTTCCTACTTCATTTTCCTGTTGCAGCATTTGTTATAGCACGGACAGATGGGATTTGATGACTAAACATGCGAAAAGGTTTTGTCAAGTCTGGGGTAAACCTTAGACAGACTTCCTTCGACCTGTTGATGGAATTTGCTGCCAGAAAAGGTTAGACAGTCTGTTTTTGGGCCGTAGAATCCATTTGATTGCTATTTTACTTCTTTTCTCTTTTCTTGTGATTGGCTAATTTATAGGTGTTTGATACGGTCATTGAATCTCATTCTCCACATGGTTCCGTGATACATCATCTCTATGCTATGATCTGATAGTTTGCTTAAGCCAAAATCATAGTGATGCATAGACAATTTCATTTCTTCCTTTGCAGCTGATGTTGAATCCTTATGGAAGATTGAAGTGGAGATCAGAAGCTATGAAAAAGCACAGTCTTTCCACTGGGTTTTCCTGTGCTAAGGTAATTCATTTTTTGTCCCCGTGGAAATTTGTTTGTCTGCTGTTGAAAATTATCAGTAGTTTGTGCCTTAAGCTAACACGATTTTTTATATTCTACTTCTACCACATTAGATATGCTCATTTATTTCTGATGAGAATTTTACTCTTGTAATAAAGAACGACATTTATCATTCATTACTGCAATACTGTATGTCAAGATATTGCAGATTGCAATACTGCAATACTGTATGTCAAGATATTGCAGATTGCAACGTTGATTTATGGCGCTGGATCAACAGAAAATGGTTTTGAGAACATGATATTGATTTAGACATTCTTGCTACTTATGAGTTTTAATAACTGAAGGCATTTGGTTGGAGTGATTTCCACTAAGTGAAAAATGTGCACTAGCTTTGCAGCTTGGTTTCTCTTTGATAGAATGCAAATGAAGCATCAAGCATGCATACATAGTTGAGCATTAAGTTGGAATTGATCTTGATGTTGTTGGTAGGGTTTCCTTCTTGAGCATAAGCCGGAAAGTGCTGCAGCAATCATCCAAGTACTGTATCAGGTAAGTTCATGTCTTGATTGAATTCTGCTGTACTAACACAAACTTATGCATACCTTAATGGGTGCACACCTGTAGTTTTAGGTCAAGCTAGAACTCACCTTTATATTAAAGTCAGTGTTAGATGGATTAGATGTGAACCCAGAAAGGTCCAAATCATTGAGGACAGAAATGCATTTGCTTGAAAAATGCCTATTGTTTTATTAGTATGCTATGCTGAGATTGTGATCATCAAAATTTCGTGGATTCACCACAGGATTAGAGACTTAACTAGGAGATTAAGGATTGGTGACTATACTGGAAAAATTGATTGCATGTGTGATACCTACTCGGCATGATGTTCTTTTCTTAACAGTTGTAATCCTTGTCCGCATATCCAGGATGCAATTTTCTTATAATACTTATTATGTTTTAGAGATTAAGGTTATCTCTATGATCTTTTACATAAGATGACCAAATTTTTATTTACATATAACTTCCAACTGATTCAGAAAATGATTTTCAAAACAACAGATGTGATTATGTGTTTCAGCGTCTGCTTCGACCCTACCTTCCCCTCCTATTTCAATATTTTCAGGAATATTTTGGTGAGTAAATATCAATTCTATGAACAGATTCTACCTGAAGCAAGAAGGCCAACTGTTATGGTTGAACTTCAAAAGCTAGTGAGTGAGTGGCCTTTGGAAGTTATAAAGCAGCAAAAAGAAGACGGAAAGGTATGAACACCCTCTTTATTATTAATCTTGAGAAAGGATTCTGATGTTTCTTTTTGTGAAGGAGGAAATTTGGACTGACACCTGTGAATGATTTCCATCTCTATCACAGCGAAACTCAAAACACACAAAAAAAAACAAATATCAAGACACATTTTAGACACACACATAAATATACATGTAGAAAACATTGGCGATATGGTGGCTAGTCAAGGTCTTGCATTAGATAAAATTAGCATTTGGATTAGTCGTGAAGATCGGTGCATGTACCATGAAGTCATATATTTTTTTTATTTTTTATTTTTTATTTTTATTTTTATCTTGGCCAGGCATTTACCGCAGCATTACAAAATGATATTTCTGCACTGATCAATGCTTTACCAAGCTTGGGTGTGGAGGCAAACGTCTCCATGCAAGATTTAACCGGAAAGGAAGCGGTTCTGTCTTAGAAGTCCAGTCGGTTGAGTATATTAGCTTCGAATAGCTAAAAAGCATTTTTCGCTCAGTTCCGCGGGACGGACCATACAAGTGGTATTCACTCTGCAAGCTGTAGGAGGCATTCAAGTAATCTATCACTCTCTCCATTGAAAGTTCCGTACTTGAGAAGCTTAAATAACATCAAATGCACCTAATGCACAAGTCTTCAAATTATAGCAGTGAATGCTGTAATCTTCTATAATGTTCGACTGTTCATGAGGCCATGTAGTTATTTTGATACGGTGAGCCTGGGAAAACTCACATGTCGAGGTTTTCTGTTACGCTGCGCGTCCTTCGTCCTTAAATTAGTGTCCATCTCGTATTCTCCTATTTGCTTATATTTGGTTTGTATTTGTGATGTAAATATTGATGGTAATGGAACAGGATCATATGGGAGTAGCTACTCTTACAACCTTCATAGCTCAAGGGGTCTTGGAATCCTATTACCCCTATTAGGTTAGCTCTTTATTAAAGTATTTATATAGACGAGCTCGTCTGGTTCGTATGATATGATTCGGTTCTGGAGATGGAATAATAATTAATTTCATCATTTATATGTTGTTTGGTTTGCTGCAATATGACGTGTGATATTTCATTTGATAATATAGCTATTTGGTGAAGGATTACAACGTATGATTAAATGTAAACTATTAAGGGCATGATTGGTATATTGGAAAGGAATTAGAATGGAATTGGCATTCTCAAGTCCATTCCCATATATGTAATTGGTATAAGTAGGGTAACTGATTTGTCATTACATAGGAATTCTTATTTTCTTAGGAAGGGATTAGTGATTCCATCCAAATAACATGGTATTAATTATTTCTACGAGTTTGGGAATGAAATTTTTTTTCTATGATAAAATTATCCTTGTGATAACATTATATAGATATTAATTTTTGGGGTATTTTATCGAGTATGATTTTTTTTATTAATTCAAAATATTATTTTGAATTAATAACTAATGGGAACAAAATATTACTCATTGAATATGATATTTATTTTTAATTGTTATTAATTCATAATATTTATTTGGTAGTACCGAAGCATAATTGTCAATATATTGTATTAGTTTAATATTTAGTTTTAATTGATATTAAATTTAAATAGTTTTTGTATCGAGTATTGAAAAATAATTATGCATCCATGGTAAGAAAGAAAACAATTACTTTGAAACTTAATTATTTTTATTAATTTTAAAAAAAATCTTTAAATGAGTAGCGAATAAATAATGGTAGATGCACTAATAAAATATATTAGTTTATTTGATTATTTGAATTAATTTGTTTATTTTGGCAGAAAAATGTTATCAATATGTTTAACAAGTCAATAAATTATTTATTACGTAAAAAAATAATTTATATAAATATATATTTTTAATAATATATGAGATATTTTAAATTATTATAATCTTTTGTAAGCAATTTTTAAAATACTATTGTTATACAATTGAATTCTATATATTTTTAAAAAAATATAATGAATAAATATTTTTTTTAAAAAAATTACTAAAGAGGAAATTTGTGACTGATCATTATTTTCTAATTATTAATTTTGTTAATGGAATCAACTAAGAAACTAAGGAATGAATTATATTATCTTCTAATTTATCGAGTATATCAATCATAGAAATGCTATTCAATGTGATTTCTTTTCCTTATTCATTCCATTCCCAATTCATTCTATTCCTACTTAATTCATTCCATTCTATTCATGTCCTGAAGATTATCTTTTCTTTAAGTTATTTTTTTTAACATTGTATTTTGTGAATAATTACAAAAGATTAAAAAAAACCTTTGAAATATTTATTGAAATACAATTTTTAAAATAAGAATTCAGGTGGAATTTTTCTTTTTCTCCCGCATTCATGTAAACTAGAAGCTCGTAATAAACATTCAACGAAAAAAAGAATGAATGCCTATTATTATTATTTTTTTGAAAAAGTTATAAAAGTATGGGGGTCTACTTTTTAAAATTTAATAACTAATCAAAACTCATATTTTCCAAAAGCGCAAAAAAAAAAAAAAAAAAAAAAAAAAAAAAAAGAAAAAGAAAAAGAAGTAACCGATTTTTATTATAATTTATTGGGTAAAATACACTTTGCCTCTCTGAACTATCCCTGATGTAATACTTACCCCCTAAATTAACAAATGTAACATTTACTTTCTTGGTTGGACAAAAATGCCCATCATGCTTTGAATAATTATATTATTTTTAAGATATATATATACATATATATATTAGTATTTTGTATATTAAATTATCACCAAATTATTTTTTAATAAGATTTTTTTAATTACCAGTGGAGTATACATTAATATACACACACACACACAACACACACACACATATATATATAATATATATATATATATATAGTAGATACACAACAAATATAATATAATCAACAAAATTCATATATGCTTTTTAGAAAAAATTGACAAATATATATATGCTTAACTAATAGTTAAATATTTAAAAAAATGAATAAATGTAAATACTTTATCATATTTTTTTAAAGAAAATATATTCAATAAATATTTATCATATTTCTTAAAAAAAGTATATCCAATAAACTATTTACTTTCATTTTTATCTGAAAGAATAAATAGTTAATAACTTAATTATACTAAAAATTAATAAAAATATTTTTATGAAATTATTTTGTGTTTTTTATACTCATTCATTACATAATTTTGAGTCTGTAAAATATAATAAAATCCAAACTATTTAATTTACTAATTTTCTATTACTTTATTATAATTAAAAGATATTTTTTCAATTGATAAAATTTTAATTAAATTTAAAATACAAAATTGTTAGAAAAAGAAATTCTTTGAACTATATATATAATATAAGGCACGATTGTCCAAAAAATTAATTATAAGGGGTAAATATTACATTTGTTAGTTTAGGGGGGTAAATGCTACATCAAGTATAGTTCAGAGGGCAAAGTGTATTTTATCCTAATTTATTATTAAATCTATACTATTATAAAAGAAAACTTTGTGGCTTACTAATTTTTTAAAATTCAAATTTATTCTTAATTTCATTTCTTCCCTTTAAATTTTTTTAATCAAATTAGTCATTTTAATATTTTTTAATAATTTTATAATTATGTTTTTTCCTCTTAACTACCCACCATTTCGTATATTTCCTCACTTACTTCATTATATTTATTATAATTTTTTATTTTACAAATTTCTCTTTTTTTATCATTTCACATCAATTTTTTTTATATGCTTACGGGAATCGAGGAAGCAGATGGTAGAGAAAATGGGAATGCATTTTTGTAACAATTTTTTTATAATTTTACATTCAATAACTGATGGGATAGCGTTTTCATCTACTACACTATACCATAAATTAGCATTGATAAGATTGGGTACTAATCCGGGGTCGCAGGTCGGGGGTGTTTAAATGCCCTCGAGCCTCGTGTCCTTGAATGATTGTGGTCCTGAGAAAATGAAATAGATCGTTAGGGCTCGCTGGGGTGTCTAAGTTAGTGAACTGTTCGAGATAGGTGGGTTGGATAAATAATGCAATTTAGAATAATTTTAAACTTAGGTATGTGAAATCATGAAAAAGTACCATAAATGAATTAGGTATGGAGTATTTATAGTACCCATGTGGACCCTCCTGCTTGGTTGAGGGGTCCATTAGTATGGCTTCATGTGTCTTCATCCAGGGCTCCGAGTACAATGATCAACGGTTGAAAGTAACTTATAGATGGGCCGGGCTGGGTTATCCAACGATCCGACCCGACCCCGACAGATCCAAAGATGGTACATCCAAAGTGGGTTATGGGTTGGGTTCGGGTCGAGCCCGACTCGACAACCCATCCAGGTTGGGTCCTTCAGGGGCCCTTCTGTAATTTCCCCATTCTCCCAGAGTCATTCTTGTGTTTTGCAGGTGAAATCACGAAACACCTCATCAGGTACGTTGTCACTATTGAATCGATTAGGTATTTTTGATATTTTATAATTTCATACGTTAAAATGCTATATCAAATCTTGAATTTATACTTAAAATTATATTTTTTAGCATTTGACACTGTTTGGTATAAAATTATAATAATTTCACCTATAATAAAGCGAGATTCATTGAAAAATATATATATATATATATATATATATATTAAATTTAAAAAGAATTTTATTGAAAAAATACTTACGTACCACATTAAAAAATGAAAACCAACGTCAAAATTTATGTTAGTTTAATTGGTAATAATGTAGTATTCCCGTTCAGACACACAGGTGGTTTTACTAAGATTAACAAATACTTAAGAGATATTACATTTTTTCCCCTAAAGTTTGGTGTAATTATACACGTAGATTCTCATTTTGTTAGACGGAATCAAGTCTCAGGGTACTAGATGTAATTTCTCAAATCATAAAAAATTTACATGTAATAATACAAAATTTTAGGGAATGAGAGCGTAATTATCCCAATATTTAAAAATAATTAAAAATGACTTAAATATTAGACCTATTTCAAAATTTTGGAGTTTTTGTTAAATGAATCATAAAGATGCGGCAGGCTAGAAATTAGTGGCGATGCTCTCAAGGAAAGGGTGGGAATAAAATACTACAAAACCTATGACCGGCTGTCTCTTGCATTTATTTCTCTTCGAACTGCCGGTTTGTCGTTTAGATCCTCTAAGTCAAGGATGGGTCCTGTAGGACTGTCTCCGTTGGAGCTTTCCGGATTTAAAGTTGGGATAATTATATGTACACCATGATTTATAATTTATTTATACAAATTATTTTTTTTTTTTGTATAATTATATAAATTACTCCTGATAACAAAAATATAGGGGTAGTTGTGTAATGACGCTAGTGTTTTTAAGGGGTTTTTTCAAAAAAATAAGGGGTGGTTTGTGTAAGTGATACTGACATTTGTTGGGTGTATGTGTAATTATTTAAAAGATAAGATGATTTGTGTTTATAAACCGTATATCAAGGGTGTAAATGTAATTATCCCTTTAAATTTTCATGATGAGGAGAATAGAGTAAATATGATTTTCTTTTGCAAAATCTATCGACAATTTGCATCTTTTACTTCATTCAACATATATAAGTCACGTGTATAAATATATGTTCAGTGGAGTAGAAGATGAAATACGGATTGCAACAGAAAATCCAGTTCTGGCAAATAAGATTTTTTGTTACAAAATTTATTACATCTTCTATTCCGTTCAACATACACACGCCACGTGTGTAAAATTTTTGTTCCCGCTAAATAAAATATATGATATTATTTGTATACACGTGGTATGTGTATAGTTAATAGAAGATGTAATAGAGTTCGTAATAGAAAATATATATATATATATATTTCTTACAAGTCTTCCTCAAAATTGTTGAAAGATTGCTGCAAGAAAAGAGAGATCAAAGGCTGTTTTTCCTTACATAATTCATGGCTATTTTCAAAGTACTAATGTTCCCATGGCTGGCTCATGGACATGTCTTCCCCTTTCTTGAACTAGCCAAAGCCCTCTCCAACACAAACATCTTCCACATATACTTCTGCTCAACATCTATCAATCTTGAATCAATCAGAAACAATCTCAACCAACACTCATCATCATCATCATCGTCATCATCATCTGATCATCATCTTTCAATAGAACTGATTGAACTCCATCTGCCACCCCACCCTCACCTCCCCACACTACCACACCACCAAGAACATACCCCCACCCTCATGCCTACCCTCATGCACGCCTTTCAGCTCTCCGCCTCTACATTTTCCGACATAATTACTCGTCTGAAACCCGACCTGCTTATCTACGACGGGTTCCAGCCCTGGTCGGCAAAGCTCGCGTCATCTCAAGGCATCCCTGCAGTCTATTTCGCTCTAACGGGATCGATTGCCTTCTCATTTTTTCATCATCTGTTTACGCACAAGAGTTCTGATTCTTTCCCTTATCCGGCAATATGCCTGCACGAGTACGAGAAACGGGACCTGATCGCTGAGGAGGCGTCGATCAAAGTTCAAGACGTCGATGAGGGGTTTGCTTTTGGTGTCTTTGAACTGTCTTGCGACATTGTCTTGATAAAGAGCTGCTGCATGGGGGTTGAGAGGAAGTACATTGACTATCTCTCCACATTGTGCAAGAGGAGAATTGTGCCTGTTGGTCCACTTGTTCAAGAAAATGCAGTTGATCATGAGACTGATTCATGGATCATGAATTGGCTAAGTAAGAAAAGCAAATCTTCAACTCTTTACATCTCATTTGGCAGTGAAAACTACTTCTCCAAGGACCAAATACAAGAGATAGCAAAAGGGTTGGAGCTGAGCAAAGTTAACTTCATTTGGGTGGTTAGATCACCTGTTGGAAGTGATCATATTAATGTAGAAGAAGCATTGCCCGAAGGGTTCGTCGATCGGGTGAGAGAGAGAGGTGTATTGGTGCAAGAATGGGCACCACAAGCTGCAATCTTGGCAAGTCCAGCGGTGGCCGGATTCATGAGCCATTGCGGTTGGAGTTCTATAACGGAGAGCGTATATTTTGGGGTTCCGGTTGTGGCGGTGCCATTGAAACTCGACCAGCCAGTGAATTCTAGGTTGGTTGTGGAGGCTGGTTTTGGGGTGGAGGTGGTGAGAGATGAAGAGGGGAAGTTTGATGGAGAAGGGGTGGGAAGAGCTATAGATGAAGTGATGTTAGGGGAGAGTGGAGAAAGGCTGAGAAAGAGAGTTAGAGAGTTGAGTGAGAAGATCAAAGTGGAGGAAGAGGATAGGTTTTGTGTGGTAGTAGAAGAGTTGTCAAGAATTTGTACGAAGAAATCAACTTGTTCTTGAGTGGATTGGATTTTTATTGCAAATCCTATTTCATCTTTTATTTGGGAAAAATGCAATTTATCCTTATGTGATAATTGCAAATATGTAAATTGTCCCCACTATAAAAAATAAATAACAATTTATCCAATTGTGTTTTTTAAAATACATCAATTTATCCCCTTGTGTTTTTTAAAATTTCATTTTTTAAAATAAAAATTTGAAAAAACACAGAGGGTAAATTGGATTATTTTTTTCATAGAGGCATAATTTGCTAATTTATAATATTACAGGGTGATAAATTGAATTAAACCTCTTTTACTTCATTTAATATAAACACACAACAATGTAAAATATTTTTTTAAATAAAAATACATAATGCCATGTTTGTACGTATGATTTGTGAATATTAAATGAAATATAAGATGGAATAGAATTTGCAAAAAATAAATGACATTTTTGTGGTATTTTAACACTATATCTTTTGATTCATACAAAAAGCTATTCCTTTCTTACTTTTGAATCACAATTCAAATTTGACATTTATGCAATAGACATACAGTTATGCATAAGAAATGGGGTTAAATGTATTTTTGGTATTGTAACTTAATTAGTTATTTTAATATTTTTGTCTTTTATCTTTTTAGAATAGTATTTTGGTATTATATTTTTTAATTTTCATGATTTCAGTCCTTTTGTTTTGCGGAATTCACTTTCACCAGTAAGAAGAATGAACTATAGTGAAAAAAAAAATTGAAATTATGAAAATTAAAAAAAATATAGAATCAAAACGTTATCATAGAAAGTTAAAATACAAAAATGCTAGTTAAAATGAGCCAATAGAAACACCAATTTTAAAAGGTCACGTGAGATCCATATGTATTTTGCTAGCGATAAGAGTAAACTCTGATGAAAAAAGAACTAAAATCACAAAAACTAAAAAAATGCAGAACCAAAGTGCTATTTAAAAAAAATAAAAGTACAAAAAATACTAAATATCCTAAGTTACAGGACTATAAATAAATGAATTTAAGCCTAATAAATCAATATAAAATTCACGCGAATTTATCTTCAGTAGCTGGGTAAAATCTATATTACCCCTTTGTGATATCTTAAATATTCAAATGAGCCTATGTGATAAAAAAAATACCATAAAATTCCCTGTGAAATTTAAAAAGGTGCATACTGGTCCCTAGTGTATTTGAAAATACAAGGTGATGGGGTAATGCACTCTTTTTAAATTTTACAGAAGGTTATATGATATTTTTTGGGATAATTACACTCCATTTCCCTTAGGTTTGGTGTAATTACATGTAGGCCCCCTGTGGTTTGGAGAATTACACCTAACACCTTTGAGGTTTGCCTACATCTAATAAGTTCCTCCGTTAGTCAAAATTCACCGAATTGATTGATATTAACAAGAAAATTAGAAATAAATTTATATTAACCATTGATTGACTTATTACTGCCTTATTGCATGTTAAATAATTTTTTTCGGACTAAATTACCCTTATAACGGTGAAAATATATATCTTCAGATATATTAACGCGTGAAGACATATGAGGGTAATTTGATCATAAAAATATTTATTTGACCTGCAATAAATCAATAATAAGTCAATTAAGGGTTAATATAAGTTAATTTGGTGAATTTTGACTAACGGAGGGACTTATTTGTTAGATGAAACAAACCTCAGAGGTGCTAGATGTAATTTCCCTAACTATAAAGGGTCTACGTGTAATTACACCAAATCTCGAGGGAGGGGAGTGTAATTATTCCTATTTTTTTTTTTTTTATCACAGGAGCTCATTTAAACATTTAGATACATCAGAGAGCAATGTGGATTTTACCCGCAGTGGCTTTATCTGCAGTGCCGGGAGAAGCAAGAAAACAATGTCTGCACCAAATAAAAGGAAAAAATATCTCCACCAGCAAAAGTTATATCCTCAAAACTTCATTAATCATGGCTTCAGAAACAACTAATTTCAGAATTCTGATGTTCCCCTGGTTGGCTCATGGACATATATTTCCCTATCTTGAGCTGTCCAAAAGACTCTTGATCAGAAAGAACTTCTACATATACCTCTGCTCAACTCCCATCAATTTCACTTCAATCAACACTTTCATTCGCAACAACAACTTGTCGGAATCCATAGGTGTGGTACAACTCCATTTACCGCCATCCCATGAACTCCCCCCACACTACCACACAACCAAGAATCTCCCTTCAGATCTTGTCTTCACCCTTCTCGAAGCCTTTCAGACAGCAAAATCCAGCTTCTCAGACATCATCACTACCCTAAAACCCGACCTGGTCATATTCGATATCTTCCAACCTTGGGCTGCCAGACTTGCTTCTTCGCAAGGTATTCCTGCTGTTCACTTTGCGCCTCTTGGAGCAGCTACGAGGTCGTATTCCTATCACCACTACGTTCGTCGTCATCCCGACGGTGACTTTCCGTTTCAAGAATTGCGTTTTGGCGATGATAATGAGAAGAAAAGTTTGGATGGTCTGTTTCAGTTCATGTACTATAATTTTTGAGGAGGACGAAGATGTTCTGTTTGTGAATTACAGGTTGTCTACTGATATTGCCCTGCTTAAGACAAGTAGGGGGCTTGAAGGGAAGTATATAGACTATATTTCTGCTGTTTGCCATAGAAAATTACTACCTGTTGGTCCACTTGTTGCAGATGTTAACAAAGATGATGATGAGGAGGAGAAGTATTCAGACATGATGGAATGGCTAAGTAAGAAAAACCAGCATTCAACTGTGTACATCTCTTTTGGGAGTGAGCTTGAGCTTTGTGATGCTAACTTCATATCGGTGATTAGGTTTCCTCTTGGGGAGGAGGATATTAGTGTTGAAGATGCACTTCCAAAGGGGTTTCTTGAAAGGGTTAAAGAGAGAGGGATCGTCGTGTCGAAGTGGGCCCCACAGGCTAGAATTTTAGCGCATCAGAGTACTGCAAGTTTCGTGAGTCATTGTGGATGGAGTTCTTTGAACGAAAGCCTATATTTTGGGGTTCCGGTGATAGGTATGCCCATGAAACTCACTATGTTTATAGATTGTAAGATGTTAGTAGAGGCCGGTGCCTGCATGGAAGTCGTGAGGGATGAGAATGGAGCGTATAAGGGAGAGGAGATAGCGAAGGCGATAAAGAAAGTGGTTGTGGACGAGCTAAGAAGGGCTCAGGTAGAGGGCTAGGGAATTGAGTAAGACGATGACAATGAAAGAGGATCAAGAATTGGATGAAGTGGCTGATGATTTGTGGCGGCTTTGTCTTAAGAGTAAAGATTAGAGAGTACTAAGATCAACTAGTTCTTGTGTATAACTTAAGAAAAATGATTAATCAAACAATAAGTGTGATAGTTTTACTAGGAGAAAATTCTTGCCCGAACCTGATTCAGTCGAACCAATTCAATCACATAGCAACTATATTATACTTACTCTATGATTATTCACTTTTCCCAAACTGTACACCAATTACATTGCAAGTGTATTACACTTGCCATATAATTGGTTCAGGTTCGAACAAAAATTTCCTTTATTAGGTGATTAGTTTGATGAAGAATATTTTGTTGTTATTGTTTAAAAAGAGGAATAAATATGAAAGAAAAAGATTTTCAATTAAAAACAGAATTATGCTTGATTCAATTATTGATCATCGATGCAAATATAACAATTATTTATAATAGATAAATTGATTATGGTAATTGGTACAACCTAACGACATCACATTTGCTTACTTTTTTGTTAGCTAAGGAACGCCAGTTGACTAAATCTCTAATCAATAAACAACCCAGGAAATATCCTCAAGATTTAATTTACTAATATCATTAAGAACTAAAAAGACCCAATTCTAACCAATAAATTCCTATGATGATTTATTTAAACTAGATTGTGCATTCGTCACAACATAATTGACCACTATGACTTGATAAATTATGTTGCTACCCCTAGTTATTGAACTAAAACAAACAATTACGGGTTTTGCAAGTTCGATTGACTAGACATATTTTTTGACAATGAACAATAGACCATGTCTTTCAAAAATCAGATTATTTATGATAAAAACACATAGAATAACACAAATACTTACGTAAACAAAAGCAGAAAGCACAAGTTAGATTTAACAGCATATGTGAATCAAGCATTCACCATATATTAATGAGAGAACACATAAAAGGAACAGAAAGAATTTTATGAAAGGCGCAGAGAGAAAAAGAATGAGATGAGATGTGATGACCCCGTGCCTTGAATCACACCACCTATTTATGCTACTAAGTTGCCTAATAAATCTAAATACTAAAAGAAGGTAGATTCCAAGTAAAACTACAAGTCATATCTAATTAAAACTATTAACCCTAACAAGACTCCTCAAGAAAGAATCATTCCAAACATCAATGAGCATCGTAATTCATGTGTGAACCAACTTTTTCTCTAAAACATTCATCTTTGTTTGCATTCTTTTGTCGATTCCTGCAGGGTTAGACGTGGGCATATACTAACTGGATGTGCAAGGCTGTCAGATTCCCACACTGTTAGACGTGGGCATGCCAAGGCTATCTCTTCACTAATTTTAGCTTCATTCCCTTTAATTCGCATTCCACAAATCTCTTTTGAGTTGGAATTGTAAAATATCACATGGTTGGGAGTGATTTCAACATTAAAATATACCCAAACATCATGAAAACTATAACAAATTAAGCACCTATCAAACGTATATGACTAGATACTATATTAGTAAATTACATGACTAAAATACCAAATTACTATACCTACAAGACTAAATATACAATTGAATTTTTTTTTTGAATACTATTCTTTTTTTAAAAAAAAATTGTCGGGATCCCAATCACTTCTAAAATGAACGAAACAACGCAAACAAAATATCTTTTACAATTCCAACTTTCAAAATCAAAAGCCCAAAAATAAGAGACAAAATGTTAGCCCAACAAAAAATAGGCCCATCTGTGTGGGAGTGGCAGCCCCACAAAAAACCCAATGCATAAAGGTAAAAGCCTAATTTGAATTCAGACAAAAATGCAGAAAGATGTATGGGCCCATGAGGTGGTCGCCCAATGAGAGATGGCCCAAGTGGAAAACCAGCTATGGTCCAACAGCCACATATTGTTCTCCTTCTCTATTGGATTTACTGGGTCCCGACTTGGGCTCAATATCTAAATTAATAAGATAATAATTTTTTGAAAGAACTTTATATAAATTTATAATTCATTCAACATTATAAATTAATAATTCTATAAAATTACAGATACTATATAACTAGAGCAATTTCATAAAATATGATTTTATTGTTGTTCGATTCTTCATAAAATTTAAATATAACTGTATTTCATTTCGAACTTTCCTTACTGCATTCAAAAATTTCGGTATTGTGTTATCATAATATTTTTTTTTTTTTGTTTTTGGATTGGAAAACCATTTTATATCAATATCACAGGATGGATATATGTAGCAAATTACATTTTCAGCACCAAACCGATTCAACTCCCTCATCACTAGCCAATTGATGGGCAGGTGTCGGTGTCGGTGTGTCGGTGTCGGTGGAGGCACATAATTAGTCAGGACTGCAAAGCAACTGCCAATGCCTTGATGTCTTCAGAAATTGGGGCAAGCGCTGAGGACTCATCTTCAACATCCATCTTCCAACTTGTTTATTATAGATAGACAATCACCTTCAATTAAGATTTAGTAAATTATATCATATTATATACATTAGATATGAGATAAAGGGCAAAAATGTAAAAAAAAAAAATTTCGCACCAATTTCAAGTTGCTTTTATTATTATTTCAATAGTTCCTATGTTGATCCATTTTATAGTAACAACTACTTATTCTCTAAGCCTACTTAATTTTTCAAGAATTTCCTCTTTAGGAATCAACTGCATTTCCATCACATTTCCAATGAGTTCCATAGGAATAACAAAATCACATGAACTTACTTTGTAGATAATATGATGTTTCCTTTGGTTTAGTCCTATCTGGTTGAGAACTCTACCTACTCCTCCGATCCTAAATCCAACGTATGTACTGAGGTTGAAATCTTGATGCCTGATTCTTTCCATAATTTTGTTAGACACCGTCATTTTGAAAAAGAATCCTAATAGGCTTTCAGAGGTTTGAAGCCTATCTCCCTCGTTGTAGTTATTCTGAATCGGTTGAAGATCCATCTGAATCGGTCTCTATCTCCTCTTTATAAACGCTTTCGTATGATGGAAGGTCCTCGAATTGGTAGATTGGTACCAAATCCTCATAGTAGACTGCGTCTAGGATGTCATTCGTGGCTTTAAATTTTCTTAATTCATCGTGTTTTTACGGGCAGTCTAGAGCTATATGACATCACGCTCCGCATGTCTAACTGTTGCAGTCTTTGAAACTCTCATTGGCCTGGGTATGGGCTTGTCTGAAAGTTCTCGTTGTAAGGGTTCTTCCTGTGGATCTTGTATTTGTTCGTCTAGATCCTTGAGATGAAATCCTTATTGGTGCGCTCCTTTGTCCAGATTTGTATGTTCTGACTTTTGATTTAGACCACAATGCTCTCCGTCTGAAAGAGGTTCTTCTGGAACTCCTAGCGTAAGAGTCACTACTTTGCTTCTTCCTCTTTCTTGGCTCACCTGATTCTTCTATAATAGTAGGAAAATCGTTATTATCACAATAGAGAGGGGTTTGTTTAATTGTACCTCTCAGCATTTTTATGTTTTTCTGGATGGATGCTTGATAGCACAAATTATTCAATTTGTTTTTAAGGAAAGACATTCTCATTGCAACTGATTCCATCTGTCCTTCAGGTACTTTGTATGATTGGATCAACATTTTCCCCCATGGACTGTAGATTTTTGCAAAGAACATTGGAGCTACTACTTCTACTGCTACTCCACTCTGGAAGAAATATTTGCGAAACCAATAGATATATTCATCTACTGCGCAAATACTTCTTAATTCAAAGCTAAAGAGAGCTTGTGCATATTCTCTAGCCTTTTCTATTCTACTTTCTTCAAAGTATCCATCTCCGATGAAGTGTATTTTGATAAGCTTTCCTAACCGATCTGCTATTGCACTATTTGAATCTCCGACAAGAATACTGACTTTAGTATGTGCTGGGGTATTATCCTATCCAATTTTCACAGAACCCTCTAAGCTTAACTCTACTAATTTTTTGAACTTTTCTTTATCGAGTTCTAGAGTAGTTGCTAATATCTTTATGGCTGCAATTCATTCGTCTATCAGCTTCTCAATGTTTCAAAAGTCAATAACATCCAGGTTTAGTACGACACTATATGGATGTAAGGGCTGGAGCATGGTCCTTGCCTAAGTGTGTTTTTCCTGTGCCCTTCTAGGATTTCTTCCTGGATTTTTTCTGAGTCTGGTTCCCACAAACATCTATGTCGCGTTGGTGTGGAAATTAACACTTTCTCTCTTTGGATGATCCTCTAGAGGCTCATTAGTTACATATGTTTCCCTCCGGCGGTGGTAGTGCTGGAGTGACTTCATTAGTTTGAACATTGACTAATTCTACATCCCCAATTGGGAAAAGGATTCAGCCAATTCCTGTAAATCTGATAGATTCGCTTTGGTTACCTCAATTATTTTATGGAGTTAAGGACTCCTCGGATCTGTTCATCTATTGTCTTTGACTTTGGAATCTCCTTCGCCTTTCCCTTTTAATGTAGAAGAAGTACTGTCACAAGGGCGTCCTTGATCCGCTCTTGTTTGGAATTAGATGTTTCAGGATTCTCTCGTTGGTTTCTTTTTAGATCTGCAATTTCTGTCTTCAGATCTGTAAGATCCTTGTGTAGATCTGGAAGGATTTTAATGATCTCCATCTTGTGGCACAAAAAATCTATTTTCATAGGTATACTGATTAACCTATGTCCATAGTCTTGGACCGTCTTCTAAATTTCTCTTAGATCTTGGAGATCTTCGAGTTATTCGACTCAATTTCTTTCAAAGCGACTCCTCTAATATTGAAAAAGTAGTTTACCCAGTCTAGTTTTCATTGTTGGCTTTCTACCGTGGATTTTGGTTGATCGTAGACCTTTTACCTAGTATTTCCTTCCGGATCTGGTGAATCCTCCACCATTTTGCTTGTTCCTCCTTGGTGTGAGGCTCAGGCTCCCACTTTGTTGGTGTCATGGCCCGATCTAGGATTTCATAAACGAAATTCCTTCTCTATTTTTCCATGATCTAGAAATACTCCCAATTTTCACTCGAACCATCATTCGGTATTTGGAGATAACTATCTCATTCTCTTAGAATTTTCATGAAGAAATTCCATTTTCGACCTTTTAGAGTCTGAAAGTATTCTTTTGTGTAACTCGAACTTTCGTCCAGTTTTATAAACTTATTTCTTCAATAAACTTAGGCTTTGATACCATTTTCAAGCATTGGGACTAGATATGCGAAAATCAAACCTTTTGGGGCTGAAATGATACTTTTTGAAAGATAAGCTATGGTATTAAAAGTGTAAAAATAGAAGCTGTGGTATTGGCTTTTTCAACAAGTTTCATAGAGTTTAATTTGAACAAAATTATTTACTTTTTTCCAACGGGTTTCATTGTATCGGTATGGAGTTTTTTCGACGGTTTTATTTCCAATGAACAGTGAAATAATTCATTGGAAATTTTCAGAAAATTTTCAATGGATTCTGTCCAAAAAAAAAAAAAAAAAAAAGAAATTGTCCCAAATGTGGAGATGATTCTCGAACGGTCCCAAATAAGTAGGTATTTTTTGTTTATGCATGAATTAATTGATAGGACTAAAATTGTGATTTTAATAGGGTCATGTGCAAGCTACATATAATTTTTCGGCTAATTTGGCCAAAAAAATTTACTAATAATAACAAAACTTTAAAATTGCATAACTAAATTACGAAATCAATTCGTACAGTACAAAAAATACTACTCTTCATAAGTTACAAAACTAAAATTATATTTTTCTAAAGCTCATAATTAATCAACCGATATCCAAAAGAACCCAACCTTTCTTTTTAGGTAAAACCACCTCATATGATCATGTTTGATATAAGTATAATTATCTTTTGGATTAAAGACAGTTTTGGTCCACTAATTATAGATAAATTTTTATTTTACTCCTTTAATTTTTTAGGTTTCTAAAAAGGTTCTCTAACTTTTGAAATTGTTGGATTTTGGGAAACTAGTTGCTGATTTTGTCCAAAGTCGTCCGAAAAGGACACTTGCTTTGACGTGGCATTTCAAATTGGGCGAAGTGATCCTATTAGCTAATTATGCATGATGTGGCAATTACATAGCTTTAATTAAAAATAAATAAAATGTGACATGGCACTAAAGGCTTTTTTGTTACTTTTTTAAAAATTAAATCATTTTTTTCCTCATTTTTTAAAAATTTTAAAATTTAAAATATATTTTGATAATATTTATTATAAAATATATTAATTATATATCAAATAGGAAAAAAAGTATATTAATTTCATATTAAACTATATTATTTAATATAAATAGTTTAAGATATTTTTTTATGAATTTTAGATTTGACGCCCCCTTGAGGTTGGCAGCGATGGTCGTCGTCGCTTTCAGTATATATATATATATATATATATATATATATATATATATATATACATCCCTACTACATGTAATTATGTATATATATAATTTTTTACTTTCTTAAATTTATGTACAAATATTATAATTTTTTTAAAATCTAAAATTCATAAACATATTTTTTATTTTATATACATATAATGATAAATATTATTTATATTAAATAATATAATTTAAAAATTGTATATAGTTTTTTTATTTGATATTTGGATTTTGCAATAATTATCAAATAAATATATTTTAGATTTTCATATTTTAGAAAATAAAGTAAAAATTATTTAAATTTTAAAAAATAAAAATAATAAAAAGCCTTTAATGCCATGTCACATTTTATTTATTTTTAATGGAAGCAATGTAATAGCCACACCATGCATAATTAGCCAATATGATCACTTTCCCCAAACTGAAAACCACGCCAGATTCAAGTGTCCTTTTTCAGCGACTATGGACAAAATCTGACGACCAGTGTCCCAAAATTGAGCAATTTCAAAAGTTAGAGGACCTTTTTGAAATCCTAAGAAGTTAAATGACTAAAAAAGGATTTGTTTTAGAAAATTCCATATATCTCTCTAATTTAACGTCCGCCAAACGACAAGTCCATTCCATTAACCTTCATTCGATTTACATCTAATTTTTGTGATGAACTGGTCAAAATAATCTCTTGGATTATGAATGAAAATCTAACAATTTTTTGAATTTTCTAAAATATATTTGTAACTTTACACTCTTTTGAAGAAGTTATTTTTAATTTTTCAAATAACTAAAGAATTTATAATTATTCAAAATTTAAGAGAGATGGTTGTAATTTACCGTTACCTTTTCTTTTCTTACTTTCAAAGCCAATAAAGAAAAGAAAAGAAATCCACTCAAATTAACAATATATGGCAACAGGGTGAATAGCAATTTGCCCCCTATGATATTGATAATGAGCAAAATTACTCCTATATGAAAAAAATAGCAATTTATCCTATTGTGTTTTAAAAAATGATGCAATTTACCTCCTCAAGTAGGGGGTAAATTGCTTCAATATTAAAAACATAGGAAGATAATTTACTACATTTTAAAAAACATAGGGAAAGGAAATTGTTATTTTATTTTTTACAAAGAGGTTGTTTGCCTATTTTTTCTAACAAGAGCTAGCTTCCAATTTAACATATGGCAATAAGAAGAACAACAAAGAACTACAAGTTAGTATTCTTTAGTCTTTACTCTTCAAACAAAGCTGCCACAAACTCTCAGCTACTTCATCCAATTCTTGACCCTCTTCCATTTTCATCTTCTCACTCAATTCCTGAGCTCTCTGCCTCAGCCCTTCTCCGCTGCTCTCCACAACCACTTTTCTTATCGCCTTCGCTATCTCCTCTCCCTTATACACTCCATTTTCGTCCCTCTCGACTTCCACGCAAGCACCGGCCTCTACTAACATCCTACAGTCTATAAACATATTGAGTTTCATGGGCATACCTATCACCGGAATCCCATAATATACGCTCTCGTTTAAAGAACTCCATCCGCAATGACTCACAAAACTTGCAGTACTCTGATGCGCTAAAATTCTAGCCTGTGGGGCCCATCCCGACACGACGACCCCTCTCTCTTTAACCCTTTCAAGAAATCCTTTGGAAGTGCATCTTCAACACTAATCTCCTCCCAAGAGGAAACCTAATTACCCATATGAAGTTAGTGTCAGAAAGCTCAAGCCCTTTTGCTATTTCCTCTATTTCTGGCTTGGACAAGAAGTACTCACTCCCAAAAGAGATGTACACAGTTGAATGCTGGTTTTTCTTACTTAGCCATTCCATCATGTCTGAATACTTCTCCTCCTCATCATCATCTTTGTTAACATCTGCAACAAGTGGACCAACAGGTAGTAATTTTCTATGGCAAACAGCAGAAACATAGTCTATATACTTCCCTTCAAGCCCCCTACTTGTCTTAAGCAGGGCAATATCAGTAGACAACCTGTAATTCACAAACACAACATCTTCGTCCTCATCAAAAACATTATAGTACATGAACTGAAACAGACCATCCAAACTTTTCTTCTCATTATCATCGCCAAAACGCAATTCTTGAAACGGAAAGTCACCGTCGGGATGACGACGAACGTAGTGGTGATAGCAATACGACCTCGTGGCTGCTCCAAGAGGCGCAAAGTGAACAGCAGGAATACCTTGCGAAGAAGCAAGTCTGGCAGCCCAAGGTTGGAAGATATCGAATATGACCAGGTCGGGTTTTAGGGTAGTGATGATGTCTGAGAAGCTGGATTTTGCTGTCTGAAAGGCTTCGAGAAGGGTGAAGACAAGATGTGAAGGGAGATTCTTGGTTGTGTGGTAGTGTGGGGGGAGTTCATAGGATGGCTGTAAATGGAGTTGTACCACACCTATGGATTCAGACAAGTTGTTGTTGCGAATGAAAGTGTTGATTGAAGGAAAATTGATGGGAGTTGAACAGATGTATATGTAGAAGTTCTTTCTGATCAAGAGTCTTTTGGACAGCTCAAGATAGGGAAATATATGTCCATGAGCCAACCATGGGAACATCAGAATTCTGAAATTGGTTTCCGAGTCCATGAATAAGGATTTGGTGGGCTTGAAATGAATTGGATGGAGGATAGTTCAGGTGGATTTTGACTTTTAATCTCTGTTTATGGCCGACACTTTCGTTTGGTTGGAGAGGAAAGGGGATGGCAAATAATAGGGAAAATTGCATTCAACCCCACTTGTTTTAGAAATTAAGCGAAATATCCTTCATATTAACAATATATGTAAAGAACCCCATGTGTTTTCTTTGAAATAGGGTATATGCTCTCCTAATGTTAGTTGTCATTAGTGTTTGATTTTAAAAATTTATCTGCTATGTCCTTGTTTTAATAGTGACGCGTTCAAAAAAAGCATGGGTGCAGAGGATATGAATTGTCGTTCAAGATTTGGGCCGAAGCGAAGGCCAATTTTGAAGGGGGGACCTACAAAAAAGGATTAGCACTCCACCCATATTAATATTGGATTTTTCGAAAATATGAAGATGAAAATAGAAAAATGCGATAAATGAGATATGGTGAATGATATAGGTGTAGAAGTGTATGAACACGTGATAACGTGATAGTGGAGTGCTTAGATATAATTAATTTAATTAAATATATTTTAGTTAATTATGAATAATTTTAAATAATTATAAGAATTAAGTGCATATTTTAGTTAATTAAGAATAGTTTAAAATTATACATAAATTAATTTAAATATATAATTAATTAAGGATAATCATAAATATTTTTTTAATTTCTAAATTTTGAATTTTAAAATAACTAAAAAATTATATTTATTCAATTAAAAATAATTCGTTCAAATATTTTTAAATATAATTAAATGAAAGTTTTAAATTTCAGTTCTAATAATTATAAAAAACATAAAAATTATTTTGAAAACTTTAAAATAATTATAAAAAGTTTAAATAATTATACTTTTTATTTTAAATTTTAAATTTTTATAATTATTAATATTTATATTAGTTAAGATATTTTTGAAAAAAATTGTGAAGGAGGAAATGTAAATATAATTATTATAATATTTTTAAGTAAATTATAAAACTTAAAAACTTATATACTTTTTTTATATTTTTAACTAAATAAATTTAAAACAATGTAAATTCCTGATGATTAACCTTAGGCCAATGACATACATCTCTAAAGCTAATACTAACGAGTTGATATCTTCTTCTGCTTGGTAGGTACCAGCGTATGTGGGAAAAAATAATTTCCCATTAATGACTAAATCCAAGCAAGACCATAGTCAAAACATCCAAAAAATACAATCGAGTCTGGATGTTAGAGGGTTCCAAACCAAAAGATGTTTGAGAATGGTATGATTTTGGAGCCCTGGCTTTAGTTCATACTATGTCACTGAGTTTCTCGAAAATCTCAAAGTTTCCAAAATGGATTAATGGGGTAGTCTAGGACTCTTGGCAAAAATAACCCTCACTTGAAAAGAGGAGATATTTTAGAGTTAAAATTCGTATCAGCAGCTCCAAAAACTGCAGGGACAGGGTCTCATCCAGCATTTCATTTCATCAAGCTGCATATACCAGGCATGGTAGCTTTCAAAAAATTATAGCTACCTCAGGAGAAGCTCCACTTGTTTCATCCATAAATGAGTATGATGTTTCCACCAGGAGAGCTTGGGGATTAAGGGTCTGTCTCACTAAGATGGACAAAGACAAGTATTCATTCAAAATATTCTCAAACAAAGTAAATGGATCATTCCTGTTTAAACTCCATGACAAGAAAAAACACCAAGTTTGTTGAAAGCTAATTTGAGAAGAAGAGGATATTAATCTGGGAGAATAAGCTATCACCAATCGAAGCTACAAGGATGAAAACGTGCAACATACTGCATGTTGGATAATGGCATAACCATGTATGCCTTGCTGCGAGAAATAGGAGAAGCCCCTGTTCGGGACAAAAGTTCCTGGCACATAAAAAAAACCCGAACCAAACCATGTTAAGGATAAAAGAATGAATTTTTACAAAATAAAGTATTTAATTACAAAGGAGGTAAAAATTCAAGGATAAGACTGTTGGAAGAAAATGACAAGAGCCAACAATCAGCAAAGTATGAGGCCAGCTAGCGAGCACATGGCCAACAAGCTATCAAGCCAAACCAGCTGGAAAGGATGAAGGATGACAAATAATGACGTCATAAAAAAAAAAAAAAAAAGAGTTTGAAGTCCACGGATGGTTATAAATAAGGAAGTAAAGAAGTACATGGGGATCATCAGAAAACTTCTCCAACTCTTCAAAGTATAATATTTTAAGTCTATCTAGGCCTTTGTATTTTTGAATTCCTAGTTTATGGGGGTTTCCGCAACAAGTCAAGACCTCTATCATATGAGAGGTTAAATAGTTGTCTCCTCTAACGGAGAATATATTATCTATGTAATATTTCATATATTTGTTCAATAAAAAAGGCTTCTGCTCCATTTGTTTATTCAAAATTATTATTAAGTCTCTGTTTTGAAACACCTTTTTCGCCACAAGGTAGGAAATAAAATATGGGTTGTGTTGTTTGTTGCTGAAAGAACCAAGTACCTGCGAACCATGCGGTACTGTGGTTGGAGGAAATCCGTAAATAAAGAATTTGGAATATACCCGAAAACAAAGCAATTGAAGCAAGATATGATTTTATGGAGGGCTTATTTTTTAACGGAACCATGTTTGTC